>SJXQ01006258.1:0-63812 GCA_006408695.1 Aepyceros melampus | reverse complement strand
AGGGGTATCTCCTTACCACCACCGTTCCTGACCTTCAACGTAGGATAGCTCCTCTAGGCCCTCCTGTGCCTGCCCAGCAGAATCCAATATGTTTGCCAAATTAACCAAATCAGGAGTTGCCATGATTTCTCAATTAAGTCAGGCTCACTTTGCCTGAGTTGAGATCTTCACCTGGGCCACATATGAACATGGAGTTAGCTGACTCTATTATCTAAACAGAGTCCAATGTTTTCCATAGAGACAATTTCAAGTCTGTTGTAATATCATGCACAGGTTTGTTAGTCCTTGAGTGCATGCTTTGATTTTATTCCAATCAACAGGTGTTAGGAAGGCCTGAGAAATGGCTTCATATAAAATTTTGCTATTTCTTGGGCTTTAGGGCTATCAGCTGGCAGGATACACTGCAGATCCTTTAAAGGAGGATTCCAGCCAGCTTTAGCTATCCAGTGTTGGGCCTGGCCCCTCAACAAAACTGATAAAAGATCAGGAAACAACGGCTCATAGGTTTGAATGACAATGTTAAATTCCTTTGTAAAATGGTGAGGGTCTGCAGTTACCTGGGAAAGTTCTTTGACTATAGCTAGCAACTCTTAGTTCAAAGTACATAACGTACATTTTAAAAGATGCCCTCATCACTAGGTTTTGATTTAAATGTACGGGTTTTCTGTTTATTTTTCAGCTACACTACACAGCTTGCGGGATCTTAGTTCTCTGCCCAGGGATGCAACCCGTGCCCCCTGCAATGGAAGCGGGGAGTCCTAACCACTGGACTGTCAGGGAATTCCCTAAACGTTGAGTTTGAATTGGTTGAATGAAAGAGAGGTAGAGGCTGACGAAGGGGGCCTCAAGATTTCGGGGGTAAAGTGGGAGTTCAGCAAGGGAAGAAGAAAAGGAGGGAGATGGGGGTAGATGCGGAGGACAGACTTGAGCAGGAAGGGGTGACAGAATTATGTCTTTTGTAAATTGAGAAATCTTTTCAGAAAGTTTAGAATTTGTATCTTGGAAAGAAGTTGTTTTACTGTTCTCGCTGTTCATTGAACCCAGGGCAGGCAAGGCTCCAGCAGAGAGGCAGGAAGAAACTCAAGGAGCTGTAGACCCTTATTCTCTTCTGACTGCTAGAGCAGCTGTTGCAGCAGAACGTTGCATTCTCTCCTCTCGTGGTTGAGCCAGCAGATGCAGCCATAATGCACCCTCAAGGGCGTTTCAGGTGGAGCTTATATAAGTACACAGAACAAAAGTGCCCAGTGGCCAAGCGGGTTCATTGTGATACGCATGCACAGTGCTACAAATGAGCTCAGCCATTACATAATCATTATTTACCAAACGTGGGGCAAGAGCAAGAGGCTGTGGGGTGAGAGCCTTACCACCGCCATCTTGGCTAGCTTGGTCTTTCCCTACGGATTGGGATTTCCCTCATAGCTCAGTTGGTAAAGAATCTGCCTGCAATGCAGGAGACCCATTTTCGATTCCCTGGGTCAGGAAGACCCCCTGGAGAAGAGATAGGCTACCCACTCCAGTATTCTGGCCTGGAGAACTCCATGGACTGTATAGTCCATGGGCCGCAAAGAGTCAGACATGACCGAGGACTCTCGCTTCACAGAATTGATTGGGGATCAAAGAATTGCAGTTAAGGTCACATAGATTCTGGTAGCAACCCAACAGTGTCCTGTTGGGAAGTGAAAGTCAGGAGCTTTTAAAGGCAAAGAAAGGAGGTTCGTATTACAAAGAATTTTAAGTGGAATCACAGGCAGAAGCTAGACTAAACAGGTTTGGGTGCAGAGGCTAAAACTAGAGGAAGGGGAAAGCTCAACTCATGATTGTGATAGGTTTCAGGTGTTCTTGCAGAGGCCTGTGAATATTTGTGGTTTGGCCCAGTTCAAAAGGTCATAGTTCATCTCTGTGTAAGATTCACCTTGTTAATGGCCTCCAGGCTCCATTTTAAAACACCTTGCTATCAGTGAATTCATTTTCTTTCACATGAGAAATGGAATATTTCCTGCCATATCAGTAAACAAGGATGTCACAGTCATCAGCAATGCAGTCCCCACGGTGAGCTAGTCATCCCTGAAGGAACTCAAGAAGGAGAGGAATCAGTTCAGTTCAGTCGCACAGTTGTGTCCGACTCTTTGCGACCCCATGAATCGCAGCACGCCAGGCTTCCCTGTCCATCACCAACTCCCGGAGTTCACTCAGACTCACGTCCAGTGAGTCCATGATGCCATCCAGCCATCTCATCCTCGGTCGTCCCTTTCTCCTCCTGCCCCCAATCCCTCCCAGCATCAGGGTCTTTTCCAATGAGTCAACTCTTCGCATAAGGTGGCCAAAGTACTGGAGCGAATACCTACCATCTAGCAGCCAGTCGACTGCAGCCATTCCCTACAGTGAGCCCTGAGGAACTCAGGATGTGAAGAACACTAGATATGGCCCCAAAAAACCTTACTAAGGTCATTCCCACTCTAAGGTTATAGGATACAGTACTAGGCATGTGGCCAACTATGTAAAATTAAACTGTTTTAGTTACATTTCAGAAGGGGGAGAGGACATGATTTATCATGTAATACAGATTAAATTTTAAAGTCGAGGTTCACATGACCCCCTCCTTGGTTTTGATTAACTCGCTGGAGCAGCTCACAGTACTCAGACACACAGTCTACTTACTATTTACTGGTTTACTACAAAAGAATAAGATAAAGGATACAGATGAACATCGAGATGGAATAGATGCACAGGGCAGGGTACTTGGGGAAGGATGCGGATTTTCCATGCTTTCTCAGGAGCATCACTCTTCCACACCTTCAGGTGTTTGCCTGATGCTAAAGAAACTCTCCTAATCCAGTACTTTTGGGATTTTGTATGGAGGCTCCAAAATCACTGCAGATGGTGATTGCAGCCATGAAATTAAAAGACGCTTACTCCTTGGAAGAAAAGTTATGATCAACCTAGACAGCATATTAAAAAGCAGAGACATTACTTTGCCACAAAGGTCTGTCTAGTCAATGCTATGGTTTTTCCAGTGGTCGTGTATGGATGTGAGAGTTGGACTATAAAGAAGGCTGAGCGCCAAAGAATTGATGCTTTTGAATTGTGGTGTTGGAGACCACACCTTCAGGTGTTTGCCTGATGCTAAAGAAACTCTCCTAATCCAGTACTTTTGGGATTTTGTATGGAGGCTCCAAAATCACTGCAGATGGTGATTGCAGCCATGAAATTAAAAGACGCTTACTCCTTGGAAGAAAAGTTATGATCAACCTAGACAGCATATTAAAAAGCAGAGACATTACTTTGCCACAAAGGTCTGTCTAGTCAATGCTATGGTTTTTCCAGTGGTCGTGTATGGATGTGAGAGTTGGACTATAAAGAAGGCTGAGCGCCAAAGAATTGATGCTTTTGAATTGTGGTGTTGGAGAAGACTCTTGAGAGTCTTTGGACTGCAAGGAGATCCAACCAGCCCATCCTAAAGGAGATCAGTCCTGGGTGTTCATTGGGAGGACTGATGTTGCAGCTGAAACTCTAATACTTTGGCCACCTGATGAGAAGAGCTGACTTATTTGGAAAGACCCTGATGCTGGGAAAATTTGAGGGCAGAAGAGAAGGGGACGACAGAGGATGAGATGGGTGGATGGCATCACTGACTCAATGGAAATGGGTTTGGGTGGACTCTGGGAGTTGGTGATGGACAGGGAGGCCTGGTGTGCTGCAGTTCATGGAGTCACAAAGAGTTGGACATGACTGAATGACTGAACTGAACTGAACTGAACTGATGGAGGCTTTCTCATATAGGCATGATTGATCATTCATTTCATTTCTAGCCCCTCTCTCCTATCTGGAGAATAGGAGGTGAGGCTGAAAAGTCCAAGCTTCTAATCATGGCTTGGTCTTTCTGGTGATCAGCCCTGTGAGGGGCCCACCAAGAATTGCCTCATTAGAAGCAACTAGCGACTCTGCTGTTACCCAGGAAATTCCAAGGGATTTATCAGCTCTGTGTTAAGAACCAGAGTCAAGGACCGAATATTAAAACAAAAATGCTCCTAGTGCTCTTACCACTTAGGAAATTATAAGAATTTTAGGAGATCTGTGTCAAGAACAGTGTGTGGGGCAGGCTGGTGGAAGAGACTGGGTGACAGATCCCACAGCTATAAAACAGTTTCTTTGTAAGCAGTATTTTACTGTTTAGGGAAATTTGTTTAAACCAAAAGTTTCAGACTTACTAAGTTTGTAAGTAGTGTTTAAAATGCTTTGAATGATCTGTCTTGTTAGACTTTTAGCATTGATGCATGGGTAGATGTAACATTTGCCACTTTCATTGTGTGAATACTCCCATTACGGTCAATTTCAAGCTACCTACATGATGTCACTGAAGCTGAAGTAGAAATCTGATATTAGCAACTTTAACAAATTATGTATTGATTTAAACACAAGTAACCACATTTTGTTTTCCTGAGCACAAAATCCTCCCTTACCATTAACAGACAAACAAAATAAATTCAAATGAATACAGCTGGAGGAGGGGAGCAGTCAGTCAGAGGTAAATGTGTGAATAGAAAACTTAAAATTTGTTTTTCTGAATCTCATCATCTTTAAAACCAACATGCCAATTAGAAATCTGATAATCCATTCAGGTAAAGGAAATAGGAACAAGACATAACACAGACAATTTACTGTGATTTGACATTGATTATATTTAAATCACTCAATAGGCAAATTTTAAGCAAGATAGGAAAGGCAGAACCAAATTTAGCAAATCTGTGGGAGGTTTTAGGGCAGGATGTTCTTCCCACTGCAGCACTGAATTCCTAGCACACCTGCACAAAAAGGCACACATAGTTTCTACCATCCTCCCATGCCACTACAATGGTATGCATGAATTACTTGGCTGATGCTCTCAAGAGCATCAACAATGTCACAAAGAGACCCAAATGCCAAATTCTTATCAGGCATTGCTTCAAAGTCATTGCCCGGTTTCTAACTGATGCTGAAGTATGGTTACATTGGTCAATTTGAAGTCATTGATGATCACAGAGCTGGGAAAATCATGAACCTTATGGGTGGTTAAACAAATGTGGAGTGATCAGTCCTAGATTTGGTGTGCAACTCAAAGATCTAGAAATATGGCAGAATAATCTGCTCTATCCTGTCTGTCTGGTTTCATTGTACACTAAGTCCCCTCCATACAAACAAGTTCCATTTTGAGAGCACGTTCATAAGTCTAATTTGTTTATAAGTCAAACAAATCAGCCTAAGTACCCAGCTAACACAGTCAGCTATATAGTACTGTACTGTAACAGATTTATAATACTTTTCATACCAATAATGCATAAAAACAAACAAAAAAATGAAGAAAACATTTTTAATCTTATGGTACAGTACCTTGAAAAATACAGTAGTACAGTTAGCATTCAGGGGCTGGCACTGAGAAAGAAGAGTTACTGACTGGAGGAGGGAGTGGAGATAGGAGATGGTAAAATTGAAGGATTATCAGCAATAGGAGGTGGAGGGCAAGCTGCAATTTCATTCATGCCTGATGCTGATGGAATACCAGCTTGCCTCTTTGAAAGTTCGCAGCTTCATGTTTCATATGTAGGGGACCTACAGTACTGATGGACTCAACTGGTATCATGGATGAAGAAGAAGAAGATGAAAACACACAGAAGGGAAAATCCTAGGATTCTTTTTCTAGGAATGTAGCATATACATACAGATAAATCACTTCAATGGCGGGGGCTGGGGGGGGATGGGATACATTTCAATGGGGAAAAGTACATCTGGGAGGATTCTAATTTCCAGCTTTCTCCACTTCTCTCTTCCCAACTTAACCTTTCCACAGAGTAGAACAGCATTGCCTTGGCTGCTTAGGGAAACAGACATGGTAATAGTGGTGCCAACTGAAAACAATGCTGCTAAAATCTACCCCCGCTCCACGACATGTGTATTTGACATCTAGGGACTTTGTTCTGGTTTGTAACATACCCTCTTAGTCTTCAGGAAACCTTTGCTCAGAACAGCCACATCACTCTTAATAGTATCTTGGACCTTGGCTCCTGGTATCATTCAGATGTCACATGGCTGAACTATTACATATTCAGATCTGTCTCACACTTGCCATTCCACATCCATAAAGTGGCTCAGTCTCCTCTTGACTCCCAACCAAGTGATGGTCTCAGTACCGTCCTCTCTGGCAGAGATGAAGGTTCGTGTTATGTTATATATCCAAACATGTGATATTGTATAAAGTATGAGTCATACCTAAACTGGTTAATAAGTACCTACTAATGAAGCCTCAAGAGAGAGGAGGCAAGAGTTAAGAGATTAGAATGATAACACAGAGAGACATCACTGAGTTTTCTCCTTTCTGTACTTCATTCGTTACTTCCTGGAATTTTGTTGAAAGAGCATATGAATTTTGTCAAATCCTTTCATAGGAAATATCTTACTTTTCATAAATCAAAGAAATTTAAAGTCAGAAGAAATCTTAAATCTCACATAGCTCACTTTTCCTTGGAGTTTGGGAATTCTATCCACGACATACCTAGTCCAACACCAACTGCCTCTAACTCTTGTCTAGACATGTCACATGTTGTCTAGATATGTCAACTCTTGTCTAGATATGGCAACTGTTGACTCCCTCCTATGGTAAGTGTAATTAAGATAGGCCACGCGTGCTACTCTTAAGGGACATCCTCAGATCATCTCCCAGGGAGGAGGTCTACCACCATAAATTCTGTCTAAAGATCCTGTTATACAGAGTGAAGTAAGTCAGAAAGAGAAAACAAATATTGTATATTAATGCATATATACGGAATCTAGAAAAATGGTACTGATGAACCAGTACCAATGATATTGATGAATATTTGCAGGGCAGACACAGAGAACGGACTTGTAGACACAGCAGGGGAAGGTGAGAGTGGGACGAATTGCAAAAGGAGCCCTGAAACATATGTATTACCATACGTAAAACAGCTAGCTAGTGGAAGTTGCTGTACAACATAAGGAGCTCAAAACACTTGTCTGTAACAACCTAGAGGGGTGAGATGGCATGGTAGGGGGTGGGAGATTCAACAGGGAGGGCTCGTATGTATACTTATGGCTGATTCACTTTGTTGTATGGCAGAAACCAATACAACATTGTAAAGCAATTATCCTCCAAGTATAAAAACAATAATAATTTTTAAAAAAGACTTCATCTTCTAATACAAGGGGTATGGGTTTGACCCCTGACTGGGGCACTAAGATCCCACATGCCTCACCACCAAAAAATAAAACATAAAACAGAAGTAATACTGTAACTAATTCAATAAAGACTTTAAAAATGGTCCACGCTAAAAACAACAACAACAACAACAAACCAAGATGGGATGAAATCTAAGAATACATGAAAATGAGATATGACTTTGAGGAGATATGAGTTGATAATAACGGCTCTGGACAACATTTTACTGAGTATTACTATATATCAGGGGTCAAGACACATTGAAGTGCTTTATATTTATTAGGCATTTATTTCTCACAACAATCTTATGAAGAATATTGTCCCCCCCCCTTTCCCTGTGGAAACTGAGGCACAGAGTAACTAATCCAGTATGCAACTAGTAAGTCAAACAGCTAGGGTTTCAGTCCAGTTCATTGGGCTCTGGAGCCTGGGTCCTTAAGTGCGTGCCCATGTTAAGCTGCTTCAGTCAGTCTGATTCTTTGCAATCCTCTGGACTGTAGCCCGCCAGGCTCCTCTGTCCATGGGGTTCTCCAGGTAAGAATATCAGAGTAGATTGCCATGCCTTCCTCCAGGGGATCCTCCCAACCCAGGGATCAAACCCACGTCTCTCACGTCTCCTGCATTGGCAGGCAGGTTCTTTACCCCTAGCACCACCTGGGAAACCTATAGTAAACTATCTCAATAATTAAGAATACCTAAATCATGTGCCAGGTGTTCTTTACTCACTTAATCCTCATGTTAACGGTATTATAAGGCGTGTGCTATTACAGATCAGCTCAGTAACTGGCCCAAGTTCACACAGTTACTGCCAAGTCTACTGCTAAGTCGCTTCAGTCGTGTCCGACTCTGTGCGACCCCAAAGATGGCAGCCCACCAGGCTCCCCTGTCCCTGGGATTTCCAGGCAAGAACACTGGAGTGGGTTGCCATTTCCTTCTCCAGTGCATGAAAGTGAAAAGTGAAAGTGAAGTCTCTCAGTCGTGTCCGACTCCTAGCAACCCCACGGACTGCAGCCTACCAGGCTCCTCCGTCCATGGGATTTTCCAGGCAAGAGTACTGGAGTGGGGTGCCATTGGCTTCTCCAAGTGAGTACTAAAGTTGGAATTCAACTCCAAGTAGCCAGGCTCGAGGTCGGATACTCTTCTCTACTATTCTAAATCCTCTTGCTGCTATGCTCCATGATGATGACAGGGTCAGATACAGAACTTCGTTAAGTGCAGGGAAGGCAAAAGATAAGGTGGGCAAGAATAAGACAGGCTTGAGCTGGTGATAATGTGGAGGGCAATTTTTTATTTTGTTGGCCAGTTTGCACGGCATGTAGAATCTTAGTTCCCCAGCCAGGGATCAAACCTGTGCTCCCTGCAGTGGAACCATGGTGTCTTAACCACTGGATTGCCAGGGAATTCCCCTATGGAACGAAATTAGATACCATGCTAACTGGTGTCCAGGACACTCAGAGGACTCCCAATCCCATTTCTTCTTGCTAAGGACCAAGAAAAAACAAGTTGTTTTTAAACAGATGGAGCCTCAACAATCAGAAAGAAGGGCCTTCTTGCAGGGCATTCAGGAAGCTCTTCTGTGCTGAAAACTGAAAGTGAAGTCGCTCAGTTGTGTCCGACTCTTTGCGACCCCATAGACTATAGCCTTCCAGGCTCCTCTGTCCATGGGATTTCCCAGGCAATAGTACTGGAGTGGATTGCCATTTCCTTCTCCCGGGGATCTTCCCAACCCAGGGCTCAAACCTGGGTCTCCCGCATTGTAGACAGACGCTTTACCGTCTGAGCCACCAGAGAAAGGAGAAGTTATCTTTCCAATCTGGTGGAAGACAATCTCCAACCTTCACTGAATAATGGGGAAATGGGGCCATAATGTACTTTGCTACTTTTTGATTTCAGGAAGGGGATGCCTGAATGTTTACTGTGAACATGTGGATTGGAGGTACTACTGGGGGAAGTAAAGAAAGGTCCATTTAAAATTCTACCCATTGCTGGTGATCATTTTGAAATGTATAGAAATACGGAAACATTATATTGTGCACCTGGAATTAACATGTTGTAGGTCATTATACTTTAAAAAAAAAAGATCTAAAATTAAATTCTCTACACAGATTCACTTTCTGAACAGTTGGTTTTTTTTTTTTTTTGGTGAACTATGTAGAAGGTTTCCTAGTACATGAAGGTATTTTAAAAGCCTCAGAATAATGAATAGTAAGTTGTGCTGAATATCATGCAATGCAATTAGTTCATTTCTCAGAAATCCATACAGACTTCTTAACAGAATGAAGTCCTTTGGATTTAGTTGTTTGTTCACTCAGGGACATCACTAAGTTATCTAAAATTATATCTAAATCAATGTTTAGAAAATCATGTTTGTAGAAGAAATTTGCAAGTTTTTTTTTAAAAAAGAAACAGATTCACTTACAAAGTAAGCAATTATTTAAAATATACAAAGCTTGTTAGTTGCAATCATTCAGTAAATATTTATTGAAAACCTACTGCTAGGTTCTGTTTCAAGTCTCAGTATACAGCAACAGCAGCAATGCAACACAACTTTCAGCCCTGCCTTCAAGGAACTTACATTTTAGTGGGGAAGGAGGAAATAACCGCCCCCCCCCCAAAAAAAAAGTAAAATATAGGATATTTTAGAGTGTGCTAAGCATTAAGGAGAAAAATAAAGCAGGGGAAGTGGTTAGGGTGGTATGTGCAATTTACATACGATGACTAAGGAAGACATTAAAATTCCTTAAGGTTTAGGATTATGTAGTTTTCACCTTCACTGAGAAGTATCTGATTAATATGTTTATATGCTACCAAAATAATGATGTTCAGTTCAGTCGCTCAGTCGTGTCCGACTCTTTGTGACCCCATGAATTGCAGCCAGCCAGGCCTTGTCAGTCACCAACTCCCGGAGTTTACCCAAAACTCATGTCTATCAAGTCAGTGATGCCATCCAGCCATCTCATCCTCTGTCATCCCCTTCTCCTCCTGCCCCCAATCCCTCCCAGCATCAGGGTCTTTTCCAATGAGTCAACTCTTTGCACGAGGTGGCCAAAGTATTGGGGTTTCAGCTTCAGCATCAGACCTTCCAATGAACACCCAGGACTGATCTCCTTTAGGTTAAGTAGCAATAAAGTGTATCAGGTTTTAGCATTCTAGGTAGCAACACTTTTTAATATTAAGTCCATTGTGAAATACCCCTAGTTTCAATTTCACTTTAATAATGTCTAGAAAAATGGTCCATAGATAGCTAGTGGGAAGCTGCTGTATAGCACAGGGAGCTCAGCTTGGTGCTCTGTGATGATCTAGAGGGGTGAAGGGGTGAGATGGGGAGCTGCCGGGTAGGCTCAAAACAGAGGGAATATATACATATCTATTGCTGCTATATATATACACATATATATTGCTGCTATATATACACATGCATATTGCTACTATATATATTCGTCCATGGGTTGAAAAGGGTCAGACACAACTGAGTGAATGAACAACAACAAATAGGTGATTCACACTGTTGTATAGCAGAAACAAACACAACATTTAAAGCAATCCTAGTCCAATTAAAATACATAAATAAACAATGTGAAAGTGAAAGTCGTTCAGTCCACTTCGACTCTTTCTGATCCCATGGATTGTAGCCCACCAAGCTCCTCTGTCCAGGGAATTCTCCGGGCAAGAATACTGGAGTTGATAGCCATTCCCTTCTTCAGGGGCTCTTCCTGACCCAAGGTCAACCCCAAGTCTCACTCATCCCAGGCAGATTCTTTACCAGGGAAGCCACTTGGGAGTCTTTTCTTTTTTTCTTCAAATTTAGTTTCCCAAGTAGCAGGGCTGAGATTTTCTGTTGTCCAAAAAGACTTACAAGGCCACGTGAGCTCTTGAGAGCAGGAAATATGTCTGCCTTTTATTTTTTTATTCCCCAGGGTCCATCACGGTGTGAGGCACATTCCTTTCAAAGTAAGTTTGGTGCCTGGAAGCCAAAGAATGAGTTCAGTTAACTACTAACTTCAAGCGTGGGTGCACTGGAGACGGTTAAGCAACTAGGCCTGCTCAGACACAACACACCCCCAGGAAATTCCAATTTCACAAGGGCAGATTTCTGAAGAAATCTCTTTACTTGGAACAGAATGCTTTCCTGCGTTTTTCCAATGTCGAGATAGCACGAATTCATGAAACCTGGTCCAGTCTGCTCTACAGGCAGGGTCTGATACCGACAGGCAGCTGCACTGGGCCAAGGAGGCCAAGTTCGTCCTCTGCCAGTACCAGACTTGGCTCTAGGGGAGCTCCTGTAAGCGGAAAGACTGATGACCGCCTCTTTGTCTCTGCTCTGTTTCTCCTATCCCCTCGCTCTCCTCCCAAGCTACTCGATCCAAGGGTCGCCTCTCGCCCGCCCGTCCGCCCATCCCCGAGTCTGAGGACTTCTACCCCGGCATCCTTCCAGGAGGCGATCATCCAGCCGCGCGCCCTCCAGCGTGGCCTTCCTCCTCCGCCACCCGGCAAAATGTGCCTCCTCCCCGCCCCTCCGGACGCGCGCTGATTGGCTCCCGCGGGCGAGGGCGCCCGTGATTGGCTCGCGGGCCACCGCGCGGTGACGCTGCGTTCACCTACCCGACCTGGTACCCGTGGGGACGCCCGCCAGGGCCGCGCGTGGGGACCAGGACCTCGTCTGCTGACTCAGGCGGCGCGGCTTTGCGGCTCTAGGTTCACACCCAGGCTCCCCGGGCTGGGGAGACCGTCGCGGGAGCGCCGGGCCGAGGGGTAGGGGTTTTGGAGGGGTGGCGCCGGGAGGGCCCTCGGGCGCAAGCTGGGGGAGGGGTGTAGGGCTGGGAGGAGAGCGGGGGCGCCCGGCGGCTCCGGGTAGCCCGGGGACATGGCGCGGCCGGACGATGAGGAGGGGACCGCGGTGGCGAACGGACACCCGCCCGCGAACGGATACCTGCCGGTCCCGGGGGAGGCGCCGGCCGGAAAGGTGAGCGCGGAGACGCAGAACGGGCCCACGGCCGGCTGTCTGGCCTTGAACGAGGTTTCTCGGGACAGCCCCAAGGCCACCGCCTCGGGAACCCCGGACGGGCCGAAGACTCCGCTGGCCCCGGAGGAGGAGACCCAGGCCCGGCTGCTGCCCAAGGACCCGGGCGAGGAGACCCCGGGGGGCGAGGACAAGCTGGTGCCCCGGATCGCGCTCTCCCCGAGGCGCTTTGTGGTGCTGCTGATTTTCAGCGCCTACTCCCTGGTGAACGCCTTCCAGTGGATCCAGTACAGCATCATCAGCAACGTCTTCGAGGGCTTCTACACCGTCTCCTTGCTGCACATAGACTCGCTGTCCATGGTGTACATGCTGGCCTACGTGCCCCTCATCTTCCCGGCCACGTGGCTGCTGGATACCAGAGGCCTGCGGCTCACCGCCCTGCTGGGCTCCGGCCTCAACTGCCTGGGAGCCTGGGTCAAGTGCGGCAGCGTGCGGCAGCATCTCTTCTGGGTCACCATGCTGGGCCAGTGCCTGTGCTCCGTGGCCCAGGTGTTCATCCTCGGCTTGCCCTCCCACATTGCTTCAGTGTGGTTTGGGCCCAAGGAGGTGTCTACAGCTTCGCCACCGCCGTGCTGGGGAATCAGGTAAGGACTGGGTGATAGGTGAAGATCGAATCCTGAAGGACCAGATAAAACGGTTTAGGCCGCGGGGTCTGGGAATGTGGATGAACCCTTGGGAGGCATCCTATAAAGGAAGGAGAGGAGATGAGTAGTCACAACATAGGAAGCAGTCTTGGTTTATTTGTGGAAACAGAACTTTCAAAACCAGTTTTAAATGACTACCTTGTCATCTCTGAGAATTACTTATAAAGTAATTAATGGTGTATGCCCATAAATACATAACACTTGTGAGTGTAGCAGTGAATGAGACTAAGGTAGGTATTATTTTTGTCACCAGTGTATTTGTGAAAGGAAGGTGTTGGATTCAAAGAAGTTTGTTCTTAGTTTGAGTGGTCAGTGTGAACAACTTCTGTTTAATTTTATGTATTAGCAGTCAGTGGAGTGCCTGGTACATAGCAGACGTTTATAAACGATTGCCAAATGTTTTTGTGGTAAGGACCTCACAGTATTACTGTGTCCAGTTACCCACTTTTGATGGTGAGAAAACGCAAGACAAGTCACTGATCATGGAATCCATTGTAAAAAGGTGGCTTATTTTGCCCAGTCTCCATTAAGGTGTTTCATAGACTTTACCAACAGCATAGGTTCAAATTCCATTAGCATTCCAGTAGCATTATTGGGTAAAATATGTGTGTGTGCGTGCGCGCATGCGCGCGCGTTATTTGCAAAATGGTCCTTTTAATATAATTTGAATTTTGCATATGGAGTCCTATGATAGTTTATGTAAATTATATTGAATGTTCTGCTTGAGAAGAATCAAGTTAAAAAACTACAACAAAAACGTCACCTCTCTTTATTCATATACCACTACATGTAACTATGTAACCCACTCCAGTACTCTTGCCTGGAGAATCCCATGGACAGAGGAGCCTGGCAGGCTACAGTCCATAGGGTTGCACAGAGTCGGGCACGATTGAAGTGACTAAGCAGCAGTAGCAGCTATGCAACCAAAGAATGTTACCTCTTCTGATCCGACACTTGTTTCAAGATCAGAGTAAAATCTATTTAAAATCCATGTAAAGAGAAACTCTACATGTGGGCCTACTGCTTTTATTTATTTCCTTTAAAAGTAGAGAAGAAGGGATAGTTTGAAATATAGTTGTATATTCAAAATAATTTGTGACATATTTTAGTTGGTTGCTTCTGCATGTTTGGATAGGAACTGTTTCTTTAAAATATTTTTCACTTACAAAATCATGTTCAAGATTAATACTTCATTGAGCATGATAGAAATATCAACTCCTTACCTATGGATTGTCTATTTCATGAATAGTAAATAGAAATGTTTTCTCAAAGGTAGATTTCCCTCTGGCACATAGCATCGCTCTGGGCCTTCCTCCTACGTTCTCCCTAAGTGTTCTCACTTTTCTTGTCTCTAATAGCTGTGCACTTGCTCACGACCCCTAGCTGTGCATCTTTAGCCTGTTTATAGAGTGATCGTTCATAATAATATTCAACATTACTGAACATTCACAAAGCCTGGTACCATGCTAAGTACGTTATACACACTGTATCACTTAATTTAATAAGATAGGAACTATTAGTCTTCTCCTTTTATGTATACAGAAGCTGAGACTTGAAGGGATAAAATTATTTTCCAAAAGCCACACACCTCATTAGTGGCAGCATTCACACTCAGGCCTGTCTGATTCCTGAATCCTGTCTTGTTTCTATCCATCTACAGTACCAAGTCTCTAACCTGAGAGAAACCTGTTTTAAGAAGAAAAAAAAAATTTTTTTAATGTTTCAGCCAAATTGCACAGCTCATGGGATCCTAGTTCCCCAACCAGAGATTGCCCCAGAAGTGAAAGCATGGAGTCATAACACTGGGCCATCAGAGAATTCCCAAAAGAACCTTATTTATTTATTTATTTGGCTAGTCTTAGCTCTGACTGGACAAGGAAATGGCGACCCACTCCAGTGTTCTTGCCTGGAGAATCCCAGGGACGGGGGAGCCTGGTGGGCTGCCGTCTATGGGGTCCCCAGAGTCGGAAACAACTGAAGCAACTTAGCAGCAGCAGCAGCAGCTCTGACATGTGGGATCTAGTTCTCTGACCAAGGATGGAACCTGTACCTTCTGTGTTGGAAGCTTGGAATCAACCACTGAACCACCGGGGACTTTGTAAAACATAGATCAGATCGTGTCATAACTGTGCCTTGAACTCACCAGTGATTTTCCATAGTAATTAAAATCTAAATTCTTTACTCTGACAATACTTTACTAATATGTTTTTGATTGCTTAAACAACACTAAGCTTGCATTTTGCATAAGGGCCTTTGCAAAAACATTCTTTCTGCCTGGAAGGTTCTTCCTCATAGGATCACATTGTTACAACCTTATTATCACTCTGCGCTCAGTTTAAGTTCATTTTAAATATCATTCAGTGGCGTTTCTTGAGGATCCCATTTAAAATTGCTCTATCTATTATTACACCATTGTTCTTTAATCCTGTGTAGTGCTTATCAGTGTCTGATATGTTTATGAAAGTGTTAAGTCGCTTGGTCGTGTCCAACTCTTTGTGACTCTATGGACTGGAGCCTGCTAGGCTCCTCTGTCCATGGAATTCTCCAGGCGAGAATACTGAAGTGGGTTGCCATTTCCTTCTCCATGGTATCTTCCTGACCCAAGGATCAAACCCAGATCTCCTGCATTGCAGGCAGATTCTTTACCATCTGGGCCATAGTAATTGTTAATCATCTCCCATCCCCACCATTAGATGCTCGGTTTCATTAAGTAGGCACATAGTCTGAATGTACAGCATTTACTATAGTGCCTGGCACATTGTAGTTTCTCCATAAGAATTTATTCAATAAAGTAACAAGCTTCAGACTCATATAGATACTGGTCAGGCAGATATTTCCACTTGACTCTCCCACATGACCCCACCAGTCAAAATTTGCCTTGTCTTCTAACTCATTGCTTTCCATTTCTATGGCCGCAGCTTAGCCTTGGCTAGCTGCAGCTCTCGCCTAGAGCTTTGCTAATTGATTTTCTTATCTGCGGCCTTGCTTTCTTCCCTCTAATTCTCCACTTGCATCCAGTGTGGTCTTTCTAACGCGCAAATCTGCCCTGGGTACTCGCTTGCCCTGCCTGCATTGTCCTCCATTGCCCTTAGGGGAAGAAAGTCACACTCTATAAAAGACAAAGTGAGACTTCCTGTTCTGCCTTCTGCCAGCTGCTCAGCATCACCTGTCTGCAGCCCCTGTTTCTCACATATACCTGCTTCCTCTGCTCTGAGGGAAACCGTGCACTGCTTACAGTTTCTCAGGGCTTCCCTGGTGGCTGAGACAGTAAAGAATTTGCCTGCAATGCAGCAGACCTGGTTCGATCAGTTTCTCACAAGGTCATGCTCTCTGTTTCCTGTGTACATGATGTCCTTGACTGGGAACATTTCTTGTTCAGTTGGCAAGCTCTAACTTCTTATCTGGATCTTTGCCCCTTCAGAAATTTTTCCGGAACCCTAAGTCTATATAAGATGCTCCTTCAAAGTACTCTCTTAACTAAGGTGACCATATGTTACAACTGGCCTAGAATCGTTCAGATGTACACCTGTTGTCCAGCACATCTCTTCGTGGAGTCCCCTTCACTCCCACTAGGATGCTTGCTTGGATGATCAATTACACGATCCTCAGTCTTAACAGCCTCTCCTCATCATAGTACTGCACTTAGGACACTCGTAATTACCCATTAAATTGTCTATCCAGCTTTTTATAGGGAGAAAGTGAATTATTTGGTAAATGTTACTCTCTCTGCCTCAGCTCCTTTTTGAAACCTATCTTGGGCCCTTCCTTCTCACGGCCAAAGAATCGGAGCTCTTGCTCTGTTGAAGCTCCTTTAATATCTCGGTTTTATTTCTCTTGTGATTATCATCAGTTCAGGTCAGTTCAGTCGCTCAGTCATGTCTGACTCTTTGTGACCCCATTAATCGCAGTACGCCAGGCCTTCTTGTCCATCACCAACTCCCAGAGTTCACTCAGACTCACGTCGATCGAGTCAGTAATGCCAACCAGCCATCTCATCCTCGGTGTCCCCTTGTCCTCCTGCCCCCAATCCCTCCCAGCATCAGGGTCTTTTCCAATGAGTCAACTCTTCACATGAGGTGGCCAAAGTACTGGAGTTTCAGCTTCAGCATCATTCCCTCTAAAGAAATCCCAGGGCTGATTTCCTTCAGAATGGACTGGTTGGATCTCTTTGCAGTCCAAGGGACTCTCAAGAGTCTTCTCCAACACCACAGTTCAAAAGCATCAATTCTTCGGCACTCAGCCTTCTTCAAAGTCCAACTCTCACATCCGTACATGACCACAGGAAAAACCATAGCCTTGACTAGACGGACCTTAGTCGGCAAAGTAATATCTCTGCTTTTGAATATACTATCTAGGTTGGTCATTACTTTTCTTCCAAGGAGTAAGCGTCTTTTAATTTCATGGCTGCAGTCACCATCTGCAGTGATTTTGGAGCCCAAAAAATAAAGTCTGACACTGTTTCCACTGTTTCCCCATCTATTTCCCATGAAGTGATGGGACCAGATGCCATGATCTTTGTTTTCTGAATGTTGAGCTTTAAGCCAACTTTTTCACTCTCCTCTTTCACTTTCATCAAGAGGCTCTTTAGTTCCTCTTCACTTTCTGTATATCTGAGGTGATTGATATTTCTCCCGGCAATCTTGATTCCAGCTTGTTTAGTCAGCCCAATTTTATTTTACTGAGGTGAAATTCACATGAAATTAATCATTTTTAAGTGTACATGTCTGTGGCATTTAGTCCATTCACAATGTTGTATAACCATTGCCTCTAACATTTAGTTTAGTTCCCAAACATTTTCATCTGCCCTCAAAGAAGACCCAGTTCCACTAAGCAGTCACTCCTCATTTCCCCCCTCTCTCTAGCCCCTGGCAACCACTAATCTGCTTTTTCCCTATGGATTTTCCTAGTCTAGTATTTCATATAAATAAAAGCATACAGTATGTGACCTCTACACATGGACATCACCAGATGGTCAACACCAAAATCAGATTGATTATATTCTTTGCAGCCAAAGATGGAGAAACTATAGGTTTCTTAAGAGGCTACCATATGACCCAGCAAACATGAGCCCTTTATCCCCATTGCTGTTCACCTATGTACACAAACTTTTTTTTGGTACATAAGGCACTTGAGATGAAAAAGTTAACTTGAATAAATGTTTCAATTTCACATTTAAAAAACAACAAAAGTAAAGTGATAGAACTTGACCTAGTAGGTAATAGCAACAACAAAAAATTGTTGGAGATTTTATTTAGTGAACTCAAATACATCTCTGATAAGAGAAATGTTTGTGTCAAAACAAAAAGGACTTAACATAGAGAGTTACCCATGGGTGACAAAAGTTCTCTCCCTCCCAAAGAGCAAGGCAGAAAATTAAAATTTGTGCTATCTTATGATAGATCAGGAAAAGGCAATGGCACCCCACTCCAGTACTCTTGCCTGGAAAATCCCATGGCCAGAGGAGCCTGGTAGGCTACAGTCCACAGGGTCACTAAGAGTCAGACATGACTGAGCGACTTCACTTTCACTTTTCACTTTCATGCTTTGGAGAAGGAAATGGCAACTCACTCCAGTGTTCTTGCCTGGAGAATCCCAGGGACGGGGGAGCCTGGTGGGCTGCCGTCTATGGGGTCGCACAGAGTCAGACACAACTGAAGCAACTTAGTAGTAGCAGCAGCAGCATGACAGTTCATAGATCTACTATGTGGCTTTTGCTAAGTTACTGTTTACTTACAAAATCAAGTAAGACAGCTTTTCAAACTCTTCAGTAAAAAGTCCTAGAACACTACTTATGCCTCAATGAAACTGAAGGATGCTGGAGAGTTTCAACCTCTTCAGCCATTCAGTTCCCCTTTCTGCAACCAAGGCTATTAATTTCTTCCGCTGCCTTCAAGAGACAGGAAGAAATATATACACTTTAAAAAGAATAATAAATCTTGCTCATACCAAATTTTAACACGCAGATGATACCACCCTTATGGCAGAAAGTGAAGAGGAACTAAAAAGCCTCTTGATGAAAGTGAAAGAGGAGAGTGAAAAAGTTGGCTTAAGCTCAACATTCAGAAAACAAAGATCATGGCATCCGGTCCCACCACATCATGGGAAATAGATGGGGAAACAGTGGAAACAGTGTCAGACTTTATTTTGGGGGCTCCAAAATCACTGCAGATGGTGACTGAAGCCATGAAATTAAAAGACACTTACTCCTTGGAAGGAAAGTTATGACCAAATAGCATATTGAAAGGCAGAGATATTCCTTTGCCAACAAAGGTCCATCTAGTCAAGGCTATGGTTTTTCCAGTGGTCATGTATGGATGTGAGAGTTGGACTGTGAAGAAAGCTGAGCGCCAAAGAATTGATGCTTTTGAACAGTGGTGTTGGAGAAAACTCTTGAGAGTCCCTTGGACTGCAAGGAGATCCAACCAGTCCATCCTAAGGGAAATCAGTCCTGGGTGTTCATTGGAAGGACTGATGTTGAAGCTGAAACTCCAATACTGTGGCCACCTGATGCAAAGACCTGACTCACTGGAAAAGACCCTGATGCTGGGAGGGCTTGGGGGCAGGAGGAGAAGGGGACGACAGAGGATGAGATGGCTGGATGGCATCACCGACTCGATAGACGTGAGTTCGGGAGTTGGTGATGGACAGGGAGGCCTGGCGTGCTGCGATTCATGGGGTCGCAAAGAGTCGGACACGACTGAGCGACTGCAATGAACTGAACTGAAGCCTACTAACGTTTCATCCTAGGGCTGTGCTCCTGTAGCTCACAATGTAAACGTGAAAGGAACTAATCTCTTACGTGGCAAACGGTGACAAACAGCACGAAGGAAATTTGCAGCGTTATGGGCTCGTTCAGGGCTGCTTGCTGAGCCATAGAAGGAGGGCAACCGGGCTCCCGGCCGTGACCGCCACGGCGTCGGGGGCCGGCGATGTACCTGCCTTGCTCTTGCTCCCTCTTGAGCATTTCTGTCATCGTCCTCCCACGATCTGAAACAGCAGGCTCACAGCGAGCACGGCTCCGGAAGGGGCAGGACCGGAGGGATCGGCGGGCGACAACGGGAAGCGGGGAAAGACGCGAGAGACCCACAACCCAGCAGCCGGACTCCGAGCCGACACTGAGAGCCCGCGCCCTTTAGTGACGTCAGGAGGCGCGACTCCCGCCATCCCTCGCGCGGCGCCGGAACTGGGGCGCGCGCCTGAAAGTGGGCGGGCTGAGACTAATGAACTGAACTGAAGCCTACTAACGTTTCATCCTAGGGCTGTGCTCCTGTAGCTCACAATGTAAACGTGAAAGGAACTAATCTCTTACGTGGCAAACGGTGACAAACAGCACGAAGGAAATTTGCAGCGTTATGGGCTCGTTCAGGGCTGCTTGCTGAGCCATAGAAGGAGGGCAACCGGGCTCCCGGCCGTGACCGCCACGGCGTCGGGGGCCGGCGATGTACCTGCCTTGCTCTTGCTCCCTCTTGAGCATTTCTGTCATCGTCCTCCCACGATCTGAAACAGCAGGCTCACAGCGAGCACGGCTCCGGAAGGGGCAGGACCGGAGGGATCGGCGGGCGACAACGGGAAGCGGGGAAAAGACGCGAGAGACCCACAACCCAGCAGCCGGACTCCGAGCCGACACTGAGAGCCCGCGCCCTTTAGTGACGTCAGGAGGCGCGACTCCCGCCATCCCTCGCGCGGCGCCGGAACTGGGGCGCGCGCCTGAAAGTGGGCGGGCTGAGACTCAGGCGGTGGCTGCGAGTTTTACGCAGCTTGGTGCCTTCCGCCTTTGTTTACTAGGTGGGGTGCTTCAAAACAGGTCACGTTTCTAATTCCCTGTCACTCGGGGAGGCCAGGGACTGCCAGGTGGACTTCAAGGCTTGATTTTCCCTGTCTGCACAGAGAAGAGCGATGTTGCCTCCAAGTGCGGCCCCGGATCCTGGCAGGGCTAGCCGGTGCCTGTGGACTAGGCCTTGGTGTTCGTCTTCCGTTCCCTCCCTGACTGTGTGCTCTAGCTCCGTAGTTCGTGACTTCTTCCTGCTTGATTGCTGAACTGCAAGTGGCCACGTTACAAAAGGAAGAACTAAGTGTTTGCGAAAGCTGATGCCCCAGAAGGCGCAGGGTAAGAGATCAGAGGTGTTGGCCTGACTTCGTGTGTGTATAAAAGCAGCCCAGGTCCTGGCAGTCGTCTCATTCTCATCCTCCTCTTCAGGCATGCAAGAGATGTGCGGTAGATGGTTTCTAAGAGACCAAATTCCATCGTTTGGACCTACTGTATAGCACTTGGAACTCTGCTCAATGTTAGGTAGCAGCTTGGATGGGAGGGGAGTTTGGGGGAGAATGGATGCATGCATATGTGTGGCTGAGTCCATTAGCTGTTAACCTGAAACTTCCCCAACATTGTTTCCTGATCAGCTATACCCCAATACAAAAAGTTTTTTAAAAATAACAAATTCTCACCCTTTGCAATTGCATAAATGAGGACACTGCTAGGGCTGGCATGAACCTGGACAAACCCAGGCAGGATTGCTATGTTCTGTCGTAGTGACTCCACACTTGCCCCAGTGATTGAAGAGAGACCACTAGAGTCACGCCAAAGGAACATACCCATCACTCCCCCAAAACATACTCGTGTCCCTTTGTTATCCCTTGTCTGCAACCGTTGTCACGTTAGATTGATTCTGTCACTACTGATTGATTTGCAATTTCTAGAGTTGTGCATAAATGGAATCAGTGTGTACTTTTTGTCTTCTTTCAGCATAATTATTTTGAGATTGATATTGAATAAGTAATCCCTATTTATTACCAGAATGGATATATTTGTTTTATATCTGTAATTTGTTTACCCAGTTACCTGTTGGTGGACGTTGAGGTTGCCTCCAGTTTGGGTTATTACAAATAAAACTATGTAAAAGGCTCTGTGTGGACATGTGCATTCACTTTTCTTGGCTCCATATGGCATTAACAGGTGTGTATATTTTTAAGAAACTGCTGAGCTGTTTCTAAAGTGATTGTACAATTTCATATTCCACTAACAGTATTTGAGATGTCTGATGACTCCTCATTTTCATCAACATTTGGCGTGATTAGTCTTCTCAGTCAGCAATTCTAATAGGTTTGTAAATCTCGTTGTAGTTTTCATTTGCATTTCCTTAATGACATAGTATTGAGCATCTTTTCATGTGCTTTGCCATTTCATATATTTTGAAGGTGAAGTTGGAGGGGAAAGCCAATAGGATTTGCAGGTAGATCAGATAAGTGATATGAGAGAAGAGTCAAAATATCTTCAACTCTGGTCAGTCCCTGAGTACTTCCTAATAGTTCTGTCCCTAACATGCACTGGCTGTTCCTTCAGACCACCTTGCAAATTCCGAAATCACCCAGCTTTGAAGAGTCTTCAGTGACATGTTCGTTTGGTACCCACAGCCTTTGCCTTTATTGTCACCCTTAGAGATCTAATTTTCTGTTTACTCATTGTCTCTCTCCTGTCAGCTGGTGAGCTTCTGGAGAAGATGGATGGTTGGCTTGTCTCCAGATGACTAGCCCCTGGTGTAGCCTAGCCCAGTCATTTTGGCATATTTTCACAAACTCTAGTCTTCAAATTTGCATTTCAAAGTATGGGTGCTTTGCTTCAAGTTATCTGCATCAAGCTGTGTGATCATGGCAGCTTAACATCTGTGTGCCTCAATTTCCTCATCTTTAAAATGGGGACCTGTTGATTGATACCTGCTTCTCATAGTGATGAGTATTAAATGCAGAATGAATGCAAAGCCTTTACTATGTTGCCTGGCCCATGGTGTCTTCCCCAGTAAAATCTAGCTATTATTTTCTGACCTGAATATTTTGCCAGTCCTTTGCTAGAGCTCAAATATAGATGTTTTGCAAATAGTTATCCATAAAATCTCAGTAATTTGAAAAGTGGATTTGTTGAATCAGATAATTGAATTGCTTCCCTGCCTTGAAATGGGAAAGTTTCCCATTTCCAGTGCTGGTCCTGGACCGCACATGCCTTTGGCCACCTGTTGCCATGAACTACAGTGATACCCTTGGGGGTGAGGCAGAAGTATTTTTTTCTGTTTTAGCCATACCGCAAGGCTTTCGAGATCTTACTTTCCTGACCAGGGATTGAACACTGATCCTTGGCCTTCAGAGCACAGAGTCCTATCCACTGGACACGGTCAGGGAATTCTGTGAACAGAAGTATCTGAAAAACAACCTTTGTTTCAAATCTCTTTTGATGGTCCTTATAAGACACAATTCAAACTCTAACATTCCAAGTTCTCCCAATTCTGTTCTGTGCCTCCTAACAACTCTCCAGCCCAAATGTTAGCTTTAATATTTCATTCATTCATTCATTCATTCAATTAAGAATGTGTAAAAGCCCTTCTGTGAGTACCTGCCAGGAGCCAAACATTATGGTCAACCTCTGAGGCTAAAAAAGTGAATGCAGGAACTTCCCCAGTGGCCAGTGGTTAAGACAGCTTCCACTGCAGAGGGTGCACATTTGATCCCTGGTCCGGGAACTAAGATCGCACAGGTATGCTTTGCTGTGCAGCCAAAAAAAAAAAGTGAATGTGGGGTTGTCCCTGATCTTAGTGAAGATGCTCAGTCATGTCTGACTCTTTGCGACCCCGTGGACTATATAGCCCACCAGGCTCCTCTATCCATGGAATTTTCCAGGCAAGGGTAATGGAGTGGGTTGCTATTCCCTGATCTTAGGAGAGCAGTAAAATCATGGGCAGAGGAAGTATGGGTGGGAGGACAAAGATGATAAGGAGGTGCTCCCTGAATAGTCCGTAGGATTGCAAAGAGTCTGACACGACTGAGGTGATTTAGCACACACATGGTAGATGGAGGGGAGATGCCTGGCAAAGGGACTGTGATCTTACTTATCATTTGTGACCCTGTGGACCGTAGCCTGCCAGGTTCCTCCAACCATGGAATTCTCTAGGCAAGAATACTGGAGTGAGTTTTCAGAGGCTTTTTCTGACTCAGAGATCAAACCCAGGTCTCCTGCACTGCAGGCAGATTCTTTACCATCTAAGCCACCAGGGAAGCCCACTTATCACTGACTTGTTACCAATCAGTGTTTGATTTGTGTCTAGCCTGATGCTGTACCCAGAGCATTTAATAAGTAGTTTTGATGCTGTCTTCCCAAGCAGGGGCAAGCTCTGGATCTGGAGCCTGAGGTGGGGCAGATTGTGAAATGACCAAATGACTGAAGCCTCCCTGTCCAAAGAGGCATGTGCAGAAAAAGTTTCCTGGTAGAGTGTAATCTGTATGTTATCAGTCCTGGGCCCAGGGACCACTCCCAGCTGTGGCTCACCCAGGACACTCGGAATCCTCTCTCCAGGGGTGTCTGTTGGCATGATGATAACTGGAGTAGACACACTTGTGCAGATAACCAGATTCCATCTGGTACCAGAGTGACCTCCCTATTCACTGACTCCAGGCTTCTTAGGGCCCTGGTGTAGACAAAGAACGTCACCTGAATCACTTCAGTAAAGAAAGGATGTTGTGGCCGTCAGCCACTGCATCCGCCCCTGACGGTACCCTGAGAAGATTCAGGGTGGAGGAAAATAGGATACTGGCCCTAGATAGTTAAGGTGCAAATCAGATGGATAATTTCAATACACCAAGACCCTGGGATCTTGCTGTATGTAGAAAAGTGCTAAATTCATTAACTTGAGATGTTTTCTTTAATTAGCAACAATCATTTGATGTTCTGACCCCTTGTTTTTATTTTTTGTTTTATAAAAACTCCTGTATAGGAAATTCCCTGGCAGTCCAGTGGTTAGAACTTGGCACTTTACTGCCATGGCCCTGGTTCAATCCTTGGTGGAGAAATAAGATTCCAGAAGCCACGAAGAGTGGCCAAAAACAAAAAAACGAACAATTTCCTGGCTCCTCCCTTACTTATTCAGAACAGTCCCCTCAAGAGCTATCCGAGAGGCTGTATGCGAGTCTTAAGTCCCCAGTAAATCTGATGAATAAAATGTGATTCTCGACTCTTAGGTTGTACATGTTTTTTTCATTCAGTAAATGTATTGGTCAACTGGCAACTGGAGACAGCTGCTTCCTATCTCTGGCATTGGGCAAATACCTTGCCCAAGGTGCCAGTGTTACAGCAGGTAGGTAAGTGCAGAGAAATGGGGGCAGGGGCCAAGTGGCAGGAAATCGCACATCTTGTAAACAGCGGGGGTCCATGGACAGACAAAGAAAAGCAGGAACCTCCAGACTGAACAGGAAACCACACATTTTAAGTGATGTGTGTCCTGGAAGTAGACAAAGAAAGGTGACTAAAGGTGGGAATCTCCTGGGTTGGAATGTAACCTGTTGCTCATTAGCTCTCATTACAATAAAATTAGCCTTATTAGGTTGGCAGATAAAATGTTCCCATCACGCACCAATGCCATGACTCTTCGGATCTAAGCTAAATAAGGACAGAAATCCCTCTTCCCCTTCGGAAAATGGAGCTGGGATGAAAATCCGGGAATATGATCCCCATACTCCTCCTTCCCCGGAGAATCTTCCACCCTTTCATTTGTTACCCCTCAGAGCCATCTTTCTAAATTGTCTTGAGACAAAGAACTTTAACCAAGAACACCAGGTTCTGTCTTTTTCCTAAAATGAGGCTAATTAGCCAGGTGAGAGTATGTGCTGTGTGCAGTGCAGCTTCCTAGACCTGAAAGGACAAACATGAGAGCAGCTGAAGAGTAATAATAATAAAACAATAACAACAAGTAATGCAGAGCTTATCATGTGCCAGGATTGTTCTCAGAGGCTTACATATATCAATTTATTTAATCCTACAACCACCTCACAAAGTCGATAACCAGTGTAGTGATCAAGAGCATAGACTCCAGAACTAGACAGCCCAGGTTTGACTCCCTGCTTTGCTATTTACTAGCATTGTGACCTGGGGGAGGCCTGTGTCTCCCTGTCCCCATCTGCCAAAAGAAGAGACTACTATTACTAGCTCATAGGAATAAATGAATTAAAATCCATTGTTGTTCAGTCGCTAAGTCACATCTGACTCTTTTGTGACCCCATGGACTGCAGCACACCAGGCTTCCCTGTCCTTCACCATCTGCCACAGTTTACTCAAACTCATGTCCATTGATTTGGTGATGCCATTCAACCATCTCATTCTCTGTCGCCCCCTTTTCCTCCTGCCCTCTATCTTTCCAGCATCAGGGTCTTTTCCAGTGAGTGGGCCAAAAGTATTGGAGCTTTGGCTTTAGCATCAGTCCTTCCAATTGAATATTCAGAGCTGATTTCCTTTAGGATTGACTGGTTTGATCTTGCTGTCCAAAGAGTCTTACAAAGCAATAACCAGTGGCTGAAGCTGAAAGTGAGAGTCATTCGTCATGCCTAACTCTTTGGGACCCCATGGACTATACAGTCCACGGAATTCTTCAGGCCAGAATACTGGAATGGGTAGCCTTTCCCTTCTCCAAGGGATCTTCCCAGCCCAGGGATCAAACCCAAGTCTCCCGCATTGCAGGTGGATTCTTTACCAACTGAACTGAGGGAAGCACAGACCAGTGGTGAGCACATAGTAAAAGCTAAGTTCTTGGTGAATATCAAGACCAGATAAAATATATCACTTTTATAGATGAGAAAACAGAGGCACAGAAAAGCTACTTTCCTGTGATCCCACAACTAGTAAACACAGAGTTGGGAATCAAATCCTGGGCAGTCTGGCTTAAATACTATTCTCTAGACTGCAGCCATGAAATTAAAAGACACTTACTCCTTGGAAGAAAAGCTATGACCAACCTAGCTAGCATATTCAAAAGCAGAGATATTACTTTGCCGACTAAGGTCCATCTAATCAAGGCTATGGTTTTTCCAGTAGTCATGTATGGATGTGAGAGTTGGACTGTGAGGAAGGCTGAGCGCCGAAGAATTGATGCTTTTGAACTGTGGTGTTGGAGGACTCTTGAGAGTCCCTTGGACTGCAAGGAGATCAACCCTGGGATTTCTTTGGAAGGAATGATGCTAAAGCTGAAGCTCCAGTACGTTGGCCAGCTCATGCGAAGAGTTGACTCATTGGAAAAGACTCTGATGCTGAGAGGGATTGGGGGCAGGAGGAGAAAGGGACGACAGAGGATGAGATGGCTGGATGGCATCATGGACTCAATGGACGTGAGTCTGAGTGAACTCCGGGAGTTGGTGATGGACAGGGAGGCCTGGTGTGCTGCGATTCATGGGGTCGCAAAGAGTTGGACACGACTGAGCGACTGAACTGAACAGAACTGAAACGAATTTAATGCAACCAATGAATTCTGGGCCTTGGGGATACTGCTGTGAATTGAGGGGCCCCTTGAACTTGACTTCTCTGGTGGCTTAGATGGTAAAGCGTCTCCCTGCAATATGGGAGACCAGGTTCGATCCCTAGGTTGGGAAGATCTCCTGGAGAAGTAAATGGCAACCCACTCCAGTATTCCTATCTGAAAAATCCCAGGGACAGAGGAGCCTGGTAGGCTACACTCCATGGGGTTGCAAAGAGTCGGACACAACTTAGTGACTTTACTCACTCTGAACTTTCAGTTCAGTTGAGTCGCGCAGTCGTGTCCGACTCTTTGCGACCCCATGAATCGCAGTACCCAGGCCTCNAGAGATGATATGGGGTGGGAGGTGGGAGGGGGGTTCAGGATTGGGAACTCATGTACACCTGTGGCGGATTCATGTCAATGAATTGGCAAAACCAATACAGTATTGTAAAGTAAAATAAAGTAAAAATAAAAATTAAAAAAATAATAAATACCTTGCAGTTTTCCCAAGTAACTAGTTCTTAGTATGTTAATTGAGCCTGTTGGCCTGAAGCCAAAGTTACACCTTGACTTTTATACTCTTAGGAATGAGTTCTGTTTCTTAAGTTCCTCAAGTTTCCATGTAAATAGATCTGAATCTATTTCACTAGCTTTCTTGATTTGTCTCATCATCTCAGTTTCCTACTATATCAGTACTTTTATATGTATATTTCTTTTATCTTTGAAATAAAAATGAGAATAGTACATGCCTTGTGTTGTGATATGAATGGGACTGAATGAACGAATGTAAATGAAGCTCTGGGAACAGAAGTCAGCACAGAAGGCATGCTCCATAAATGTTAGCTGCTATTACTGTTACTACTTTTGCCTGAATTACTGCAGAATTGTCTTAACGGGTTTCCTAATCTTTATTTGGAACTCTTCCGTCTAATTCTCTTGTCGTGCTGTAAGAGTGATCTTTCTAAAACTGAAGTCTGCTTGTGTCACTTCTCTACTTCAAACTTTTTACAGGTTTCATAGCTTTTATCATGATGCTTAGACTCAGCCTGGAGCACAGGCCCATTGTAATCTTGCGTTGTCTCTCTAGTCTTGCTCCTACCAGTCTTTTCCAAACTTCTGTTGTTCCTAGTGAGTTCTCTGGAATCAGCGCATTCTGTGTCTCCTTGACATAGTGCATATGAATATTTGTGGAAAAGTGTTGTCCCCACTTTCCTCTCTTTGATTTCTGCTCATTTCACAAAACCTCGCAAAAGCATCACAACCCCCAGAAAACCCTCTATTTCTTTGAGTTTGAATGAGAGAAGTACCTTTTCTGCCCGTTAATCGCATTTAAACACATCCATCCTAGCACTTGTCACGTGGTGCTGAATTATCCCTTTCGTATATGTTGACTCTCTTAATTGAAGCTCCTTAAGGACCAAGAGTGTGTATTATTCTGTATCTCTGTTACCATGTATCTTCACTGTAAGGAAATTAGAGATACTCAATGTTTGTTGAATAAATGCCTGACAGAGGAATGAAAAATCAAGGTATATGTGGAAGGACAGATACAATGAAATGCAGAGGAAGGGTCAAAGATTTCCTCTCTCACACTTGACTTTCATCTTGCACTGTTAGGATGTTAAAGTGTATCATGGAATTGTTAGAGTATTTCTAGGATCTTACAAAGTATGTGAAAAATGGGTTTCAGATTCTCAGATGTTTCTGGCATGGATTTATATTTGTTTTGAGTTGTAGAAAGGGTCTGACAGTGCCCCTCCTGTAGGCTGTAGAAATAGCTGGATTACTTATTTGTACTCAAAATACCCTAAGAACATATCTTGAATATCTGAAATGCTGACATTTCAATAATCTTATTTCATTCTATAAGCTTCTCAGAGTCCTGCATTCTCTCCTGTTTTTATCCCCACTAAGAAAGATTGCCTAATACATATTTACATATGAAATGATGGCATATTATATAAAAGCAGTGAAGAAAAAAGTGACTAAAGTCTGAACTGAATTTCTATGAAAAGAAACTTTATATTAGTGTGAAGGCTGTTTAAATAATTCAATATTATTTTTCTTTGTACACATTTTTCTCACAGTGCATAGTTTATTTGTGAAAATGCAAACAAGTACTACAGTCTGTATTATTCAGTAGGTAAAGTCTTTATCTCTATTAAGTAAATGTGGTTTTAAAGGCTTTATTAGAAGCAGAATTTCCCACGGTCATATTTGACCCAATGACCACATTATTTGAAATAACTTAAAAATTCTTCAATAATAAAAAATAATTTTCTTCATGGCAATATTATCCAAAAAGGTCTTAAACAACTTTATGCCCTGACCATAAATGTAATATAGCATTTCACAATCTCTGCTGCTGAAGTTCAATTATTGAGATTTAATAAAGCACATCATCAGTAAATTGAAAAAAATGGTTTAAGGCAAAGAAAAAAGTGGAAAGAACATCATAAACATATGAAGCTATAAAATTGTAAGCATTCAATACTTATAAGTAGAGCTTTATAAGGAGTCAATCTTGCCTCTTGTATTTGTTAAAATAAGAGTATTTGGTGCAGTACTGGGTTGGCCCAAAGATTCATTCAGTTTTTTACATAATATCCTAGGTGAACCTTTTGGCCAACCCAGTTTTTGTTGTTGTTCATTTGCCAAGTCATGGCCAACTCTTTGTGACCCTGTGGACTGCAGCAGGCCAGGCTTTCCTGTCCTTCACTATCTCCCAGTTTGTTTAAATTCATGTCCATTGAGTCTATGATGAGTCTAACCATCTCATCCTCTGCCACCCTCTTCTCCTTTTGCCTTCAATTTTTCCCAGCATCAAGGTCTCTTCCAATGAGTCAGCTGTTTGCATCAGGTGGCCAGTGTATTGGAGCTTCAGCATCAGTCCTTTCAGTGAATATTCAGGGTTGATTTCCTTTAGGATTGACTGATTTGATTTCCTTGCAGTCCAAGGGACTCTCAAGAGTCTTTTCCAACACCACAGTTCAAAAGCATCAATTCTTCGGTACTCAGCTTTCTTTACAGTCCAACTCTCACATCCATGCATGACTACTGGAAAAACCATAAGCTTTGACTAGACAGACCTTTGTTGGCAAAGTGATATCTCTGCTTTTTAATACACTGTCTAGGTTTGGCGTAGCTTTTCTTCCAAGGAGCAAGCATTGAAATTTTAATTCCATGGCTGCAGTCACCATCTGCAGTGATTTTGGAGCCCCCCAAAAGAAAATCTGTCACTGCTTCCACTTTTTCCCCTTCTATTTGCCATGAAGTGATGGAACTGGATGCCATGACCTTTGTTTTTTTAATACTGAGTTTTAAGCCAGCTTTTTCATTCTCCTCCTTCACCCTTATGAAGAGGCTCTTTAGTTCCTCTTCACGTTGTGCCATTAGAGTGGTATCATCTGTTATCTGAGGTTGTTGATATTTCTCCTGGCAATCTTGATCCCAGCTTGGGCTTCATCCAGCCTTGCATTTCTCATGACGTACTCTGCATAGAAGTTAAATAAGCAGGGTGACAATAAGCAGCCTTGTCATACTCCTTTCTCGATTTTGAACCAGTCTGTTCCTTGTTGATTCTGATGCTTCTTGTCTTGTATACAGGTTTCTCAGGAGACAGATGAGGTGGTTTGGTATTCCTATCTCTTTAAGAATTTTCTGTAGTTTATTGTGATCCACACAGTCAAAGACTAGCATAGTCAATGAAGCAGAAGTAGATATTTTTCTGGAATTCCCTTGCTCTCTCTGTGATCCACAAGTGTTGGCAATTTGATTCCTCTGCCTTTTCTAAATCTAGCTTGTGCGCCTGGAAATTCTCAGTTCCTGTAATGCTGAATCCTAGCTTGAGGGATTTTGAGTATAACCTTACCAGCATGTGAAATGAACACAATTGTCTGGTAGTTTGAATATTCTTTGGCACTTCCCTTCTTTGGGATTGAAATGAAAAGTGACCTTTTCCAGTCTGGTGGCCAACCCAATATTAATAGTCATAAAAAATATTTGAAATTCCTTCTATGTTTAAATTGTGGTAATTTATGTTGATATGACATTAAATTAAAAATAAAGCATAATGAATTCAGAAGGTAATATATAGGCAATTTTCAACTTATAGATGAGTTATTTTCCTAAGGTTCCTCTGCATGTTTATTGAATGTGACTTTGAGAACACAGTGATTAAAGTCTCATTATGTAGTTGGATTCTTAGATCAGGAAATGAAAGTTACTTCTGGAGGAACTAGAGTACTAAATATTACCACATTATTTCACTGGGAATGGGCATTAGCATTTTGGGATTTGAGGAATATCTCTTGTATCATTGCCAAGGGAATGCAAACTAGCAATTCTAAATCTTAGGATTCTTAAAGTTACAGTAACCATATGCTTTATTTACTGAGTTGGTTCTAAGAGCATGTGATATTGAGGAAAAAACCTCTACAGAGTGAGCTCCCTAAGTCAGTAATCTGTTTGCTGAAAACACTAGCTTGATGCTCAAAATACAGCAAAGAATAAGACAAAAATGATTCCTGCTCTGACAGGACTTTCTGTATAATGGGGAAGACACACCATTAACATAGGATACAAAAATTATTATCATTAAAACTTGTATTACAAAGAGAAAGGACAGGATGCTAAGTAAGTAGATAAGGAAGATCTCAATATTGTCATGGTTTGGAGAGAGCTAGAGAGGTGTCCATGAAGACGTGGAACCCAAAAGAATAGAAGTTATCCAGGCTGAGAAACCGGAGAAGGCAATCGCACCCTACTCCAACACCCTTGCCTGGAAAATCCCATGGACGGAGGAGCCTGGTGGGCTGCAGTCCATGAGGTCGCTAAGAGTCAGACACAACTGAGCGACTTCACTTTCACTTTTCACTTTCATGCATTGGAGAAGGAAATGGCAACCCATTCCAGTGTTCTTGCCTGGAGAATCCCAGGGACGGGGGAGCCTGGTGGGCTGCCGTCTGTGGGGTCGCACAGAGTCAGACACGACTGAAGTGACTTAGCAGCAGCAGCAGCAGCAGCAGGCTGAGAAACAGGGAAACCAAACTCACTGAAGACCCTGAAGTAGAAGTTTCAGTATGTCAGATGAATTGAGAGATTGCCAAAATTACTGGATTATAGCAAACTAACAGTGCATCAGTGGATGAGACTGCAGAGGGAATCGAGAGCCAGATGGTGCAGGATCTTTGTTAGATGCCTTACTAATGATCCTGGACCAGTGCTAATGGGTAGTTATTGGAGGGATTTAGCAGGAGAATGTCCTCCTTAAATTCATATTCAGTGTCAATAAATGCTGATCTGAATTGAATAATTGTATTGTCTGGATAAAAGCAGAAGTAGACCTAAAGGCAATCACTGGCAGTGGGAGTGTCCTCTGAATCCTTCAGTCCCAAGCCATGCCACGCAGCACACATTTCTGGCAGCGGTGATCCTAGCAGGTACTTTGGTTAAAGCTCTTATGTGCTGCCATGGTCAGTTTCGTTTGTGTGTGACCAAAACCTTCTAGCTGTTTATTGCAAAATTAATACAAGCTGAACGAAGATATTTTTAAAAGTAGGGACAAGTTAAAATCATTTGAAACCCATCTTATTTCATTTTTTTCATATTTCATCATCTGACTTTTGGAATTAAAATTTTTTTTTCAGTTAAAATTTATCTCCTTATAGGATAGGGTTTATTTTTGGGGCCCATACAGAAAAAACCTCTTTGCTATGTCTCTGAGAGCTTCTCCCTTTGAGTCTTTGATGACTATAGTGATTTTGCCCTTTACTGGATCTCTGATCCTTCTTAGATTGCTTACTTTTATGTAGAAGTTTCAACCACCCGTAATATCATCTATGTGGTACCTTTCTCTTATTATGGAATACATGTGTGCATATTAATATATACACACATATTCAAATTTACTTTTTGTCTAAAAATAACAATTCAATATTAAAATATTAAGAATAACTTTTTAAGCTTCAATCTATTGTCACATTTCTATCTTAATCTTTCCTTTACTAGCCAGATAATGTTACATATGTTTTAAACATATTTTAAATGACTACAGCTCTATAGTATTTGACCATGTGGCAGCATTAGTGAGGCATCAGATGTAGGATTTATAATTACTGCCCTCTTAGGCTATATACTCTAGTTTCCAGATATCAAAGTTAACATCTAATTTTGTGGCTCATTTCAAATAAAACATTTCTGACATCATACATTCATTAAATTTCAGTTTATAAAGTAATGAATCATCAGACACTGTGTAAAAATATCACCCTGAAACAAACTAGTAAAGCTACGTGGATAGGATTCTTAGCACCGTAGAAAGTCAGAGATGACTTGCAACTCTGTGTTATGGGAAACTTGATTCCTTGCTCTTCACCCTTCTCTCTCCTCTATGTATTGCACTCTTATCTCTTATTAGTGTTTTGAACCAAGAACAAGGAAAAGTTCAGTCTTATATTTTTTATCAGTTCAGGCAAACATTTTGAGTGATGGTTAGAACTATCAGCTAAAATTAAGAGTCTATATTATTGATGAAATCTCTGTTCCCTTTTGCATGAAAAGGTGAAAGCTAGTTAAAGGTTGAAGAAAAAATAAAGAGAATGTCATGTGAATCAGAACAGTCCTATTGTAATCACATCCTCAGATTTCAAAGATAATCTAAGGCTTATTAGTAAACAGAATCATGGCTTTGAGTCCCAGGTGTTTATCTCATTTAAATTGTTTAATGTCACTAAGTTTTGCTTCTCCCTTACATATTTTTTCTCATAATTATTTATCATTTAAGATAGTTCTAAATTCTTTTGTAGAAAGTCCTTTATATTATTTTCATTTTTGTTCTGAAGAACTCACCAAGTTTTATAGTGATTATTCTATGAAACTTAATTGATATCATTGTGATTGGTGAAAAAAAAAGTGATCAGTTATCTCCTGTCTTCTTAGGATCTTAGATGTCCTTCAATTCAAAGCAATTGATTTAAAGCTGAAGGAAATGAAGCTAAAGATGTATAAGGAACTTGTCTGAGATGATGTGGCCAATAGTTACAGAAACTGGACTTCGAACTATGACTTGGGTGGATCCCCTTACTGCCCTCTTAGCACTCTGTCTAAAATCTCCACAGATTTTCTCTTATGTTGACCAAAGGTTAACATTTGGGACTTTGACTTCTTTAGACTAGCCATTTCTATGCGTGGGGATGAGGGTGAGATGAAGGTTACGAGAATCATCCAAAGAATGTCTTCAATGTAAATTTCAACAGTCTGATGCCTTAGTCTAGGCTCTTTTTACATCTGCAACCCTTTCCCCCATCTACCATGTAAAATTTTGATATACCTTCAGGATGGGGAAAAGGATGTAATTTTAAACTTAGGAAGTTCCCTAGGTAATTCTGATATGTACTCCCTATCTAGGATTGAGAACATTGCTCTAGGCAAATTTATTATGGACTTAAAAAAAAAAAAAACCCACACATAGAGCATTGGTTTAAAAATGAGTGTTACCCATGAAAAAAGTATAGTTAGTCCAGAAAGTTTACAATTGCATATTTATACATTTTTTCCCATTTTGTCACTTTTATCTATTTCTGTAAGTGCTATTAGAATTGTGAAGTTAGAAAATGTCTAGTTCAGTTCAGTCGCTCAGTCGTGTCCGACTCTTTGTGACCCCATGAATTGCAGCACACCAGGCCTCTCTGTCCATCAACAACTCCCAGAGCCCACTCAAACCCATGTCCATCGAGTCAGTGATGCCATCCAACCATCTCATCCTCTATTATCCCCTTCTCCTCCTGCCCTCAATCTTCCCCAGCATTAGGGTCTTTTCCAGTGAGTCAGCTCTTTGCATCAGTTCAGTTCAGTTCAGTCGCTCACTGAGAAAATGTCTAAATAATCATTAAATGTCAATATTTAAAAACAAATCACCCACAATCCTCCCATTAACATGCTCTGCTAAGCAGAAAATTTAAGTCTAGACCATGAGTAATCAATCCACCGAGAGGGTTTCACCATTCACTGGGTGGCCAGGCTGTGCAGTGAACTAAGGTTAAAGGCAGATAAGTGCCATACAAGGAAGAGACTAGCGCATGGTTTAAGGTCACTAAAAACAGACAATATGCACAGCAGGCTCAAGTGGTAACTAGTCTGCTCACAGCAGGAGGACAGATAGAGAGCAGAAGATCCAGCCCCTTGCAGTTGCCCGTGACCTGTGCATCCGCGCTCTGCAGCTGTCCAGTGCAGTGGAGCTGCACACCCTCCATTCCATGTGTCACTAAAAGGACCCATCTCTTCCCCATGCCTGGAGCTTGGAATATTATGGAAACCTGGGGGTGTGCATGAGGGTCTTGAGTCTGAAACAGAGACTCAAGAGACTCACACAAGGCATGGGACAAACCTGGTGGGCTGCAGTCCATGGGATTGCTAACAGTCGGACACGACTGAATGACTTCCCTTTCACTTTCATGCATTGGAGAAGGAAATGGCAACCCACTCCAGTGTTCTTACCTGGAGAATCCCAGGGACGGCGCACCTGGTGGGCTGCCGTCTGTGGGGTTGCACAGAGTCAGACATGACTGAAGCGACTTAGCAGCAACAGCAGAGTACATCATGAGAAATGCTGGGCTGGAGGAAGCATAAGCTGGAGTCAAGATTGCTGGGAGAAATATCAATAAACTCAGATACGCAGATGACACCACCCTTATGGCAGAAAGCAAAGGAGAACTAAAGAGCCTCTTGATGAAAGGGAAAGAAGAGAGTGAAAAAGTTGGCTTAAAGCTCAACATTCAGAAAACTAAGATCATGGCATCTGGTCCCATCATTTCATGGGAAATAGATGGGGAAACAGTGGCTGACTTTATTTTTGGGGGCTCCAAAATCGCTGCAGATGATGACTGCACCCATGAAATTAAAAGACACTTACTCCTTGGAAGGAAAGTTATGACCAACCTAGACAGCATATTAAAAAGCAGAGACGTTATTTTGTTCAGAAAGGTCCATCTAGTCAAGGCTATGGTTTTGCCAGTAGTCATGTATGGATGTGAGAGTTGGACTATAAAGAAAGCTGAGTGCTGAAGAATTGATGCTTTTGAACTGTGGTGTTGGAGAAGACTCTTGAGAGTCCCTTGCACTGCAAGGAGATCCAACCAGTCCATCCTAAAGCGGATCAGTTCTGGGTGTTCATTGGAAGAACTGATGTTAAAGCTGAAACTCCAATACTTTGGCCACCTGATATGAAGAGCTGACTCATTTGAAGAGACCCTGATGCTGGGAAAGATTGAGGGCAGGAGAAGGGGATGACAGAGGGTGAGATGATTGGATCACATCACCGACTCAATGGACATGGGTTTGGATAGACTCTGGCAGTTGGTGATGGACAGGGAGGTGTGGTGTGCTGTGGTTTATGGAGTTGCAAAGAGTAGGACATGACTGAAGTGAACTAACATGTAACTAACATTTAATAAGGAATTCTGAGTCCAGATTGTATGTAAATGTCACCCTGCTCCCAACAGCAGAGAGTCCTCAGTCCACAAGGGTTATAATGACTCTTTCCTGGCTACTGGTTTCCCATGACATCAAGCCTCTGAGAGCACTCAAGGCTTCCGATGGTTATGGCCTCAAAGTACTACATCCAGTTTGGAAATTCAAGTACATTTCATTCACTGGTTATTTCCTCCCCTCAAAGTGCAGGCTATATCTAATTTCCTCTCTTAGTATGTACTGCCTCCTTTCCCACAACTTACCTATCGATCCCTTCTTTTCATTAAAAAAAACCTCTACAGTATTCTCAGGGTGTTGGGAGAATCATTCTTTCTCCTCTTTGCTTCAAATAGAACCAGAGAACTATACCTTCAACATTAACCCTCAACCAATGCTGCTCATGTAGTCCCCTCTAACCTACACCCATGCTTCTTGGAGGTAAGAGCAGCATTCTCCTAGCTCCCCATTGCTTTTGCCTCCTACCTTCTATTATAAGAGTTCTTTCTATTTTGACACACAAACCATCAGAGCATCTATCCTACACTTGGCTTGTCAAGACCATTTTCACAGTGAATTCTGGCACTCAGCTTATATCCTCCCTTTCTTCACCTTAATTCTTACAACCCAGCTCCTTTGACTCAGTTGCTCAGTCATGTCCAACCAGGCTCCTCTGTCCATGAAGTTCTCCAGGCAAGAATACTGGAATGGGTGCTGTTCCCTTCTCTGAGGGATCTTCTCGACCCAGGGATAGAATCCAGGTCTCCTGCGCTGTAGACAGATTCATTACTGTCTGAACCACAAAGGAAGCTCTTTATGAAGGTCAAGACTTACCAAATCCAATGCAGACTTTTCAGTCTTATTTCTCTGAGCCATGTACTCTTACCCAGAAACTAGGGCTTCCTTCTCCCCTGGGGCTCTCCCCATGTGTGCGGTGGTGGTGGTGTTCAGTTTCTTAGTCATGTCTGACTCTGCAACTCCATGGGCTATAGCACACCAGGCTTTTCTGTCCTTTACCATCTCCTGGAGTTTGCTCAAACTCGTGTCCATTAAGTCAGTGATGCCATCCAACCATGGATTCTGTAGACCCATTATGCCACTCTCAGCTATTAGAAGAAAAGCCTATAAAGTAGAAGATTTTATTAATTTTTTATGCATTAATTCCATTTTATCCTTGAAAATATCATGTGAGATGTGTAGGAGAGGTATTGTTATAAACACATATTAAAAGAAAAAATGGAGCCAAAGTTCCTTTCCTCCAAGTTGCACAAGGTGGCAGAAGCCAAAACTAGCACATTGGTCCCCTTCTGATGCTCCTCCTACTGTTCCAAGATGTGTTAGTGAGAAGATAAGGGTATAGCAAATGCCATCATAAACAGGTTTTAATTTAAATTTTATTTGTATTTATGATTTGCTAGGATGTGTTGGAAGTAATGATTGAAGTACAAATTCTGAGATTCCTAGATGATATCGCATCCAGAATACTGTTTCAAAGCTTATTGAAATGAATAAAGGTTGGCTGATATGACTTTCCATCTGTAATTCTATGTATTTCGATATGAAAGAACAACCCTGTGAAACTTGCAATTAAAAGAAAGTAGAATGATAATTTTTATGTAACCTCTGTAGCAGAAGAATCTTAATGGTGGGTAATAAAATGTTGAAATGAGATATATTTTAATTAGGTAATAATACCAAGCTTTGTTTATTAACTACTCTGAAGGTTCTAATGAGCTGTGAATTTCTGAGGGTTCTTTGGCAAGGAAATGAGAACATTTAACAATTTCCCAAACTAATCTCATTATGGAGAATTCAGCCTTGCACGGGCTTATTTAAAAATGAAAGAGAGACGGAAAACTTCTCCACTGGCTTCTCATAATGTTGAATACAACTTCCTTTGTTCTTTTATATTTTTGAAAAATATTATTTTATACCTAAAAACTCATAGGCCAAATTTTCTGTTCCAGGATAAGCATAATCAAGCTGAATCATCCTTTTGCAAGGCAATGTTTCAGAAGGACTTTCTAAGTTTGAGGTCCTCTCAAATCTCTGTCTTCACATTACTTAAAAGTATGCTATGGCTATCTTTATATCACCAGGGAGCTGTGACCTTAGCTCCATACTCAGAGGTCCAAGAGAGAAAACTCGGGGGATCTAAGTAGGAGGTGACCACAACTTGCAAAGCTAGTCAGGGCAGGAACATGATATCAACCCAGATGGGTTAGGATCCAAAGTCCTGGCCTTTCAGCCATAGAAATCAAAGTTGACATCAGTTCATCTTAATTACCCTGCATTGCCACCTTTATTACTGAAATCAATTCTTTAAATGCAACTTCATGGGTATGTCCTCAGGATGTAATCCAACCATTTCTAAGAAGACTAATTTTCCAAAATTCTGAAAGGCAAATAAATAGCTGTACATTTTCTTGCCTTGTAGACTATTGGAAGATCCCTTTGTGTAAAGACTTTCTCTCCTGGGTTATTAAAGGTGTAGTATAGCAATGGGGGAAAAAATTACTTTTAGCTTTAGTTGAATGTTTATCTCTGAGAAGACTGCATTTTGCAAAATGCATTTCCTATTGTTCTCAAGTTTAGACCTTTTCTTTACTGGCAATAACAGGTAATTTTCTTAAAAATAAAAGAGGTTTAACTGGTAATTTTAAAAGAATGTTTTCACAATTACAAAGCATATATAATAAAATAATATTTCTGGTGTTTATGATTCAGACACTTTAAACAGCCAGACTGGACTTAACCTTTCTATTTATCTTGCCAAGATGTTTTTTGGATTCTTGTCTTCAATATGTCATAACTATATAATTTACTTTAAAGGGGTTTCAGTTGATATAATTTGCAATCTTCTACTGATATTTTATTTTTTGGAAATCATTGGAAGACAGAAATATTCTCATGGAATATTTCTCTAGAAAGAGTTGCTAAGATTAGAACTAAATTTATCCATAAGCACACTTCATAACAGAGAAGGCAATGGCATCCTACTCCAGTACTCCCTCCTGGAAAATCCCATGGATGGAGGAACCTGGAAAGCTGCAGTCCATGGGGTTGGACATGACTGAGCGACTTCACTTTTCACTTTCATGCATTGGAGAAGGAAATGGCAACCCACTCCAGTGTTCTTGTCTGAGAATCTCAGGGACGGGGCAGCCTGGTGGGCTGCCATCTATGGGGTCGCACAGAGTTGGACACGACTGAAGTGATTTAGCAGCAGCAGCACTTCATAATGCTTGTTAGCTGACAACTTGTGGGACAAGTCTAGACTCAATTTTAATTTTGCCTTAAGCAGTGGTGGCAGTGTTATTGACTACTTACCTGTTAATACACATTTTCGCTTACTTGAAATGTATGATTTTGATTATGTTGAAAGTTACCTCTCTTCTTTCGGTTAGCTATTCAAAGTCTGTCTGTATTGAATCAGAATTTTAAGAAGCTGAGATAATGAGATTTCTAACTTCATTAGAAAACTGATGTTTATGGTATACCAGTAGATTATTAACTCTTAAGGAGGCTCTAAGAATACAGCCAAATACCGTGTCTACAGTATCTGCCCCAGATAATATGTGCTGATACTAACATCAGTCTATTCTGGTTAGTCCAGATTGCTCAATTGCTTCCTCAGTTGGCTCCCAGGTATACTCCTACCTGGGCGAATGTTATTTCTGCCGTAAGTCATATACTAGAATACTGCATTTAAATGGAAACTCAATTTCTTAGGCTAATATAAGATGTCTAGAGCAAACATGTAGCCAAGAATAACCTAGTACTCTGCAAAGGTCACTGAAGTATTGTCAGTTTTTAATATTATAAAAAATTCGTATGAACCAACTTGTAAGAATTAAGCACAGATTTAAGAAATTTTGCAAAGCCTAAAAAATAAATAGGGTAGTAGCAGTCTAATTGTATAGTAGTATTTCCCTGATAAGCTGGCTTACATTTGAATTGTGTGTAGAATTGAATTGTTTCTATTCACCTTAATATATTCAAAATAATTATTGTGACTACTTGAAAAAAATTAAATAATGTCCACATGCTATAAAAATGGCATGGACGGTATATTCTTCACTGACAATGTCATTTTATTATTTGGCCCAAGGAATGGGTACAAAAAGCATCATAATTTACATAGTTATCATTGGAAAGTTGACTTAGTATTGACAATATCAAGTTTGCTTTTGGTACACTTTTTCAGTGCTTTAATCTTAAATAGTAGAACCCTGTCCATCAGATGAATTTATTCAGTATCCTGTGCATTTTATTGCTAATTCATTTTAATGAAACAACTGAAGCCAAGCTGCTCAAAACTGAGTAGTGTATATATACATATATATGTATATAATATATACATATATAATAGTTTCTCTTAGGACTGATAAGATGACCAATAGCATCTTCTCTTTGGTTCATTGAAGCTTTACTTTGAAAAATCTTTACCTACTTAAAAGCTGTAATAATAGTACCATGACAGTTCATGTACACTTCACCTTGATTCACGAGTTGCTGATATTTTGCCATATTTGTTTCATATCTCTCACCAAAAATACCCCCCACCATAATTAATCTCTTCTTCATTCTTCCTTTCTGTTTTTCTTCCTTCCATTCATAGTTCCTTCTTTCATCCCTCTTCCTTTCCTTTCTTTGTTCTTTCCATTTCTTCCTCTTTATCTCTTTTCTACTTTATGCTTTTATCTTTTTATACAACTATTTGAAAATTAGCCATAAAAATCAGCTAACTTATGAACTAACATACTTTAGAATATGTTTCCTAAAAGCAGACCTTCTCCTAAATAATAATTCAATTATCACTCTAAGAAAGTTCAGATAATTTTTCTAATTGCCCCATAATGTCCTATGTAACTCCCTCTCCCCATATATTACATTTATCTACATCTTTTTAGTCTCTTTGAATCTAGAACAGTTCACCAGCATTTGGTATATTTCATGGCATTAAAATTTTTGCAGAGACCAGGCCAGTTGTTTTGTAGAAAATCCTTCAATTTGAATTTGTTTGATTGCCACCATATCTACTCTTAATATATGATAAGCTTACATAATCTTAGCTGTGATGATATACATGTGATATATATGTGGTTATTGTTGTTCAGTCACTCAGTCATGTCTGACTCTTTGTGACCACATGGACTGCAGCATGCCAGGCTTCCCCATCCTTCACAACTCCCAGAGCTTGCTCAAACTCATGTCCATTGAGTCAGTGATACCATTCAACCATCTCATCCTCTGTCATCCCCTTCTCCTCCCACCCCCAATCACTCCCAGCATCAGAGTCTTTTCCAGTGAGTCAGTTCTTCATATCAGGTGGCCAAAGTATTGAAGTTTCAATATCAGTCCTTCCAATCAATATTCAGGACTAATTTCCTCTAGCATTGACTGGTTAGATCTCCTTGCAGTGCAAGAGACTCTCAAGAGTCTTCTCCAGCACCACAGCTTGAAAGCATCAGTTCTTTGGCACTCAGCCTTCTTTATGGTCCAACTCTCACATCCATACATGACTACTGGAAAAGCCATAGCTCATCTTGTTCCCTTAGTCACAAAAACTTGGATATAAAAACAGGAAGACCAGAACATAGGCCGTTTATTCTTTAAAAGTAAGGTGTAAATCAATTCATAGTCAAATTATAATTTATTACATCACTATAAGAGTATCTAGACATCTATTAACTATTAGATGAGACAGAAATAATAATGAAAAACACTCATAACATTTGAGTAGTTTTAGAATAAAGTGGGAGAGAAGACAAATACACACAAGTACACAAAGTATTCAAATACAGAATTGTGTATTTCTATATATAATTATCGGAGAAGGCAATGGCACCCCACTCCAGTACTCTTGCTTGGAAAATCCCATGGACAGAGGAGCCTGGTAGGCTGCAGTCCATGGGGTCGCGAAGAGTCGGATGTGACTGAGTGACTTCCCTTTCACTTTTCACTTTCAGGCATTGGAGAAGGAAATGGCAGCCCACTCCAGTGTTCTTGCCTGGAGAATCCCAGGGACAGAGGAGCCTGGTGGGCTGCTGTCTATAGGGTCACACAGAGTCAGACACAACTGAAGTAACTTAGCAGCTGCAGCATATATAATTATATACAATTGTATATATACATTTATATACAAAATGCTTAGATGTCTGAACAAAGTGCTAAAAAACATACAGCAGATAACTTCTCATGCTTCAGGAGAGGAATGGGTTGGGGGCTAAGGTGTTAGGACAAGATTTGTACTTGATGTGGCACTTGAGGTATGCAAACAGTTTATATCAGAAACATACTCAGGTTTTAGTTACCCAGGCTTGGCTTTGAATTCCACTTTGTACCTTTCTGGGCCACAGTTTACTCTTCTGTAAATTGGGGATAATAATACCTGTCCTGTAATGGTGTTGGAGAAGACTCTTGAGAGTCCCTTGGACTGCAAGGAGATCCAATCAGTCCATTCTAAAGGAGATCGGTCCCGGGTGTTCTTTGGAAGGACTGATGTTAAAGCTGAAACTCCAGTACTTTGGCCACCTCATGTGAAGAGTTGACTCATTGGAAAAGACCCTGATGTGAGGAGGGATTGGGGGGAGGAGGAGAAGGGGACGACAGAGGATGAGGTGGGTGGATGGCATCACCAACTCGATGGATGTGAGTTTGAGTGAACTCCAGCAGTTGGTGATGGACAGGGAGGCCTGGCGTGCTACAGTTCATGGGGTCACAAAGAGTCGGACACGACTGAGCAACTGAACTGAACTGAATGTTGTTAGGATTGAATAAGATAATGGACATATGCAACCCAAAGTAAGTGTTGAATAAACTGTAGCTGTTACTAGTAATATTATTTATATGTAAGTGGTAATTCTTTTCAGAGAGAAGTAGAAAATGATGCAAGACTCTGACTAGAGGAAAGGATATTTTCTGTTTAGTTAGCAGGCTTGTCAAGAGATTGAGGCTGTAGAGTTCTCAGTCTATAGAACTGTGTTCACTAACTAAAGAAGAGAGGATGTAATCTTTAAACAAAGATTTTTGGAAAAGGAAAGTGTTAGGATAGGATCTGTGTTTTATTAAATCAGTCTGGGGATCAGTGTAAGTGATATGTTTGCTGAATCTTAACCTAAGAGGTCATAGATGACTTGAAAACTATAAAAGTGTTAGTCACTCAGTTGTGTTCAACTCTTTGTGACCTCATGATCTACAGCCTGCCAGGCTCCTCTGTCCATGGAATCTCCAGGTAAGAATACTGGAGTGGATTGCCATGCTCTTCTCCAGGGGATCTTCCTGACCCAGAGACTGAACCTAGGTTTCTCACATCACAGGCAGATTCTTTACCATCTAAGCCACCAGGGAAGCCCTTGAAAGCTATATGTGCACATAAAAATATAGGGATTTACAGACTTTTAAAAGTCATCTAATCACTACCCTGAGGCAGAAGAGTATGATTTCACTGGGCTTTGGGGAGACATTTATTTATATTTCACCTTTAAAATTTCTTTTTGTATGTTTAAAAATGTACATTAAGTATTAGCAAATTAAAACAGGCACATAATTTATGAATAAATAAATGCACATATGCTGTGAGTGTGCACACAAAATTTTTTTTATGGAGAGATGACTGATATGAAATGCTTTGAGATATCCACATCAGAGGGGCTAGTTCAGAGTCAAGGTCTTCTGAAATCAAAGAGAGAAAGCTAGTTAGTATAGAGTTTCAATGGTCAGAATGAGTTTTAATGAGAATCTGACCTGGGTTGCTAACACTGGAATTGAAAAAGGGCTATATCTGAAAGTTTGAAAAGTAAATTCATCATCAAGAGCTTGAAAGCCATACTATCACTGTGGGTATCTTTGCTTATTAAGGATTTGAAGGGAATAATCAGAGGTCAGCTGAGAGATGGCAGAAAATATATTCTACATTTGGGTAATACTCAGGAATAGGGATTTATTTTAAAGGCAAATGTAAGTTACTTGATAACCAGTTTGCCTAGTTGGATTACAGAATTCAGTTGATAAATAATAATATGAAGAAGAATCATATGTGTGTTCAGTTTTCAGATGTGTTTTGAGGAAAAGTTGATTAGAGTAGAATTTTCTACCTCATTATGTGAATTGAGTGGTGATAACTCAGTTAAAATGATTAAAAGATCAATTAGCTACATGACTTTATGGAGAACAAAGTTGCGTGCTTTCCTGATACAGAGTCAATAGGTTATGGTTAATTTTGAGAAATGCACTTACACACTGCGTCTGAGGAGTAAAGTTTGCTGCATCACACACTGCTAAAATGAGGAAGGAAGTCAGTTTTTTTTAATGAAAAAAATCAAATATGAATAAAGGGCATATATTTCTTTGTTCTGTAAAATGACAGTAATATATGTCATCCGCAATCTTGTCAGTATAGAGGTATTCTTTGATTTTGTCATATGCATTTCTATAAATTACCCTCAGCTCCCTGTCTTGCTCTGCATTCTGTCTTAGGACTACTGTAGGCATTCAGTCATAAAAATGGAAGTCTACATAGAAAGTCCTCAAGCTATTCTTAATATAAGATCTATAATATTCCTTTTTATTTCTGTTGATTCTCAGTCTCTGAGACACACCACTGTTGTTGTATTTCAGTAGCACACCTCTTTTTTAGACCTGGAATGTAACTTCTGAAAACTTCTTTACTTTCTCAGTGCTCTGAGGTCTGATCAACTGTGAATCAGATCTTAGCTTGTGAGGCCAGACAAAGGTCCTAAAACTATTCAGTTGTACCTGTCACAGACCTCTTGTCTTCCTCTAAGAATGACTCAGATGTTTCAATAAATTATATGTCTATAGATGTGGCTGAAACACTAATTTCCTTCCTGCAAACTCATGAGGGGATTTCTTAGGTGGTTTTTTTTTTTTTTACAGTCTAGCAATCTCGCATAGTCCTAAAACTCTCTTCCCTTTTTTTTTTAAAAATTTTATTTATTTGCCTGTGTCAGATCTTAGTTGCAGTACGTATGATTTCTATCTTCACTGCAGCATGTGGGATCTAGTTCCCTGAAAAGGGATTGAATTCAGGCCTCCTGCATTGGGAGCACAGTCCTAGCCACTGGACCACAGGGAATTCCCTCTCTTCCTTTTGCTATATCTAGTTACAGATCAGGCATTCTCCCTATCTTATGGTAATTCTTCCAGTTCACCTCTTACCTTAAATGGCACTGTAAGGGCAATCCAATCACAGGTTTTGTCTTGTCTCCCAAATTCAGCAACCTGACTGTCATGATTAGAGGGCTTTCTGGCTCATTTATGTCTAAAATGCTCTAAGTCCCTGAAATGTTACTTGAATAACAGTGTCTTTTTTCCTCTTGACTTTAAGAACAGTCACAGCATATTATATCATTAAAAAAAACTGAAAAGGAATGCTGCATTTTTGGGGATTTCAGAAGGACCTTAAATTGCGTATTATGAGGCATAACTAAATGTTTCTTTTTCATCAATCCCTTTTCTCATTGCAGGTGGTCAATTCTCAGCTTCCCTCTTAATCTATCCTCCCTGATAGATTAAAAATCTCTGGTTTGCTGGTCTTTGTCCTTATGACCATTTCCTTCCTTCCTTTAGCTTAGCTCCTCCAGTATTGTGTCTTTCTACCCTCTCACCTCTTTAGCTACCACTAAGAATTGCTTGTCTGTATTTCCATGCACTTTGTTATACCAATCCACTAAACCATGTTCTCAAGTTTCTTATCTCTTTTCTAAGCCTATTATATCTCACTTAGCATGGGGATGGCCTCCTGGTTGAAGTGTACACAAAGGATCAAAGTAAAGTAGTAACTTAGGATGAAGGTAAATGTCTCTAATTCCTTTCAATGTGATAGCTCTTTTCTTTACCACATTAATAAAAATTTCATAACTCTCAAAACAACTTATAAACATTAAAAAAAAATGATACCAACAGACTCAAGTTACTGATGAAAACTCTTAGCATTCAGCCCTTAATAGGGTTTCTAATTTCCTTCTTAACATATGTAAAGCAGATCAAATTAAGCACTCTTGACATTTAGACTCTTAAAACAAGAAGCCAATTTACACTTCCTCAGAATAAGTAAAAAAGAAAAAAAAAAATCCACAGATGCAGGCTGCCCTCCCCTCAACTCCTGCATCAGGGTCTTATGGATTGAATGTTTCAAAAAAAAAAAAAAGTCACAGTAGCTTAGTGGATTCACTGGATGTAAGAGATAGCAGATGGTAGAGACTAAGTAGAGAGTTTGTTCTACTCTGGTTTTACATATGTGGCTTGAGGTTAGACCAGGGACTGATGGGTATTATTCACAGTGGGAGAGCAGGATCAGATATTAGTATGTCTCCAAGATGAACAGAATTCCCTCAATATGTTGCTTCTATTTGCTTCACAGAACATTGATGCCTTATGAGCTAGTGCCCATCTTTATAGTGTCAGAGATTATGCCAGAAATTATGTAAATACTTTGATTCTCTACCTCCAGGATATTTTTCTGCTTAAGATAGTTTTTATTGATCCTCCCATTATATATACCAATATACCCCCTCTCCTATTTTGTCTGGTTAGCACAGGGCCATTGAACGCATACTGACATAGGATAACCTAAAAAATGAATTGTCAGTGGTTGATTGTTTTACTTACATTGTTATTTTAATGATTATATCCTACAAGAAAGAACATCTTAAGAATTATGATTTATAAAAGATATTACACCTAAGACATAAAGCAGTTAGTCAAATATAGAAAGAGGAATATGTTAAAGGTAATTTGTCAGCATAAAATACTTTAACCAAAATCGATTTGTACCACAGGTAATTATAATTAGTGTTTTGAAAGACTCCTTAGATTTGGTTTTCCTAAACAAAATTAAAGAACCTCAGAAAGATAGGAAGAAAGACAGAAAGGTTAGGAAACTATGCAAAAACCTAGCAGTTGAGAATTACAAATACTGGATAATTTAAAATCAATGCATAACTATAAAACATTAAAAACAAAAAACTAGGAACAGTTTAAACTCATAAAGTCGCAACTAGAATAAGTCCTTCCAGTTTGGCATTTCTTGTTCTCAGTATGTCATTCTTTCCCAAGGATATAGTTTAAAATGGCAACTAAATGTGCTAGAGATCAGAGTTCAGGACTGAGAGTTCAGGACTGAGATTTCAGAAGGGAAATACTCCATAGTCTCTAATTCTGAGCATAAACTGTTCAAATATCTGGCTGACAGCTAAACTGTTTGTGTGTAAGGAACATCTCAGGAGACATGATGGAAAAGAAGTCAGAGACCTGGAGTGAAACATGGGATGCCCCAGATACAGACCTCTGAGTTGATTTTTAAAAATTAACTGCGTTCCTCAATCATGCTCAGTTCAGTTACCAGAAAGGTGGAATCCAACCGGCAGAGCACCTGGAAATTAGGGGATTCCCTGGAAACAAGGTGAAACAGAAAGCATGAGCTCTGTAATCCACCTGAATTTCCAGTGTCTTAACACATTTGGCAGGAATGGGTGACTGACAGGAAACCAGGCTAAAAGTGCAGCAACAGGAAAACCTAAGAGCAAAGCAGAAACTTTAGTAGGTGTAAACTGCTGAACATGGAGGGCAGGTGAGTGTGAGAGCAGAAGTCAAGCAGCTGCAGCAGAGTCTGCAGTTTGTTGTCAGGCAAGGTAACTGCCTAAGGGGGGAAAAAACAACAAAAAAACAGAATAATCATCAAAATAGGATGGAATTTGGAGTCACTACAACATATTATTTGCAAAGTTTTCATTTTCAACCAAAAATCAGGTATCCAAAGAAAGCTAAATTTGACAAACGATCAGGAAAATAAAAGCAATCAATATAATCTGATTCCAAGGAAATTCACATATTCTATTTGGCAGACATAGGTGTGCTCACCTCCTCTCATGAGCCAAAAATAAAAATTGTCAGGACAGTTGTCATTGAAAAAGTCTGAAACCTTCCAGAAAGGATCTTCTACAGACATAAAGAAGGCACCTCAATGAGAGCATTACGAAAGGCGGACTAACAATATAATCAAATCCCATACCCCATGGATGGGCAACCCATAGACTATAGATTAATTATATTACACAAGTTCTCTCACAGGAGTGAAAGCTCTAACACCCACATCAGGCCCCCTAGTGGGGGATGGGTGTCCAGCTCTGGAAAGAGGAGCCCCCAGAGCAACTGGCTATGAAGGTCAAGAGGGTTTGATTGCAGGAGAACCACAGAATTGGGGGAAACAGACATGTCACAGGGCTCACACAAAGTCTCATGCACACTAGGATCCAGGGCAAAAGCAGTAATCTCACAGAAGCCTGAGGCAGACCTACCTGCTGGTCTTAGAAGGTTCCTGGCTCACCCTGGGGACATAGACACCAGTGGAGGACATATCTGGGTGTATTCATCTGCCTGAACTCTCCTGGAGGCTGTCATCTTGTTTGGGTCATTATCACCAAAACCTGGCTCCACCCAAGAGCCCGTAGTTCCAGTTCTGGGATGCCTCAAGCCAAACAACTAACTGGGTGAAGTCACAACCCCATCCATCAGCACTTGAGTGCTGTGCTAAGTCACTTCAGTCCTGTCTGACTCTTTGCGTCCCTATGGAATGTAGCCTGCCAGGCTTCCCCCTGTCCATGGGATTCTCTGGCAAGAATACTGGAGTGGGTTGCCAGAGTCCACAGCTGCCTGTAGATATCACACTAGACATGGCCCTGCCCACCAGAAGGCCAAGCCTGAAACAGGAGGAAACAGTATGAACAGACCAAGTGTGGTACTGAAATTGAATCAGTAATAAAAACTACCCTATACACAGAAAATTCTAAAGACTCTACCAGAAAACTACTGGAGTTCATCAATGAGTACAGTAAAGTTGCTGAATAACAAAATTAATATATAGAAATCTATTGCCTTTCTATACACTAAAAAGATGGCAGAGTAGAACTACATGCACTCATCCTCTCCTGTGAGAACTTCTGGACAGCCATTAACAGGANCACTGTATAATCATAAGGGATTTGATTTAGGTCATACCTGAATGGTCTAGTGGTGTTGCCCACTTTCTTCAATTTAAGTCTGAATTTGGCAATCAGGAAGCAGAAGATATTAAGAAGCAGTGGCAGGCATACACAGAAGAGCTATACAGAAAAGATCTTTATGACCCAGATAACGACAATGGTGTGATCACTCACCTAGAGCCAGACATCCTGGAAAGCAAAGTCAAGTGGGACTTAGGAAGCATCACTATGAACAAAGCTAGTGGGTGATGGAATTTCAATTGAGCTATTTCAAATCCTGAAAGATGATGCTGTGAAAGTGCTTCACTCAATATGCCAGCAAATTTGGAAAACAGCAGTAGCCACAAGACTGGAAAAGGTCAGTTTTCATTTCAATTCCAAAGAAGGGGAATACCAAAGAATGTTCAAACAACTTCACAGTTGCATTTATCTCACATGCTAGCAAAGTAATGCTCAAAATTCTTCAAGCCATGCTTCAATAGTACATGAACCATGAACTTCCAGATATTCAAGCTGGTTTTAGAAAAGGCAGAGGAATGAGAGATCAAATTGCCAACATCCATTGGATCATAGAAAAAGCAAGAGAGTTCCAGAAATCTACTTATGCTTTATTGACTATGCCAAAGCCTTTGACTGTATAGATCACAACAAACTATGGAAAATTCTGAAAGAGATGGGACTACCAGACCACCTGACCTGCCTCCTGAGAAATCCGTATGCAGGTCAAGAGTAACAGTTAGAACTGGACATGGAACAACAGACTGGTTTCAAATCAGGAAAGGAGTATGTCAAGGTGGTATATTGTCACCCTGCTGATTTAACTTATATGCAGAGTATATCATGCAAAATGCTGGGCTGGATGAAACACAAGGTGGAATCATAGTTGCCGGGAGAAATATCAATAACCTCAGATATGCAGATGACACCACCCTTATGGCAGAGAGCAGAACTAGCGAGCCTCTTGATGAAAGTGAAAGAGGAGAGTAAAAAAGTTGGCTTAAAGCTCAGCATTCAGAAAACTAACATGATGGCATCTGGTCCCATCACTTCATGGCAAATAAATGGGGAAACAGTGAGAGACTTTATTTTTTGGAGGTTCCAAAATCATTACAGATGGTGACTGCAATCATGAAATTAAAAGATGCTTGTTCCTTGGAAGAAAAGCTATGACCAACCTAGACAGTATATTAAAAAGCAGAGGCATTACTTCACCAACAAAGGACAAAAGTCCATCTAGTCAAAGCTATGGTTTTTCCAGTAGTCATGTATGGTTGTGAGAGTTGGACTATAAAGAAAACTGAGCACCGAAGAATCGATGCTTTTGAACTGTGGTGTTGGAGAAGACTCTTGAGAGTCCCTTAGACTGCAAGCAGAGCCAACCAGTCCATCCTAAAGGAGATCAGTCCTGAGTGTTCATTGGAAGGACTGATGCTGAAGCTTCAATCCTTTGACCACCTGATGTAAAGAGCTGACTCATTTGAAGAGACCCTGATGCTGGGAAAGATTGAAGGCAGGAGGAGAAGGTGATGACAGAGGATGAGATGATTGGATGGCATCACCGACCCAATGGACATGAGTTTGAGTAAGCTCCAGGAATTGGTGATGGACAGGGAAGCCAGGCATGCTGCAGTCCATGGGGTTGCAAAGAGATGGACACAACTGAGTGACTGAACTGATCACTAACAATGAAATATCAGAAAGAAAAATTAAGGACACAATCCCATTTGTCATCGAATTAAAATGAGTAAGAATCTATGAATAAACCTACCTAAGGAGACAAAAGACCTGTACTGTGAAACCATAAAAGGCTTCCCAGGTGGCTCAGTGGTTAAAAAAAAAAACAAACAAACCTGACTCACTGCAGGAGATGCAAGAGACATAGGTTCAGTCCTTGTATTGGGAAAATCCCTTGAAGAAGGAAAAGGTAACCCATTCTGTTATTTTTGCCTGGAAAATTCCATGGACAGAGGAGCCTGGCCGACTATAGTCCATGGGGACACAAAGAGTCAGGCACAACTGACACTTATACCCTTCCGAAAATATTTATGAATAGAAGAGAAGGATAAGGGAGAAAAATCAGAAATTATGTAAGAAGACAAATTATTAATTGGCACTCGAAGAATAAATCTGGCTCACATACATCCTTTTATTGACGGTCCTCAACAGTAGCCTCTGTCCCTTTTCTATCAAGCCACCACCTAAAGTATATGTAGTTCTGCATCTCTCATTCCCTCCTTCTCCTCTGTCACCTTCTGTCTTTTCTTTCCTCTTTTCCTTCCTCCATCTCTTCCTTCCCGCCTTTTCCTTTCTCTGTTCTTTCCTCTCTTTTTTCAGTTCCTATCAGTTTCTTAATTTCTCTAAGCTTTTTCCTCTTTAGTATGAAAATGTACCTCATCCTTTTTCTTTGTTGGGTCGGTGATTATTCCCTAAACATTTCATCGTCTTCTCGCTCCCTTCTGTTGTTCCACAGTGCTCTCCCTCTGAATTGCGCTAGTGTGATGTTTAACTTGTGATAACTCCATCTTCCCGCACTCCTTTTATCGCATCCAAAAAGTGCAGAGAGCATTTACTTTTGAGGAAGTGAAAAGTAATAAATGCTGGAAGGCAGCGTGCTCTGGAATGAAAATTCGGTGAGGGACTCGGGCGAAAGGGGTTGAGCCTTCCCCTTTCACCTGAGTGAAGCATAGTTTTTAAAGGGAAGGATCCTGGTGGGGAAACTAGTGGTGTTTGGTGATTTTGCAAAAGCTGGGAATATTTTAGAGAAAAAGGTTTAGGAAAAACAGTATGAGTCCAGAAAGATAAAGAAGTGCTGCTGCTGCTGCTGCTAAGTCGCTTCAGTCGTGACCGACTCTGTGCGACCCCATAGACGGCAGCCCACCAGGCTCTGCCGTCCCTGGGATTCTCCAGGCAAGAACACTGGAGTGGGTTGCCATTTCCTTCTCCAGTGCATGAAAGGAAAAAGGGAAAGTGAAGTCGCTCAGTCGTATCCGACTCTTCGCGACCCCATGGACTGCAGCCCACCAGGCTCCTCTGTCCATGGGATTCTCCAGGCAAGAGTACTGGAGTGGGGTGCCATTGCCTTCTCCAGATAAAGAAGTAGCTTGAAGTAATGTATTCACTCAAAAGTGTTATAAGCAAGGACAGAAATGGGGAGAAGAATAAGGACTAGGCTGCATAGAATACTACATGGTGGCTGGGACCCTGGAATTGTGGTAAAGATTAATCAGTGTTTCATGCACCAGTGACCTGGAAATGTTTACCAATGGAGAGCATGAGTCTGATGACTTTGAGGAACAAGGCTTTTCTGGAAAGGGATTTGGATCTCAAGGGTATGCAGGAAAAACAAAACAAAACAGAACATTGACTTCAGAAAAAATGATGAGAGAAGGCTAAATAAATAAAGACAAGAGGGAGAGCAGAGAAAAAAACACCTACATTTTGAAGGATGCAAGTAGATAATGAACCATTAGGAAAAAGAGCAGTATATGAGAGAATAGGGCTGGAGAAATAATAAATGAAAACAAGGATGCATTTAGAATGTACTGTTTAAAGTATGTCATAGACAATGGGGTAATGCTGGATTGTGAATATGTGAGAAGCTTATACAGCAATATTTCCTCACTTTGAGGGAATATACTCATGACAGTTGTTGCCTGTATCCCTTACATCTTATTACGTACCTTATACCTTTTTCCTCAGTATTTTGTCTACAGCAATATAGTATCACCTATAACAAAACATATTTAAATTACCTTTTTCTATTCCCACTAGAGTCAATCCTGTTTGAAATCAATGGAGTTTTCTTAAGTTTTCCTCAAAGTGAGATAGAACTGACCCTTTGAGATTAACAGCATTTTCTGTCTGAATCTGATTGCTGCAACTGACAAAGAGAAATGTGAAAAAACAATAGTGACCAACTAAATAAACATAAAGCCTGCAATTATGCAGAACAATTTCAGTTAATGTTTTTAAAAATATTTTCTTGAAGGGAGAATATCAAAGACACATTTAAAGGCTGATCTATTCATATACCTTTTTTGATCCATCATTTTCCTCAGCAGCATCCCAAGGCGCTCTCTTACTTAACAAAATACATCCATGAAGTTTCCTTTATGACCCAAATGTATTTGTGCCTTTTGATGTTTATATTTTCCTGCTTTCTGTCCCTGTGCCACTTTCCACCAATTATATCAATCTACACCCTTGCTATAATAAAAACCTTATCCAAGAACAAAGTGCTAATATTTATTATTATTTTGCATTTGATAAGTACTATTCATCAGTTCGGAGAAGGCAATGGCACCCCACTCCAGTACTCTTACCTGGAAAATCCCATGGACAGAGGAGCCTGGTAGGCTGCAGTCCATGGGGTCGCTAAGAGTCAGACACGACTTTCCCATGTCTCCCATATATTTCTTTTTTCTTCTTCCCCTCATCTTCTCTCAGTATTTGAACCATTAGTCAACAGTTTCCTTCATTCTATCAATTCTGAAAAAAAGTGTTATTTGAAAACTTCTTTATCCCCAATGATTCTATTTTTAATCAATATTTGCACTTCATCCCAAGATTAAACAACTCTCTAAGCACTGATAAAATATCAAACAATTGCAGTTAGAACCAACTTACGCCCTTAAGAAGTATCTGTGATGATGGAAAAGAACAAAACAATTTAAAGGAAGGTCATAACATCCAACCAGTCCATTCTGAAGGAGATCAGCCCTGGGATTTCTTTGGAAAGAATGATGCTAAAGCTGAAACTCCAGTATTTTGGCCACCTCATGCAAAGAGTTGACTCATTGGAAAAGACCCTGATGCTGGAGGGATTGGGGGCAGAAGGAGAAGGGGACGACAGAGGATGAGATGGCTGGATGGCATCACAGACTCAATGGACGTGAGTCTGAGTGAACTCTGGGAGTTGGTGATGGACAGGGAGGCCTGGCGTGCTGTGATTCATCGGACACGACTGAGCGACTGAACTGAACTGGATAACAAATACTGTGGGACCCAGGGCCAGTTAGAGAAAAAAAATTACAAAGTGTATAAAGCTTAACATTTCTCTGTGCCTCTACCAGTTCTTGTCTCTAGTCAAAATCAAGCCACAGGGTTCTTGTTTAATGAAGTCACCATTCTTGCCTGGTATGTGTCACTTGCTTACATTTTACCTCTCTGACTCCTTCCCTGAAGCTGGACTCTTGAGTGTAAATGGCATAGGCAAAGTGTTAGGAGGTAACAGTCTAGTTTAACAAGGTTACATCGAAGTGCCAATGATGGATAGCCCGTCTTAAGGTCCTGGCATGTTTTCATTTTAAAAGAAAGAAACATTAGAACCTAGATCCATCTCTAGTTGGCTTGTTTTCAGATAGAATTGCAGGCTTAAGTTAAAACTATTAAGAGAAATATTAGTAGAAGATCAAAAGGACTTTCTGTTACTCCTCACACTACCTGCCACTTTTCTTTTGGTAAATAGGATTGGAGATGTTGAAATCCCAAACAAAAATGGTAACATAATGGTGAATGCTGGTGTAGGGTTCAAAGGCTTGCAACAGAAGTAAAAACAGATCTATAAATATGTTGCAGTTTGGGAGGAAGACACAAAAAGTTAGAATAGAAGCAAGATCAGTATGTAAGACACATACTTACTGGGCTCAGACATACATATCTAATGCCTAACATCCCCCCGGGTCTAATTGACCTCATTTTCCCCACAGCTTTCTCCTTTTCTCAGCAGCTCTGAGTTATCTTCCTTATGAGTTCTATGTCAAAGTCATCTGATGACTTTGAGCAGACTGAAAGAGTTTTATTGGTTTTTTTTTTCCCCTCTATTCTTCCTTTTCTCTGCTCTCTTCCTCCTTTCCTTCTCTCCCACCCTTCCACCCTCCCTCTGCTTTAATAAAGATAAAAGTGCAAAGAGAGGATTGTAATATCATGTTTTTTAAGAGGTTGAATTAGTTTGAAAGAGGGTCATAAAGATACACCTGATTGGAATAGGGTGTGAATACAATAAGGAAGTGTCTGCTGTGCTAGTTTAATTGAACTTATTTAATATTGGTGACTTTTTTAAAAAAATTGTGTTTTGCCTTGTGCTCTGTCCATTTTTAGTTTTTTAGATTATAGAGGTCTAGGTATTGGATCTTCCTCATGACCTTAGGGAAGGAAGAAGGCATGCCAGTTGTATGTTTAACTCTCTCTCCTGGGTATGCTCATGTATGTCATGACCCTGTTCAAAAGGCCAGGACAATATTGTTTACCAGGTTTTGTGGTCCCTGAAACCTACTCAGTTTCTCCAGGCTCCTTGTTAACAGCGAGGAGACACTCAGTAATACATCATAGTAAAATGCTTATTAGAAAACACAAATTTCATACCAAGTGACTTTTCTATGAAGTATAATAAATCATAGATTGGTAATAAATAGTAAGCTAGCCAGCTGCTGAAACAACACTTTCTTCCTGTCAAGATTAAGACAATTAGGTATCCATATAGATTTCTAAATTAAGTATCTGCTCTGTGTATGCAACTTTAAAACACTCCATTTGAAATAATAGTATCCTTGGCCATAAAGTGTGATGTTTTCACTTACAAAACTTAGAAGAGTCCAATTTACCTCTTTTATTTTTGTAATATTTAAATGAGTCAGAGAATTAGATTTAATTATTTTTTTCCTTATTATATCATTTTATAACCCTTTTTCATCTCTGTTTATTGGGTACTTTGGGTGCATGTGCTTGTTTCAGATGCATTATATATGGCCAAGAAATTAAAAATCAAATGCTTTCAGCTTAGGGTGCTGTAAACATTTTTACCTTCCTTTTTCTTTATGGAGTAACATCTCATACCATTTTTTAATGCATCAACATAGTTGAATTCAGCAACAGAAATACACATACTGCCAGATATAGACTTTTAGCCCATTGGGGACTTCATTAGTAGATGTCTTCTTCAGTTCAAAGATGGCACTTGAGAATTTTAAGACTCTCTAGTTTACTAATTAGCTTATCTCCAAGGACCATGTTTAACATTGCTCAAACCTTTTTAACTTTTATTAATATGGACATTTGCACGTAACTGTTTTCAGTTTAATGTGCCAAAATCCCCAGTCACATTCAAGGACAAGTGCTTTAGAACACTTTAGAAATCCTATTTAATGATTTTCTTTCATATTCATGTATATTTACTTGTGAGCAAATAGTTTATTTTGTTCTACCTTTCTTCCAACTAAGCATATTCTCTTTGCCTAAACCTTCAGATTACAATAACCACATAAAAGTATACTTGCTGTGAATTGGCAAATTCTGAACTTAATCCCACCTCAGATCAGTCACTCTGACTAACTTTGCAACCCCATGAATCGCAGCACACCAGGCCTCCCTATCCATCACCACCTCCCGGAGTTCACTGAACCCCATGTACATTGAGTCAGTGATGTCATCCAGCCATCTCATCCTCTCATCCCCTTCTCCTCCTGCCCTCAATCTTTCCCAGCATCAGGGGTCTTTTAAAATGTGTCAGTTCTCTGCATCAGGTGGCCAAAGTATTGGAGTTTCAGCTTCAACATCAGTCTTTCCAATGAACACCCAGGACTGATTTCGTTTAGGATGGACTGGTTAGATCTCCTTGCAGTCCAAGGGACTCTCAAGAGTCTTCTCCAACACCACAGTTCAAAAGCATCAATTCTTTGACGCTTGGCTTTCTTTATAGTCCAACTCTCATATCCATACATGACCACTGGAAAAACCATAGCCTTGACTAAGACGGACCTTTATTGGCAAAGTAATGTCTCTGCTTCTGAATATACTATCTAGGTGGGTCATAACTTTTCTTCCAAGGAGTAAGCATCTTTTAATTTCATGATTGCAGTCACCATCTGCAGTGATTTTGGAGCCCCCAAAATAAAGTCTGACACTGTTTCCACTGTTTCCCCATCTATTTCCCATGAAGTGATGGGACCAGATGCCTTGATCTTCATTTTCTGAATATTGAGCTTTAAGCCAATGTTTTCACTCTCCTCTTTCACTTTCATCAAGAGGCTTTTTAGTTCCTCTTCCCTTTCTGCCATAAGGGTGGTGTCATCTGCATATCTGAGGTTATTGATATTTCTCCTGGCAATCTTGATTCCAGCTTGTGCTTCTTCCAGCCCAGTGTTTCTCATGATGTACTCTGCATATAAGTTAAATAAGCAGGGTGACAATATACAGCCTTGACATACTCCTTTTCCTATTTGGAACCAGTCTGTTGTTCCATGTCCAGTCCTAACTGTTGCTTCCTGACTTGCATATAGGTTTCTCAAGAGACAGGTCAGGTGGTCTGGTATTCCCATTTCTTAAAGAATTTTCCACAGTTTCTTGTGATCCACACAATCAAAGGCTTTGGCATAGTCAATAAAGCAGAAGTAGATGTTTTTCTGAAATTCTCTTGCTTTTTCGATGATCCAGCGGATGTTGGCAATTTGATCTCTGGTTCCTCTGCCTTTTCTAAAACCAGCTTGAACATCTGGAAGGTCACGTTTCACATATTGTTGAAGCCTGGCTTGGAGAATTTTGAACATTACTTCACTAGTGTGTGAGATGAGTGCAATTGTGTGGTAGTCTGTGCATTCTTTGGTGTTGCATTTCTTTGGGATTGGAATGAAAACTGTCCTTTTCCAGTCCCGTGACCACTGCCAAGTTTTCCAAAATTGCTGGCATATTGAGTGCAGCACTTTCACAGCATCATCTTTCAGGATTTGAAATAGTTCTATTGGAATTCCATCACTTCCACTAGCTTTGTTGGTAGTGATGCTTTCTAGGGCCAACTGGACTTCACATTCTAGGATGTCTGGCTCTAGGTGAGTGATCACACCATCGTGATTATCGTGGTCATGAAGATCTTTTTTTTGTACAGTTCTTCTGTGTATTCTTGCCACCTCTTCTTAATATCTTTTGCTTCTGTTAGGTCCAGACCATTTCTGTCCTTTACTGAGCCCATCTTTGCATGAAATGTTCCCTTGGTATCTCTATTTCTTGGAGAGATCACTAGTCTTTCCCATTCTGTTGTTTTCCTCTATTTCTTTGCATTGATCACTGAGGAAGACTTTCTTATCTCTCCTTGCTATTCTTTGGAACTCTGCATTCAGATGGGTATATTTTTCATTTGTTTTTTGCTTCCCTTGTTTTCACAGCTATTTGAAAGGCCTCTTCAGACAGCCATTTTGCTTTTTTACATTTCATTTTCTTGGGGATGGTCTTGATTCCTGTCTCCTGTACAATGTCACGAACCTCATTCCATAGTTCATCAGGCACTCTGTCTATCAGATCTAATCCCTTAAAATCTATTTCTCATTTCCACTGTATAGTCATAAGGGATTTGATTTAGGTCATACCTGAATGGTCTAGTGGTTTTCTCCACTTTCTTCAATTTCAGTCTGAATTTTCAATAAGGCGTTCATGATCCAAGCCACAGTCAGCTCCGGTCTTGTTTTTGCTGACTATATAGAGCTTCTCCATCTTTGGCTGCAAACAATATAATCAATCTGATTTCAGTGTTGACCATCTGGTGATATCCATGTGTAGAGTCTTCTCTTGTGTTGTTGGATGAGGGTGTTTGCTATGATCAGTGCGTTCTCTTGGCGGAACTCTATTAGCCTTTGCCCTGCTTCATTCTGTACTCCAAGGCCAGATTTGCCTGTTCCTCCAGGTGTTTCTTGACTTCCTACTTTTGCATTCCAGTCCCCTATAATCCTACCTAGTGGGATACTAATCACAACAGAAACCTTTGACATGAACCTGTGTTCATTAGATGATAGTCCAGGGATGGAGAGCTCTCCTGGTAGGCAAACATGTGATTAGTATTATAACCTCTACTGCCCTATTCTGTTTTCTCTAAACTGTAACTGTAAAGGCCTTCATTTAGAACATTTTTGTAAGGCTATTGCCAGAGTTTTATCTTGAATCAAATAGAAGTAATTGCTGTTTATTTCCAGACATTAAAATTATGCTGTAATATCACAGGAGGTATATTTCAGAGCTTCCTGCTCCTTTCCATCTCCACTGTCACTCTCAGAGCCCTATGTGAATTATTTTAGAGGTAATAGCCTTGTTTCCCTGTAATTTTATCCCTACCACTCCTCATGCTGGAGTGAATTTTTGATGAATTTAGTTTGCTCATGTTCTTCCCTTGAGTAAGACCCTTCAGTAGTTTTCCATTGCATTTAGGAAGAAAAGCCTACATCACTGACTTATCCTATGGAGCCCTGCAAGACCTGGCCTGCGCTTATTTCTCCAGTCTCATCTTACTCTCCATCTCGATTGAAGCCCTTGCTTCACTGTCCACCTTTCAGTCCTTGAAAACATCCAGATCTTTGCCACATTGCAGACCTTTCTACACACTGCTTTCTCTGCTGAAGTGAACATCCACTTGGTAAATTCTAATGTTCCTATGGAACTCAGATTAATGTTTTTTCCTCAAACTTAAATTAGATCATCCTTTCTTCCTATCAGAGTACTTTGCTTTTTCATCACAGACCTAACCAGAATACTTAATTGCATATGTATTTGTATAACTTAATCTGAAGTTTACCTTCCATATAAGAATGCAAATTCTATGAGATCAAGGACCATTGCCTCTTTTTATTGACTTCTGCGTGTCAGTACTTAGGATACTGTCACATAATGAATTATAAATACCTGATTGTTTCTGAATAAATGAATAAAATATGATGTTGGATTTTTTTCAAGGTAGCTTCTAATATTTTTCTGTCCTGTCAGCAATCTAGTTTCTAATGGTAAAATTAACTTTCTTACATAAACAATTGATATTTTATTTTCAACTGAGCCTCTGTGGAAAGAAAGAGCATTAGTGGGGATTTATATGGACAACATCATATAGTAGTAGGAGAAAGCTGAATTTAACCCGCATATCTGGTGGGCAGTCTTTTTGTCATACACTACATGTGATTCAAAAGAATCTACTCTTCAGCTGGAAGGGACATTCAGAACAGCTGGTTTACTTCTGTCCTTTTAGACAATTCCAGATTATCTAGATAAGGCAGTTAATTGTGGTCTTTCCATGACTTTAAAAAAATTGTGGTCTTTCCATGACTTTAAAAAAATGGCTTCCTTCTATAAAAGTTTTATTTGTATTTTTCCCTTATAAAATATTATTATACCTAACCTAAATGTTTCTATTTAGTAGAGGCAGAATGGAGCTAATCACAACCCTCTGAGTCCATCTTCTCTGAATTATGATTATAAAGTGATGGGATTAATTTTCTTTTAGTGCTCCTTAAATGACTCCGAAAATAATTTCCTAAATTGGAATGGTAAAACAGTATCCAAATGATATAAGTTGCAATAAACTGCTTTGAAAGGAAAAAAATAAAAAAATCATTGTTGCTGTTCAGTCAATCAGTCATGTCTGACTGTTTGCGACCCAATGGACTGCAGCATGCTAAGCTTCCCTGTCCTTCACCATCTCTTGGAGCTTGCTCAAACTCATGTCCATTGAGTCAGTGATCCATCCAACCATTTCACCCTCTGTCATCCCCTTCTCCTGCCTTCAATCTTTCCAAGTATCAGGATCTTTTCCAATGAATTGGCTCTTTGCATCAGGTGGCCAAAGTATTGGAGCTTCAGCTTCAGCATCAGTCCTTCTAATGAATATTCAGGATTGATTTCCTTTAGGATTGACTTGTTTGATCTCCTTGAAGTCCAAGGGACTCTCAAGAGTCTTCTCCAACACCACAGTTCAAAAGCATCAATTCTTTGGTGCTCAGCCTTCTTTATGGTCCAATTTTTCACATCCATACACGACTACTGGAAAAACCATAGCTTGACTGTATGGACCTTTGTCAGTGAAGTAATGTCTCTGCTTTTTAATATGCTGTCCAGGTTTGTCATAGCTTTTCTTCCAAGGAGGAAGCATCTTGTAATTTTATGACTTCAGTCACTATCTGCAGTGATTTTGGAGCTCAAGAAATTAAAGTCTGTCACTGTTTCCATTTTTCCCCATCTATTTGTAATGAAGTGATGGGACCAGATGTTATGATCTTAGTTTTCTGAATGTTGAGTTTTAAGCCAGCTTTTTCACTCTCCTTTTTCACTTTCATCAAGAGGCTCTTTAGTTCCTCTTCACTTTTTGCCATAAGAGTGGTGTCATCTGTGTGTCATTGTTTTTAAAATGTATGCTTATACGGTGTTTTGAAAACATCAGCTTCAAGTTCGGTTCCCACAAGTTCCCTATACATTTAGTGAGATACAGTATACTACAAAAAAAAAAACAAATCTGTGACCAAAATATAAAGTCTTTCAGAGTTAGGGCCTAGAGAGATCAAATTTCTTCCAAAGCAATATATCATAAGGATATAATTGGTTACACTTTCTTATTGATAATTTTGACTATATGACATTGCTGGGCAGCTTCCTTTTCCACGTAGATTAGTTTGATTCTACCAGTGCCATTCCAAGAAAATCAGCTACAGCATTTGGTACCCATTTACTGGCCTTATGGATTGCATTTGTGGTTGATAGTCTATTAAATACTGTGCAGATTGGATTCAGGCCAGTGGTTAAAATATTTCTATTAGACTCCAACAGCATACGTGTATTTCTTACAAATGCACATCAGTCTCCTCAGTCTCTTATCGTTCAGGGTTTCATTCTGTCTACGGAGGTTGAATTGGGTGCACACTCAATTTCACAGGTGAACAGAAGCCTGCAGTTTTTCTGGGCTGAGTGTTTGGGAGCAGAGAGCAGTGCCCAAAGTCAGTGTAAAGGCTTGTGTGTCACCAGGACCCTTTCAGGAGGACCTACGTCTCACTTAGGAAATACCAAAAGAGAAATTTCTTCCTGTTTTAATCTGATTATTAAAGACCTTAAAACATATGTTTTTACAGTTCATTGCTGAGATTTTTTTTCTGTGTGTTTACTTAACCTGAGCCTTATACTGACATCTTAAAAAAGGCTCCACATGCTTTGCTCTCACTTATTAAAACTAACCATATCTCTCCTTGTTCCATGATCCGCCCAAATCCAAATTATATTATTATGTTGTTGTTGTTGTTGTTGTTGTTGTTGTTACTGTTCTGAGAATCAAGACATAGCTTTGGGTTCAAGGATCAGTTTTTATTTAGAAGTTGCATATCCAGCTCTGATTATGTTTCCTTTCATTTTTGATTGCCTAAAAAAAAAAAAAAATAGTGTTCCAGGAGATGTGTGCTAAGAATAGTAAGATGATCACATCCTTCTGTTATTTAATTGGGAGCAGTCCTTTGGCCTTGAGACTGTTTATGCTCTGATACTGAAACATTCTCTTTAATTTGATCTGTGATTCCTTGGGGTTGTAGTGATGTGGTCAACAAGTTTTACTGAAGTTTCTCGGTAAGTCCTATAACTTGTTAAACTGTTATTAAACCTCAGAGAGTCCGTGAAGAATAGTGGGAGCCTGTTACCCAGAATGACTGACGTAGCACAACTGGCTCCTTCATTTGGCTGTTTTGGGCCCCATCTTGGCATTTTAGCCTTTCCTTAGAAGGCTATGAGGCAATTCTTGACAGCCTAAAATAAACATGCAGCTTTCCAAGGAATGAGAGTACAGTAGTTCCTTACATCTGTATTCCTTTATTATTTGAATTCAGTGGACATCTGTTTTAAGCATATGCTACAATCTAGTGTCAGTGCACCATTCAAAATGGAGGACCCTCAGGAGGGAAGGTGAAATAACATGAGATCTAATATTTTCACTCTGTAGTGTATGTACAGCTATCATACTATCCCTGTTCCTTAAAATAGCCCAGAAAGTAGATATTCTGTCTACTCAAGTGACTTATCAAAGTCTCCCAGATTTTAAACATGTCAGAGGTAGAATTATAATCTAGATGAGTCCATCTTTATCCTTCACTTTTGACCACCCTATACTACCTAGTGGGCTTCCCAGGTGGCATTATTGGTAAAGAACATGCCTGCCAATGCAGGAAATGAGAGAGACATAGGTTCAGTCTCTGGGTTGGGAAGATCCCCTGGAGAAGGGCTCAGCAACCCACTTCAGGATTCTGGCCTGCATAATTCCATAAACAAAACAGCCTGGTGGGCTACAGTCTGTAGGATCACAAAGAATTGGACTCACCATGAATCAAGGAAAATTGGAAGTGGTCAAACAAGAGATGGCAAGAGTGACCGTCGACATTCTAGGAATCAGCAAACTAAAATGGAGTGGAATGGGCGAATTTAACTCAG
>SJXQ01006257.1:0-16028 GCA_006408695.1 Aepyceros melampus | reverse complement strand
GAATCCACCTGTAATGTAGGAGACTTGGGTTCCATCCCTGGGTTGGGAAGATCCCCTAGAGAAGGGAAAGGCTACTCACTCCACTATTGTAGGCTGGAGAATGCCATGGACTGTATAGTTCATGGGGTCCCAAAGAGTTGTACACAACTGAGTGACTTTCACTTTCACTTTTCATACATTTGTACCTGTATATAAAGTAGTCAACTTTATTATATGCTTTAGGTAGGTATTCTTGCATAAGGATTTATGTTATTTTTCTTAGAATACATGACAATATGTTTTCTTCTTATTTTAGCAATATTTCCTCCTGAAAAAAATAATAAAGCTATATTTGTACAGATTTTTTAAAGATTATGTTTCTTTTCTTTTTTTTTAATTAATTTTTATTTTTTAGTTTGTTTTGCTTTACAATACTGTATTCGTTTTGTTACACATTGACATGAATTAGCCATGAGTGTACATGAACTCCCAATCCCGACCCCCACCTCCACCCTCCCGCCCCACACCCTCTCTCTGGATTATCCCCGTGCATCAGTCCCTAGCATCCTGCATCCTGCATCAAACCTGGACTGGCAATTCGTTTCGCTTATGATATCACACATCTCTTGCATTGGCAGAAGGATTGTTTACCACTGAGCCATATGTAAAAAAAACCAAGTTGTTCAGCATGGATAATCAGAAAGCAATGTTTTTTATTTATTCTTAATATACAGAGTTAGGTCTCTGTATCCTCAGGTTTTGCATCTGTGGAATCAACCAACCAGAGATTGAAAATATTCAGAAAGGAATAAATTCCAGAAAGTTCCAAAAGTGAAACTTGAATTTGCCTCATGCCAGCAACTATTTACATAACATTTACATTGTATTTACAACTATTTACATAGTATTTACATTGTATTAGGTATTATAAGCAATCTAGAGATAATTTAAAGTACACAAGTATACAAGAGGATGTGTGTAGGTTATATGCAAATACTACTCTGTTTTATATAGGGACTTGAGCGTCCTCGAGTTTTAGCATCCACAGGGTGAGGGGTATCCTGGAGCCAGTCCTAGATCCAGCAGATATGAAGGGACAACTGTATATACCCACAGATATGTGCATAACTTTGCATAAATGCAAACACATGATTTCTTGTGAATGTGGGCGTATGGTATAAGGCTCAAATTAAGGTCCAATATTATGTGTTGCCTTGACATCAAAAGGCCTAACCAGGAGTTCTTCACCTAATTCCAGTCCCACTCATGAAGTCTCCTAGCCAAACAACCCACCCTCCTTATCACGGGGGTCCAGGGACTGTCCCTGCTTCTCCCTGAGTATCCTAGGGTTTCAGCCCTTGATAGCCTGAGAAAGCATTCAAATAAGCCAGTGACCTTCTCCCATGGGAACTAGGGACACTGCATATCCTCTTGACGCTAGACAGCCTGCCTCCCACAGCCGCTGGATATCTTGTCTCCGTTCCTTGGGCCACCGCTTGTGAGCCTGCATAACCTGCAGCGCCGCCCACCCCAGGCTGTGAGTATATGTCAATAGTAAACTTCTATTAACGCATCTGTCCAGTGCTGGGTATTGTGTGTTTGGCCATCCCCATAAATACAGGTGGGCATCCCTCATCAACGGGGTGAATAGGAGGTGCTTGAAATAGTGTAGCCCTTTTGAAAACTCTGAAGACAGCCTGGCCACAGCACAGATATTATTGATGTGATGTCTTAGAAAAAGAGTTTTTCTGTTACCCTCTTGGTGTTTGACTGCTTTTACTCCTCCAAAGTTATACCTTCAGATCCTTCCCAGAACAAGGCTTAGGTAACAACAAGTAACACTTTCACCCCAATTTATGTCCCCTGTTTCAGCTTTTAATAACCTTTCCCCAGATTCACAGAGGAAACAGCTGAATTGGGCTAAAAAGTTCAAAACCCAGGGAAAAACGAAAAATAAATCCAAATGCCAAACTAATTAAATCAAAAGTTTTGAGATAGGCCTCACCAGCAGCAGTATTTTTTAAAGTTCTTCAGGTGGTCCTGAAGGGCAGCCAAGGTTGAGGAACACAGTTGCAGGCAGCTAAAATCCCAGGTCCTGTACCTCATTTTCTCTCATCTTGATGATTTCAGAATAAACAAGACCCAGCTTGGTTTGAGAGAGAGTAGAAGTTCCTTGAATCAGTCGTCTCATTTCTGCTCAATAATTTCTAGGTTGTCCCTTCCAAAAGTTCTTTTAGCAATAATTTAAAAACAAATGTATCCCAAACATGGAAAAAGTATAAATAGATGATCAATTAATTCTTTGACATCAAGCCAGAGCATTTTCCAAAATATCTTCTTGACCTTCATTGACACTCTTGGAGAATATCACAGTGTATGTTACTAACAATCCACAAATGATAAAGGAGTTGGCATTTTTATAATTTTATAAGGTAAAAGTTTTGCATAAATTGATATCATTATAATTTTTAAAGTTCAGTGAAGGAGTTAACCCTAAAAGGAATATGGTTATTGTCCTGTAGGACATTAACCTATCAAATATCTAATAATGCAATCTTATTTCAGCATCTTTTTCCTGGTATCTACATTACGTGTTTGATTTTATGTGTCCCTATATAAAATTGTGTGTGTGTGTGTGTGTGTGTGTGTGTGTTCAAGCTCTTCTTAGAGCTGGCTTCTTTGTCTTCCTGCCAGTTGCTTCATTAGTAAGTAAAATATAATTTTGACATGTGCTAATAACAAGTAAATATAAGTCAAGCTTTTCAAGTTAATAGCAATAATATGAATAGTTAACACTTCTTACATGCTTAATAGAAGCCAAACATTACACTCAGTGTCTATATAGTTTATCTCATTTAATTCTTTTTTTTCTCTTTTTTTCAATATAAATTTATTTATTTTAATTGGAGGTTAATTACTTTACAATATTGTATATGTTTTGCCACACGTCAACAAGAATCTGCCACAGGTATACACGTGTTCCCCATTCTGAACCCCCCTCTCTCCTCCCTCCCCATACCATCCCTCTGGGTCATCCCAGTGCACCAGCCCCAAGCATCCTGTACCCTGCATCAAACCTGGACTGGCGATTCATTTCATATACAATATTATACATGTTTCAATGCCATTCTCCCAAATCATCCCACCCTCTCCCTCTCCCACAGAGTCCAAAAGACTGTTCTATACATCTGTGTCTCTTTTGCTGTCTTGCATACAGGGTTATTGTTACCATCTTTCTAAATTCCATATATATGTGTTAGTATACTGTATTGGTATTTTTCTTTCTGGCTCACTTCACTCTGTATAATAGGCTCCAGTGTCATCCACCTCATTAGAACTGATTCAAATGTATTCTTTTTAATGGCTGAGTAATACTCCATTGTGTATATGTACCACAGCTTTCTTATCCATTCATCTGCTGATGGACATCTAGGTTGAATGATATTAATTTCACAAATGAAGGAACTGAAGTTTATACAAGTTGGTAATTTTCTCTCAGAAGTGACAGACCCAGGAAGCTAATTCAAATTATCTAACTGTAGTAATCAAATTCTTAGCGAAAGGGAGTCTATTTTCTCTGTACAATTTTTTGTACATTGATCTAATAGTTTTGCATTAACATACATTTCAGATTTCAATATCTCCCAAAAACAACTTTCTCAGATCCTTTCCTTCCATTATCTGCCCCCAACTCCCTCTCTATAGAGGGAGTATATTTCATATGACCAAGGAAGGTAGTCCTGACTAAATAATCCATATTTTCATGTTCCTAAGGATGTATTTCTATCCTTCTGCCTCTACCATCATCCTGCCTCTATAAGTTCAAAAACCATATTTAAAGCAGGAGCTAAAGTTGTACCCCACTATATAGTTTAAAACCTACTTAATACCAGTCTCACTTAATCAGACCTTGCAGTTCTGGGAGAATGTACTATTTTTCTGTTTTACAAAAAAGAAAACTGGGGCATATTAAACCTCTATAACCCAATGGGGGTCTTCTGCCTTCAAATTTCAAGATTTATGATCTTTCTAATATTCTACCCAGCCATTCATCCCCTAACTTTTTCAGAAGAAATTTGGGTCTAACAGGAAACTCTAACAGTGAGATTAAGACGTTTTGGAGAAGATTAGGGTCAGGGACACAAAATGTGTGCCAAATGCAGGCAGTGTTGGGGGATGCACCAGGGACCAGGCCCAACACACTGGGACAAAGTGTACTCTTGAGGGAAACAATCCTAGATGCATTTGGATCTCCAGTCCCATCCCAAACAGCACAATGGAGGCCTTCAATGCATTTAGAGAAAAAAAAAAATCAAACCAACTACCACTGCAATTAAATGAGTGGCCTGGCCCAACAGCACTCCCTCTCCCCTACATACCTCATTAATGAGAGGCCAGCATAAAACCACAGGGCTCCACCTACTCAGAGAGAGCAGCCTGGCACCAGGCCCTGGTGAAGTCCTAATCTGCAGCTTCCACCATCAAGGACCCGGTCAAGATCAAGCTTCCCTATAATTATCACTATCCTGGACTACAACCTGCTATGTTATTTAGAGAATCATCTCTTGCTCCTACAACAGATACTCCCAACACTAGAAAAGCAGACACTCTGCTCAGAGCAAGCTGCTTAAAGGCATCATGTTCTCCCTGCCCATTCTGGGATTCCATCTGGACAGCTGTACGTACCCACATTCAGTACCACCATGTCACACACACAACTTCAGAACACTTTGCAACCCCATGGACTGCAGCATGCCAGGCTTCCCTGTCCATCACCAACTCCCGGAGCCTGCTCAAACTCATGTCCCCAAGTCGGTGATGCCATCCAATCATCTTATTCTCTGTCATCCCCTTCTCCTCCTGCCTTCAATCTTTCCCAGCATCAGGGTCTTTTCCAGGGAGTCAGTTCTTTGCATCAGGTTGCCAAAGTATTGGAGCTTCAGCATCAGTCTTTCCAATATTCAGGATTAATTTCCTTTACGATTGACTGGTTTGATCTCCTTGCAGTCCAAGGGACTCTCAAGAGTCTTCTCAACACCACAGTTCAAAAGCATCAATTATTTGGTGCTCAGTTTTCTTTTCGGGCCAGTACTCACATCCATACATGACTACTGGAAAAACCATAGCTTTGACTAGGTGGGTCTTTGTCAGCAAATTAATGTCTCTGCTTTTTAATATGCTATCTAAGTTGGTCATAGCATTTCTTCCAAAGAGCAAGCGTCTTTTAACTTCATGGCTGCAGTCACCATCCGCAGTGATTTTGGACCCCGAGAAAATAAAGTCTGTCACTGTTTCCATCGTATCCCCATTTTTTGCCATGAAGCAATGGGACCAGATGCCATTATCTTCATTTTTTCAATGTTGAGTTTTAAACCAGCTTTTTCACTCTCCTCTGTCACTTTCATCAAGAGACTCCTCTATTCCTCTTCACTTTCTGCCATAAGTGAGCTTCACTCCAAGGAATCAGGTAGACTCTTTTACTGGAAAATCCCAAACTTATAGGTCTTTCCTCACAGGCTAGTTAGTTTTACCAGAGTGGAGACTCCATTCTCCCAATTTAAGACTGCAGAGAGTGGCCTTCTAAACGATGCTGCCAACATTCAGAGAGTTCAGTGACTATTAAGTCCGATACTTTCACATAATCCTCATTTATCAGTTCAGTCCCCAGCCTATAACTTTGCCTGGTGTCCAGGGTCCAGACAGGAAAATTGCAAAATGATACCTGTGAGACAAGAGGAGAACTAACAAAGAAAAACCATGTATTATATCAATACTCATTCTGGTGTATTAGCTATAATTTAGTCAGCTCAGTTGCTCAGTCATGTACAACCTTTGCGACCCCATGAACTGTAGCACACCAGACTTCCCTGTCCATCACCAACACCAAGAGCTTGCTCAAACTCATGTCCATTGAGTCAGTGATGCCATCCAACCATCTCATCCTCTATCATCCCCTTCTCCTCCTGCCTTCAATCTTTCCCAGAATTAGGGCTTTTTCAAATGAGTAAGTTTTTTGCATCAGGTAGCCAAAGTATCAGAGTATCATCTTCAGCATCAGTCCTTCCAATGGATATTCAGGACTGATTTCCTTTAGGGTGGACTTGTTGAATCTCCTTGCCATCCAACGGACTCTCAAGAGTCTTCAACACCACAATTCAAAAGCATCAGTTCTTCGGCATTCAGCTTTCTTTATAGTCCAACTCTCACATCCATACATGATTACTGGAAAAACCATAGCTTTGACTGGACAGACCTTTGTTGGCAAAGTAATGTCTCTGCTTTTTAATATACTGTCTAGCTTGGTCATAGCTTTTCTTACAAGGGGCAAGCGTCTTTTAATTTCATGGCTGCAGTCACCATCTTCAGTGATTTTGGAGCCCCCAAAAATAAAGTCTGTCACTGTTTCCATCTTTTCCACATCTATTTGTCATGAAGTGATGAGATCAAATGTCATGATCCTAATTTTCTGAATGTTGTTTCAAGCCAACTTTTTCACTCTCCTCTTTCACTTTCATTAAGAGGCCCTTTAGTTCTTCTTTGCTTTCTGCCATAAAGGTGGTGTCATCTACATACCAGAGGTTATTGATATTTCTGCTAGCAATTTTGATTCCAGCTTGGGCTTCATCCAGCCTGGCATATCACATGAGGTACTCTGCATAGAAACTAAATAAGCAGGGTGACAATATACAGCCTTGATGTACTCCTTTCCCAATTTGCAACCATTTGCTTTGCCATGTCCAGTTCTAGCTGTTGTTTCTTGACCTGCATACAGATATCTCAGGAGACAGGTCAGGTGGTCTGGTATTCCCATCTCTTTAAGAATTTTCCTCAGTTTATTGTGATCCACACAAGTCTTTGGCATAGTCAATAGTGCAGAAGGAGAATGGCAACCCACTCCAGTGTTCTTGCCTGGAGAATCCCAGAGACGGGGGAGCCTGTTGGGCTGCCGTCTATGGGGTCACACAGAGTCAGACACAACTGAAGCGACTTAGCAGCAGCAGCAGCAGCAGCAGTAGTTGTTTTTCTGGAACTCTCTTGCTTCTTCTGTGATCCAATGAATGTTGGCAATTTGATCTCTGATTCCTCTGCCTTTTCTAAATTCAGTTTGAACACTTCGTGGTTCACAAACTGTTGAAGGCTGGCTTGGAAAATTTTGAGCATTACTTTGCTAGAGTGTGAGATGAGTACAATTTGAGGTAGTTAGAACATTCTTTGCCATTGCCTTTCTTTAGGATTAGAATGAAAACTGACCTTTTTCTGTCCTGTGGCCACTGCTGACTTTTCCAAATTTGCTGGCATACTGAGTGCAGCACTTTCACAGCATCATCTTTTAGGATTTGAAATAGCTCAACTGGAACTCCATCACCTCCACTAGCTTTGTTCATGGTGATGCTTCTTAAGGCCCACTTAATTTCACATTCCAGGATGCCTTGCTCTAGGTGGTTGATCACACTATCATGGTTATCTGGGTCATGAAGATCTTTTTTATATAGTTCTATGTATTCTTGCCTCCTCTTCTTAATATCTTCTGCTTCTGTTAGGTCCATGCCATTTCTGTCCTTTGTTGTGCCCATCTTTGCTTGAAATGTTCCCTGGTATCTCTAATTTTCTTGAAGAGATCTCTAGTCTTTCCCATTCTATTGTTTTCCTCTATTTCTTTGCATTGATCACTGAGGAAGGCTTTCTTATCTCTCCTTCCTATTCTTTGGAACTCTGCATTCAGATGGTATATCTTTTCTTTTCTCCTTTGCCTTTAGCTTCTCTTCTGTTCTCAGCTATTTGTAAGGCCTCCTCAGGTAACCATAGCTAAGGAGTGTCTACTTAGCTATAAGCAGAGTCGACTGAAAAATTATTCACAACCTACAAGTTTATTTTTAGGCTCCAAAATCAGTGAAGATGGTAACTGCATCCATGAAATTAAAAGATGGTGGCTCATTGGAAGAAAAATTATGACCAACCTAGACAGCATATTAAAAACCAGAGACATTACTTGGCAAACAAAGGTTCATCTAATCAAAGCTTCGTGTTTTCCTGTAGTCATGTATGGATGTGAGAGTTGGACCATAAAGAAAGTTGAGCACTGAAGAATTGATGTTTTTGAACTGTGGTGCTGGAGAAGACTTGAGAGTCCCTTGGACAGCAAGGAAATCCAACCAGTCCATCCTAAAGAAAATCAGTCCTGAATATTCATTGGAAGGACTGATGCTGAAGCTGATACTCCAATATTTTGGCCACCTGATGCAAAGAAATTACTCATTTGAAAAAACTCTGATGCAGAGAAAGATTGAAGGCAGGAGAAGGGGATGACAGAAGATGAGATAGTTGGATGGCATCACCGACTCAAAGGACATGAGTTTGAGTAAGCTCCAAGAGTTGGTAACGGACAGGGAAGCCTGGCCTGCTGCAGTGCATGAGGTCACAAAGAGTCAGACACAACTGAGCAACTAAACTGAACTAAACCTGAAAGTTGAGAGTTATGTTTTATTCAGTGGACATACTGAGGACCTCAGACCTGGAAGGCAGCATCTCAAGTACCCCTGAGAGAACTGCTCCATGGAGGTGATGGGGGGAGCAAGGATATATAGGAATTTCACAACAAGGGGCAGGCAGTAGTAATAAAACTGTTAATAAAAGAAAACTAGATGGCTTCTTTGGTGGCTCAGATGGTAAAGAATCTGTCCGCAATGCTGCAGACCTGGGTTCAATCCCTGGGTTGAGGAGATCCCCTGGAGGAGGGCCTGACAATTCACTCCAACATTCTTGCCTGGAGAATCCCTGTGGACAGAGGAGCCTGGAAGGCTACAGTCCATGATGTTGCAGAGTTGGAAATGACTGAGTGACTAATGATGTTACACAGATGTATGCAAGTTGAGGAATTTAGTCCTTTTCTATGTGGGGAAGATGCTAGAGTCTGGGCTCACTAAAATATTCCTATGATGTGCAACTCAGCCATCTGGGGCCAGTATCCTGTGTTTTCACATAGTCAGTTTCTTCAGGGTTCACCATAGCGAGTGGCTGCCATCTGATGGCTGCTAGATGGCAGATATTCTTTCCTTCCTGAGTTCTCTCAGGGCTCACCAGGTCACCCGTGGTGGTGACTGCAGTTGCTGATAAGTGTGTCATCCTTTGTTTACTGATAAGGCAGACAATACTCTACTTCTCAGTAGCAAGTTATTTAAAGGCTCTAAATTCTGGTTACCTTACCTAGTAAATGGGGTAATAGAACCTACCTCTCACTGTTGCTCCACTCAAAAAGTAGGTTCCTTATTTATCCTTGTGTGTGTGTGTTATGTGTGCTAAGTCACTTCAGAAGTGTGCAACTCTTTGCAACCCGCCAGGATCCTCTGTCCATGGGATTCTCCAGCCAAGAATACTGGAGTAGGTTGCCAAGCCCTCCTTCAGGGGAATCTCCCCAACCCAGGGATCAAATCCATCTCTCTTATGTCTCCTGCATTGGCAGGAGGGTTCTTTACCACTAGCACCACCTGTTTATCCTTAATGCAGTGTATAGTTTTTCAAGAACAAATTTCACTGAATTGTATGTAGAATATGAAACCTGATGTTTCCTTTAGAAAGGAAGAAAACTGGTGGAGGCTGGGGGGAGGTTTCTAGCTCTATGCAAAATACTTTCCATACATTATGTACACTAACATTAGTAGCAGACTTGTGAAACTAGAATTACTTTTGTTTTACAGGTAACTAAACTGGGTTTAATGAAGGGAAATAATAGACTCAAATACACTTGGTTGGTAGAAGAGCAGAGCTGCAAACCCATGCCTGCCATGCTTCAGGTTATGCTGTCACCAAGGCACTGTGCTACAGTACACCAAAAATTCATAGTTACAAATCAGGTGGGCTCCAGGTAAGAATCAGTTCTTTCATCCTCAGAAAAATTGGAACCATACACCACTATCACTAACATAAAGTAAGTATATAGGATACATGGCTGTTAGTGCAAGGACCGCAGAGGATGAGATGGATGGCATCATTGATTCAGTGGACGTAAGTTTGAGCAAACTCCAGGAGATAGTGAAGGACAGGGAAGCCTGGCATGCTGAAGTCCATGGGGTCACAGAGTTGGACACGATTTAGCAACTGAACAACAACAAAGCACAAGATCATATCTAAAATAATTTTTTTAAAGGGTAAAAACACAGTGAGTGAGGTTGGAATTTGGAGCAGGGAAAGGTTTATTGCAAGGCCATGCTGACTTCACCTTCTAATACAGGGGGTGCAGGTTCAATCCCTGGTCAGCAAGCCAAGATCCCACATGACACATAGCCAAAACAACGAAAAAGAAAACAGAAACAATATTATAGTGAATTCAATAAAGACTTTAAAAATAGTCCACATTAAAAAAAAAAAAAAAAGAAGTTCATGGGAGGGCAGAAAAGCTAAGAAGATAGGAACCAAATGAGGTAGGTGAGGGATGGAGCTTGCATCTGCCCTGGAGAAGCTGGCCTTCCCTACAGAGAATAAGGGGAGAAGGACAACATATGCTCAGCTTGGTGTCCCAGGCCCAGAAGTCAGGACCATAACCCCCTCTTGAGGAAGAATGAGGAAGGAAATTCCTCCCATCCTTCATCCTCCTGGGGCATGGAAAAATACAAGTGTCCAATCAGACCAGAAAAGATCAACCCATTCACAGGAATTATTTGCATGAAGCCGCATTTGCTTTCATGAGTAAGCATATACAATAAATCATGTACTATGTATGTGCATGATCACTTGCTAAATATGGTGCTTCCAAAGTCCCACAACTATAAATCAAATATCTTTAATACAAAACATTTAAGTCAAATGAGTATCTTTTAAAAAAAAGGATAAAAACACAGATTCTCATGCATTATTTCCCCCTCATATCTTCTGTTTTCCTGTATTAATACTGTGCCATGATCTGGGAGCTCAGAATATTCAGATATAATTTTTTTATAAAGAACAACATATTCATAAACAATGATAATAACTGTGCAAGAGCAATTCAGAGATACCTTAGTTCTGTCTGGGGGCTGTTATTCAAGGAGTCTGCTCCTACAGCATAAATAACTTCAGGAAGAGAAAGGGTAGACCCTGCTCTGAAGAGATTCACCAGCACTTCCTACTTAGAATGACATTCCTAATTCAGAGTGTGTACAAGACCCTCTGCTATTCTTTGTGTGGATAAGTAGGGGAAAGCGATATGCAACTGTCTTCCAGTCTAGTGAAGTAGGTAAGTATACCAGCACTGGCCAGATGAGGGCTTAGAAAACCTTTAATCAATCAGTTTGCCAGCTACATGCTTAAGGCCCACATTGTTGTTGTTTAGTTGCTGAGTTTTTTCTAACTCTTTGCGACACCATGGACAGTAGCCCACCAGGCTCCTCGGTCCATGGGATTTCTCAGGCAAGAATACTAGAATGGGTTGCCATTTCCTGCTCCAGGGAATCTTCCTGACCCAGGGATCAAACCTGCGTCTCCTGCATTACAGGTGGATTCTTTAGCATGAGCCACCTGGGAAGCCCTGCTGAAGGCCCATAAGCCAGAGCAAAGTCATACAGTTTACAAGGCTTTAGGCAGGACACAGGAAAACCATAGGGATAATGCAGAAACTCGCACCACCTGTAGGCCTAAAGTGACAAGGAGAGCAAGCTGTGGGGGGAGGGCAATGAGAACACCTGGGGTTGGTCATTTGCTGCTAGGGTGTTTCCCTGAAGCCTGAATGTGAAAATGGCCAATAGGCAGATGAAGTAGAGATGCTGAAATTGCTTTGGCAAAGTATTATGGAAGATATCAGGTGGCTCACAGAGATGAGAATGTTAGAGTAGTTTTGTTATGTGTTCGGAGAAGGCAATGGCACCCCACTCCAGTACTCTTGCCTGGAAAATCCCATGGATGGAGGAGCCTGGTAGGCTGCAGTCCATGGGGTCACTAGGAGTCAGACATGACTGAGTGACTTCACTTTCACTTTTCACTTTCATGCATGGAGAAGGAAATGGCAACCCACTCCAGTGTTCTTGCCTGGAGAATCCCAGGGATGGAGGAGCCTGGTGGGCTTCCATCTCTGGGGTCTCACAGAGTCAGACACAACTGAAGCGACTTAGTAGCTTAGCAGCAGAGCCTAGCATCTGACTTTGCTCCATAGGAGGACTCATAGAACATTCCCTTCAGTAAGGCAAGATGAAATTCGTTGGTGTAAAAAACTTGGTGATTTCTGTCCTCCACAGGTCAGATTTTTAAACAGGAGATGCTGCTATGGAACTAGTCTCCCTGGTATCAGTGGGGTTATGAGATTTCTCAGTGGCAGTAGCATAAAACTATCAAAGGCCTGCTCGGAAGAAACAGAAGTTCCTGAGAATGTACGTTCATTCGAAGGTGACTCTGAGTGAATGATTGATTAGTGTGAAAGCATAAATACTGCAGCTCCCTGAGCATCACTGAACACAATTCCAAGATGTAAAATAAATCAGATCATGATGGTGAGCACTGGCAAAAACTTTAAGTAGAATCTGTGATTCTTACAAAACATCATTCTAAATGAGGCTAATTTCAGAGTATGCATTGTACCTTATATATTATACTTAGACTTGAGTCACCTGAGCTAGGAAAAGACCCTTCTCATTCAAAGTTAAAGGAGGCTGAAGGACAGTCTATAACTCAGAGAAACCAGCAAGGAAGAGAGCAATGTCTGTGAGGAAAGTGCCCCATTCACCTCTGTTTTGAAATGCTGTTTGTTCTCTGCAAGTGTGTCTAAAAGCATCGGTCTAGAAATCAGATGTGGCCTTTTTAAAATAATCTTCTCAAGCTCCTGGAATCCTTTTCTCTCTCTGCTAGCTAGTTATTAAACATCTACTGTACACCAGTTACTCTCCTCAGCAACATCAGCATAACCAGACAGACACCACAGGCACTGCCCTCACTGAACTTATATTCTGTGTGAGGATCAGCCACGCATAAATAGGCAGCTGCATTACGTGCAGTAAATGTTCTAACAGGTTAAGTGAAGGTGCTGTGGGTACACATATAGAGGGTGAGGGGGTGAAGCTGCTCAGTCATGTCCGACTCTTTGCGATCCCAGGGACTGTCATCTACCAGGCTTCTCTGTCCATGGGATTTTTCCAGGCAAGTGTACTGGAGTGGGTTGCCATTTCCTTCTCCAGGGGATCTTCCTGACCCAGGGATCAAACCCAGGTCTCCTGCAATGCAGGCAGATGCTTTACCTCTGAGCCACCAAGGAAGCCCACACACATAGAGGTACCTACCTAATCTTCATAGGGAAAAAAATAAATAAATAAATTTAAAAAAGAAAAAAGAAATGGGTGTGTATGTGGCCAATCTCTGAAGAATCATTCTAAGTCACAACTCCTCTCATCGACTTCACAAAACCCAATATTTCCATACTCCAAGTTTAAAGATGTTAAAACTGTGGTACAATTAATGAGACCAAGTCTTAGAGGGCTTATGAATCCAGGGAGAAAAACAGGAAGAAAAGATAGATGTACAATGGCTTTTCACTGTCAACTCTCTGAGGGAAGTGAGTGAAGAGAATAATTTAAGCTATGTTTAAATAATCAGGATGATTACTTTCTTTATTAAACATTATTTATTTATTTTTGGTACCACTGCAGGCTTTCTCTAGTTGTGGCCAGTGCGGGCTCCTCTCTACCTACAGTGCTTGGGATTCTTATTGTGGTGGCTCCTCTTATTGCAGAACATGGACTATAGGGTGCTCAGGCTTCATTTGTTGTGGGTCACAGGCTCTAGATTGCAGGCTCATGTACATGAACTCAGTTGCCGCACAGCCTGTGGAATCTTCCTGGACCAGGGCCTGAACCCATGTGCCCTGTGTTAGCAGGCAGATTCTTAGCCACTGGAACACCAGGGAAGTCCAAGACGACTGCCTTTTATGAGTTATTTATGGCCTTACTAGTACAATTGTCAGGCAGAGAGTAGACATTTCATAAAGGTATTAATCTTCTGTTGGGAGTTCAAATTGGAATGAATCTACAGGTAAAGAAATATCATTTGAGCTATAATCTCCTGTGGAGAATCTATCCTGAGGAAATTGCCATAAATCTAGCCAACAGTTTTTACACAAAGGAGTTAGTCACAGTATTAGCTATACTAATAAAACACTGGAGGATTTGAAACAGGACAAAAATGTTATAAACTATGATACAAAATTTCTATATACAGTCATAGGATGAAATAATTTGCAGCAAAGCTATAATTTAAAGAATAATAATAAAATTCATGTTACATTAACAAGTGGAAACATTTTGTAACATAAAATATAAAGTATAATTCTACTGAAAGAAAATACTTCAGTAGAGTTATACTTTTCCTTATGGAGATCCTATATGTATTTTATTAGATTTATTCTTAGGCACTTTTTTGTTTTGATGCTAATGTAAATTATATTATGTTTTTAATTTAGTAGTTTTGAATTTAAAATGGTTCATTACTGACATATATGAAATAAATGTACATTTGTATCTAACCTTGTAGCTTGCAAACTTGTTATAATTGCTATCTGGCTCCAAGAGTTTTTACATCAGTACATTGGGATTTTCTACACAGACTATTTTGCCAGCTGTAAACAGAGAGTTTTATTTCTTCCTTACCAATCTGTGTACCTTTTTTCCCTCTCTTATTGCACTAAGTAGGATTTCCAGTATGATGTTGAATAGAATTGGTGAGAAGAGACAACTTTGCCTTGTTCCAATCTTAAGGGTTTTCTCTGCATCTGATTTTCTGGGAGAGAATATAGAAAATCAGTATTATTTCTTTCTTAAACATCTGATAGAGTTTACTAGTGCAACCCTTTGGGCCTGATAATTATTTTTGTTTCTTAGCAAGATTCTCTGCATCTGGTCCCATAAGAGCATTGTCACATGATCATCAAATAGATCCACATAAAGCCAACACAGTTTAAAGAGGAGATATGACCTTTTCCATAAATGATCCAGAAGCAATTTAATGTCTCAAAAAGATACATATATTCTTAATGTATGTGTGTGTGTGTCAGTTGCTCATTCGTGCCTGACTCTGGACCCCGGGGACTGTAGCTGGCCAGGCTCCTCTGTCCAAGGGATTCTCCAGGCAAGAGTACTGGAGTGGGTTGTCATTTCCTTCTCCATCTTAATGTATAATATCGTGAAAAAATAAATTTACTCCCTCACATCATACATGATAAATAATATATAAATATTAAAGGGAAAACAATAAAGCTTTCAAAGGAAAATAGAAGAACATATTTGTAATTTTGTAATGAACAATGATTAAGCAAGATACTCCACTAATAGTATGAGAAGTGGAACTTTATTAAAATTAAAAGTTCTGTTACCATAAAACATCAGTAAGAATAGCCGTTGAATGGCTAAGTCACAGGTTGAGCAAAAATAACAGCAATCTACATGTCTGAACAAGAACCCATATCTAGAATATGCTTTCTTGAAGTTCAAGTTAGTAAGGAAATGACTAACAAACTATTTTTATGTGGGCAAAAGACTTGAACAGGCACTTAACAAAGGTGATATCTAAATTCTAAAGAATGTGTTAATAAGTGCTCAACACAATTATCTGTTGGAGAAATGACAAGAGAAGGCTCAAGTGATAGAGCACTACATACCCGAAAGAGTGGTTAAGAGGGAAAGAACTGAAAATAGCAAATGCTCAGAAGAAAGAGGAACATCCTTACCTGGAAACCACTGGGGGCGCAAATCAGTTTAAATATTTTGGAAGACAGCTTATTAGTACTTAAGGAGCAGAGAGTACGCCCATCCTGTGACCCAGTCACCTGCATCAAGCTATAGAACCAAGATAAATCAGAGTAAATTTCAAAGAAACTACGTGCTCAAGGATGTTCATAGCAGTTGTATCAATAATACGCAGAGACTGAAAATATGCCAAATGTCCATTAAGAGGATAATTGAAAAAGAAATTGCTCTATATCAATACAATGGAATACTAAACAGCAGTAACCAAAAACAAACAATACCTACATGTACATTATAGATGAATTTCACACTACACTTTGTATTGTGAGAAAACTAGAATTCTTTTTAAAAAAG
>SJXQ01006256.1:0-17950 GCA_006408695.1 Aepyceros melampus | reverse complement strand
AAGGACTGCTGCTGACTCTGTGAAGATGGCCTGTATGTGTAAGCACGTATGTGTAGTTGTGTTGCATGGAATGCCTTTTGAGAATTCCCAAACTGCCAAAGAGGCAGGACCTGACTGCTTTGTCACACACAGGAGGTAGAAATACCTTGGTAGACCCTCATCTTCCTACCTGTTAACACCTACTACAAGGCAATAGAGAAAGACCAGCAGAAGTACCACTCATGCTTCTGCAAACACAAGCTAGAAAAGGATCCCATTAAGGCCAAATCTCTTCTGCCCATGGCTGCTGGCTCCTATACATAATTGGCTCCATAATGGTTCCAGCATTTCAGGTAGCTGACCACCTCCTGTGCTCATCACAGCAGACCTCCAGTGTGGCACAAGTGTCTCAGAGCAGACTCCATTGCTGACCATATATGAGGAAGGATGAAACTTATACCTGAGACCCAGGAACAGAGACATTATAGAAGAGGATTGGGAACCTTCCAACCAGTTGAGCATGCTGCAGATTAAACACACAGGATTTATGATGCAGACCCTGTATCTATGGAATAGATCAAAAGATGAGAAGAAGTCAAAAATGCCCAGGCTCAGGCAGCTGTAAGAACGGACTGGAATTATAGCAGTTTTCAATCGGAGGTGTCCTTAGAGAGATCAAGAGCCAGTTCTCTCCATCTTTGGAGAACTTCTCAAAGAGGTGTAGTTGTCCTCTGGTGTCAGGAGCCGTGTCAGACATTACTGAGAAAATGGAGGCAAGGTCCCCAGCAGCCTCTCCTCATCCTGCAGGCATGGATCCTGGGATGAAGGAGTTAGGCCTTGTAATTCTGATGTGCCTTTTCTTCTCCTCAGTTGAGTTAACTGAAAAGGAATATTAACATGCTTTTTGTTCGTGAGAGGAGCATGAGAAGGCACAAAGCCTTCTGCAGCATTCCTCAGAAAATAATTCATAACATTAATCATTGACATCTGTTCAAGAACTTTTAAAAGTGTTCCAGGATGAGCACATAGGCCATAGCTTGAGTTAATGGGATGAATTGATATCTGAAGCCTATTTGTGAGGAGAATGTTTATGGCAAAGGAGTTTACTGAATTTAAGGCTTCAAAATAATTGAAACATTTAGAGGTTAAAGATTTAAGGAATCCTGTTAGGTTAGCATATTTTCCTATAGCTTATAGAAGTTAGGGATTTTTAGAGGCACTATAGCTAGAAGCCTTTTTAAGAGATAGTGAGCTCAGGATGTTAAGGGCAAACAGGATTTAGGAAGATAAATAGTAAACTGAAGAATGTAGCATTAGTTACAATGTAATCACAAGTTAACTATAGGACACATTGGAAGAGGTAGATAATGATAAGGCTGATTTGAATCCTGTAAGGTTAGCATATTTTACTATAGCTTATAGAAGTTAGGAATTTTTAGAGACACTACAGCTAGAAGCCTTTTTAAGAGATAGTGAGCTCAGGATGTTAAGGGCAAACAGGATTTAGGAAGATAAGTAGTAAACTGAGGAATGTAACATTAGTTACAATGTAATCACAGGTTAACTACAGGACACACTGGAAGAGGTAGATAATGATAAGGCTGATTTGGAGAGAATCACTAAAGTAGGAACTCTGTTTGAAGAGCAAAAATGATTTATGGAGATAATAAATCAGGAAGACGGGGAACTGAAAGTGTCAAACCTCTGGCCTAATGTTTCTGTAAAGTGTAAAAGAGAATCTTAAACTTGGAATAAACAGGCAGTCCATAGAAAACTGAGACGTTGTCTCATTCGCCTACACAGTTCAGCTCTTCAGGTTGAATCCCTGGCTGCTGGAGTTGGACTCCAGCACTCTGGCTCATGTTGAGGACTACGCCACCTTCAGATGAGACACTAGGAAATATGTGTTAATGTTTTGATGCATTGAATTGTTGTGTTGTTTGTGAACCATTTGTCAGTTCTAAGCTTCTTTGTTACTACACATTAATTTGGTCTTTGAAGATTATTTACACCATATTTTTATTTTTGTATAGCTATCTCTACTGTTACCCTGGGTTCCTATTTTCTCTGCCTTTTCTTGCTGTTGCATCACTTCATTTTTTAACACAGGTATGCATTTCTATATTAACTGTGGTTTTCTGTTATTCTGTGGGGGCTGTTCTGATCTTCTTGTCAGATTAGTAGATTGAAATCTTCTGGTTCCCCTAGCTTGAAAAATCAAGGCTTTTCCTATCTGATAATAAGGTAAAAGCAAAAGCTGTGCTGTTCCTTGACCTTTATTCATTTGCACAGTTTTAGTAAGCTGTGAGATAAAATCTTTAATTTTTCCAGTATAATCAGAATCTACTATACCAGGCACCACCGAAATTTTTTGAAAAGAAAACTAGCTACACCCTAGCACAAGTCTTACAATGTCCTCAGGCAGGGGGCTAGCCACTCATTGGAATCAGACTAAGCGTCACATCAGGGGTTAATATTGTTGCCAAGTCTCCTTTCGCTCTATATTTTTTTTCCTACCCTGGTTTTAATTGGCACAGCTTTTTGTCTGTTAGCAGGACATTGCAGACAAAGGTGTTTCATTTGGCCTCAAGAAAAACAGTTTTTAGTTGTAAAATCCTTTTCTATTACAATTATTTTTCTTTCTTTTTCTCCTTTTCTTTTTTTTTTCCTCTCTTTTTCTTTCTCTCTTTTTTTTCCTTTCTTTCCCCTTGAGTGAGGCCCCCCTGAGGGGATTTCTTGCAAGGAGCAGGCTCTGTTTTAAAAGCTCTTTTACTCAAAATTATTCTCCCTATCTTTTGCAACCTTAGACAATGTTCTGGGAGATTTTGGAGGCAAAGTGGGGAATTCTTAAGCCCTGGAGAGGCACAAATGGAGGCTGCAGTGGTTGCCTTAAATAAGAAAGATTTTTAAAGGTTTGGTTTGTGTAGAGGGGCAGGGGGGTCACCACAGCACTCAGCCGCTGTGTCCTGCAGGCACTCTCCTTCCTTGGGAGGAAGAGTACAATCTCCCTCCTTTTCTTTGCCAATGGCAGAAAATATGATCTGCGTAGAAGGTGGAGACCCACTACCATCCACTGCTATAGCCTCTCCCATAGTCTATCTAACAGCCTCATGACAGGAGTCCAGAAAAATTTTTAATTATATTTAACAGAGCAAAAGCATAATACGTTTTTAGCTGTTTATGTACCTTCACCCAACTATTTAAATTGAGTACTTAAAATTACTTTTATGAAGAGTTGTCATACTTTTAAATCATTGTTACCCATGTCAGAAATTTATATAGAGGAAGATTTAAATTTTGTAAAAGAGGTTTTATTCCAAGCATAAGAAATGGGTTTCTTTTCAACCCCCAGAGAATGTAAGAAATGGGTTTCTTTTCAACCCCCAGAGAGTGGGTGTGTTCCAACCTAGAAAAAGCTTTGTTGCAACCTGGAAAGGTTTGTTCCAACAGTAAAGAGTGGTTTAGTTTCAACCTAATTGATCAGGTTACTTTGCAACTCCTTTCCAACCTCACAACCGGGTTTCTTTCTAATCCCTCAATCCGAGTACCTTTCCCACCCCTTACTTCCCGATCATCCAACTCTGCCTATGGCAGACAGGTCTGCGACACCCTGATTGGGGTCCCATCCATCCTGAATGATGAGAGACCTACCTTTGAATAGCCTGTTCCGGGCGCCAATTGCCAGGGTCCAGCCCCGGTGTATCCAAGGATATTCAAAGTGAGGATGGAGTGGGCGGATAGGACAGGATAGGAGAGAACAGAATAGCTCGGGATAGAATAGTATAGTAGGAAATTTGTGGGGAAAAGGAGGCTGAATAACTTGGTTTACGTCAAAATCCAATTAAACCTCGAGACAAGAGGTTTGCACCATCTATGTTAGGCCACTGGTGTCCCTTTGAATATCGGAGAATGCCCCGCCCCAGGCTCTCTCTCTTACCGATCTTAGCAGCCGGGACAGGTCAGTAGACATGGTGAGCCCCCTCGCCCAGATGGAAATGCAGCTGAAAAGGGGGAGAAAGGGGGGAGAAAAGAACGACATGGGGAAGCCCAGTGTCAATGCAAGACTCCAAAAGAAAAGGAAGGTTTATTTTTTCAAAATCAGCTTATATACCCCAAGTTGTACATATTGGAATATGCAGCATTATGCAGGGGCAGCAGTCCTGACCCTCATCAGGAAAAGGCTTTCTTTCTTGCATACCCTCCCGTTACAACAGATCTCAGGTGGTTTACATTGTCTTCTGGCCAAGAGGACTGTTAACATTTTTATGGCTCTCTCCTGATAAGGTTTTGTTAACCAGAAGACTCATTGGAAGCCCAGTGTCAATGCAAGACTCCAAAAGAAAAGGAAGGTTTATTTTTTCAAAATCAGCTTATATACCCCAAGTTGTACATATTGGAATATGCAGCATTATGCAGGGGCAGCAGTCCTGACCCTCATCAGGAAAAGGCTTTCTTTCTTGCATACCCTCCCGTTACAACAGATCTCAGGTGGTTTACATTGTCTTCTGGCCAAGAGGACTGTTAACATTTTTATGGCTCTCTCCTGATAAGGTTTTGTTAACCAGAAGACTCATTTGTGTTAATTGTTCCAAAGTCTGAATGCCTCTCTCACCAAGCACTAAATAAAAATACAGCAATTTGTAATAAAAGGAAGTACAGTGATTTATAGCAAAAGAAAAAGTGATTTACTCAAAAGTGTAGTATTGCTAACATCAAAACTACTGTATATCCCTTTCCACATCCCATTTATATTGATTACATCTTCCCGGGTGCCTGATAGATAAACAATAAGGAGGTCTGGCAGCAATCATTGAGTTAATCGTCAAAAGAAAAGAAAGGTTTATTTTTGAAAATCAGCTTATATACCCCAAGTTGTACATATTGGAACATGCAGCTCATGCAGGGGCAGCAGTCCTGACCCTCATCGGGAAAAGGTTTTCTTTTTTGCATACCCTCCCGTTACGAAAGATCTCAGGTGGTTTACATTGTCTTCTGGCCAAGAGGCCTGTTAACATTTTTATGGCTCTCTTCTGATAAGGTTTCATTAACCAGAAGACTCATTTGTGTTAAACATTCCAAAGTCTGAATGCCTCTCTCACCAAACCCTAAATAAAAATACAGCAATTTGTAATAAAAGGAAGTACAGTGATTTATAGCAAAAGAAAAAGTAATTTACTCAAAAGTTTAGTATTGCTAACATCAAAACTACTATATATCCCTTTCCACATCCCATTTATATTGATTACATCTTCCCGGGTGCCTGATAGATAAACAATAAGGAGGCCTGGCAGAAATCATTGAGTTAACCATGAAATCCTGTCACCAATATGAATTTGAAAAGGCTCAGAAACTTTAAGATACATTAAGGCTTTTGTGCCCCTCACAGTTGGGAGGTTATGAGCAATTCACAAGCTTGTAGAGGGTCAGGGGAACTTGTTAGGCAGGGTAGAGCATTATCGAAGGGCGGCTGGGCTGAAACACTTCTTTCAAATGCAGAAGGCCAAAGCCCTGAATTAACTTTTTCCAGAGAAAGACAGAAAACAATGGGGAAACAGACAAATTCTTATTTTTCGGGGTATATGCTCAGGAAAAACCAGGGAGAAATCCGAAGACTCAAATTGCTCTGCCATCTGAGTCTGTCACGTGACTCTGTCATGGGTGGTATTCCTCGCTCTGGCTCCTGACATGTCCCATTCTTTGTTTTTTAGCATCATCAGGTGTAATTCAGTTGCAAGGTTCCGAATGCTCTATGGAAGAATCCTGACCAAACAGGGAAGAAGGATTATAAGAAATAAAATTATGACACCTATGCCAACATAGGTGGAAACGGTAGACAGAATAGTTTGTCCAGAAACGAAGTTAGAGAAGGTGTTGGAAAAGTCATTGGCTTCTCCTGCAGCAGTAAAATCCAATCGGAGTGTTCCAAGGTTTGAATCTGATTATGAAGTTTCTCTAAATCTAAGCTAATTTCTGAGCTGTTCCAAACACCTAAAATATGATTTTTCATGTTTTCCCAATCAAAATCTGTTTCGTTTACTTTCAGGAGTGTAACACATATCCACCGGTAATCAGCATGACATGAAAGAGCCATTTTTACGTTTAGACTCTGTAATTCATTCCCAATATGCATTATTGCTGCCTCTAGGGCATCAACCCTCATTTCGTTTCCTGTCTATAACTTCCTGAGTTGCCAGCATTAAAGAAACTTTTTTGGACATAGTATCAACATATTGGGCAGTGTGCACCTGTTGAGCCAACAATAAAGCTGCCACAGTAATGGAAGCAATTGTAGTTATCAAAGCTGATATTCCCAAAACAAGCATTCCCACAAACCATTGTGTCCGCATTAAATCCTGCAACCATTGCAACACAGCAAGGCCATGGTTATCATACCAATACGTGGTTACAGTTACAGGCACCATGGGATAAGGTGGGTGCTTTAGAACCACAAAAGAGCATACATTATATTGAGAAGTTAAACAAGATGAAAGTATACATTGTTCACAAGACACTACATTAGCTCCACCTGTATAATTCAATCATATGTTAAATTTTCCAGAGTTGTTAGTGAAAAGAAAAACATAAGGAGAGAGGGTAGACATGCTAATACAGAGTAGACAGAATTAGTTTCTGGTCGGAGTTCACGCTGCAGCAGCTGTCAGTCCTGCCAGCATCTCAATGTTTATCTTGCCTCTCCTGCTGGCGAGCGGCAGCCCTTGCCCTGCCCTTCCCTGAAGTGGCTTCAGGTAAGCCTCGAGCTATGCACACTGGGTCTAGTCTGTCAGGCTGGCACCGCCCACAGCTCCCGGCGAGCAGCTGTTTTGCTTGAAGGCGGCAGAGTGCACCCTCCCTTTTTTTTTTTTTTTTTTTGCTGTGGTCTCGGCGGAGGAGGAACCAGGTGCCTGGGGGACTGCAACATGATGAATCAGCCTGTTGGGATGAATGCCTTTTTTTTTTTTTTTCTCCTGTGCTCTCGGAGGTGGAGGAACCAGGTGTCTGGGGGACTGCAACATGATGAATCAGCCTGTCTCAGATCAAACCTGGCGAATCTGTGTCCTTTTGAAAAAATGCAAGCACTTTTCACCCCTCAGTTACTATTGGGTTGGGATTTTTTCTTTATTTGGAGATGAGGTCCTTCTGCTTTACTTATGGATTTGCATTCGATTGCTCTGGGCACCAATGGCAAAGCATTGCAGTGTTTCCAGATGAATAAGTTACTTATGATGAAAAGAGCATGTTGCAAAATCTGATCAAGGGAACCATATTTGATGAATCAGCCTGTTTCGGATCAAACCTGGCGAATCTGTGTTCTTTGGAAAAAATGCAAGCACTTTTCACCCCTCAGTTACTATTGGGTTGGGATTTTTTCTTTATTTGGAAATGAGGTCCTTCTACTTTACTTATGGATTTGCATTCAATTGCTCTGGGCACCAATGGCAAAGCATTGCAGTGTTTCCAGATGAATAAGTTACTTATGATGAAAAGAGCATGTTGCAAAATCTGATCAGGGGAACCATATTTAAATTCCCCTCCTTTTAGTTTTTGAATATGGATGTTTACTCTTTGATGTGCTCTTTCCACAATGACTGCCTACCAATCTGTCTTTTCACAAGTTAGAAATACTACATTTAAGAATTAACATGAGGGTTTCAAGTTTCTTTTAGTTTAGACATTTAAACCTTTATTATATTTTTATACCCATATCTAATTAGGTAAAATTTAATTAGGCAAATATATTTATAAAGTATTGTTAATTGCACCGCCTGTTGATAACTAAAAAGTTGAGAAATCTCTTCTCTAAGCATCTCCTTTTTGAAACAGAACATCCCTCCCCGATCATTGATTGGGGTCCCATCCATCCTGAACAATGAGAGACCTACCTTTGAATAGCCTGTTCCAGGCGCCACTTTCCAGGGTCCATCCCCGGTGTATCCAAGGATATTCAAAGTGGGGAAGGAGCGGGCAGATAGGACAGGATAGGAGAGAACAGGATAGCTCAGGATAGAATAGTATAGTAGGAAATTAGTGGGAAAAAGGAGGCTGAATAACTTGGTTTACGTGGAAATCCAATTAAACCTCGAGACAAGAGGTTTGCACCATCTATGTTAGGCCACCGGTGTCCCTTTGAATATAGGAGAGTGCCCCGCCCCAGGCTCTCTCTCTGACCGATCTTAGCAGCCGGGACAGGTCAGTAGACATGGCGAGCCTCCTTGCCCCAGATGGAAATTCAGCTGAAAAGGGGGAGAAAAGGAGTAGAATAGAACGACATGGGGGAACCCCAGTGTCAGTGCAAGACTCCAAAAGAAAAGGAAGGTTTATTTTTCAAAATCAGCTTATATACCCCAAGTTGTACATATTAGAATAAGCAGCATTATGCAGGGGCAGTAGTCCTGACCCTCATCGAGACAAGGCTTTCTTTTTTGCATACCCTCCCGTTACAACAGATCACAGGGGTTTACATTGTCTTCTGGCCAAGAGGCCTGTTAACATTTTTATGGCTCTCTTCTGATAAGGTTTTATTAACCAGAAGACTCATTTGTGTTAATCGTTCCAAAGTGTGAATGCCTCTTTCACCAAACACTAAATAAAAATACAGCAATTTGTAATAAAAGGAAGTACATTGATTTATAGCAAAAGAAAAAGTAATTTACTCAAAAGTTTAGTATTGCTAACATCAAAACTACTATATATCCCTTTCCATATCCCATTTATATTGATTACATCTTCCCGGGTGCCTGATAGATAAAAAATAAGGAGGTCTGGCAGCAATCAATGAGTTAACCATGAAATCCTGTCACCAATATGAATTTGAAAAGGCTCTGAAACTTTAAGATACTTTAAGGCTTTTGTACCCCTCACAATTGGGAAGTTGTTAGCAATTCACAAGCTTGTAGAAGGTCAGGGGAACTTGTTAGGCAGGCTAGAGCATTATCGAAGGGGGGTTGGGCTGAAACACTTCTTTCAAATGCAGAAGGCCAAAGCCCTGAATTAACTTTTTCCAGAGAAAGACAGAAAACAATGGGAAAACAGACAAATTCTTATTTTTCGGAGTACATGCTCAGGAAAAACCAGGGAAAAATCTGAAGACTCAAATTCCTCTGCCTTCCGAGTCTGCCACGTGACTGTAATGGGTGGGATTCCTTGCTCTGGCTCCCGACATCTCCCATTCTTTGTTTTTTAGCATCATCAGGTGTAATTCAGTTGCAAGGTTCCGAATACTCTACCGGAGAATCCTGACCAAACAGGGAAGAAAGATTATAAGAAATAAAATTATGGCACCTATGCCAACATAGGTGGAAAGGGTAGACAGAATAGTTTTTCCAGAAATGAAGTTAGAGAAGGTATTGGAAAAGTCATTTGATTCTCCTGTAGCAGTAAAATCCAATCGGAGTTGTTCCAAGGTTTGAATCTGATTATGAAGTTTCCCTAAATCTAAGCTAATTTTTGAGCTGTTGCAAACACCTAAAATATGATTTTGATGTTTTCCCAATCAAAATCTGTTTTGTTTACTTTCAGGAGTGTAACAGGCAATGGCAACCCACTCCAGTGTTCTTGCCTGGAGAATCCCAGGGACGAGGGAGCCTGGTAGGCTGCCGTCTGTGGGGTCGCACAGAGTCGGACATGACTGAAGCGACTTAGCAGCAGCAGCAGCAACACATATCCACCAGTAATCAGCGTGACATGAAAGAGCCTTTTTACTTTTAGACTCCGTAATTCATTCCCAATATGCATTGTTTCTGCCTCTAGGGCATCAACCCTCATTTCTAGTTTCCTGTCTATAACTTCCTGAGTTGCCAGCATTAAAGAAACTTTTTTGACTTAGTATCAACATATTGGGTGGTGTGCACCTGTTGAGCCAATGATAAAGCTGCCACAGTAATGGAAATAATTGTAGTTATCAAAGCTGATATTCCCAAAACAAGCATGCCCACAAACCATTGTGTCTGCTTTAAATCCTGCAGCTGTTGCAACACAGCAAGGCCATGGTTATCATACCAATACATGGTTACAGTGACAGGCACCATGGGATAAAGTGGGCGCTTTAGAACCACAAAAGAGCATACATTATATTGAGAAGTTAAACAAGATGAAAGCATACATTGTTCACAAGACACTACATTAGGTCCACCTGTATAATTCAATCATATTTTAAATTTTCCAGAGTCGTTAGTGAAAAGAAAAACATAAAGAGAGAGGGAAGATATGCTAATACAGAGTAGACAGAACTATTTTCTGGTTGGAGTTCGCGCTGCAGCAGCTTTAAGTCCCACCAGCATCTCAATGTTTATCTTGCCTCTCCTGCTGATGAGCTGCAGCCCTTGCCCCGCCCTTCCGTTAAGCGGATTCAGGTAGGTCTCAAGATATGCACACTAGGTCTCATATGTCAGGCTGGCCCCACCCACGGGGCTCCCAGCGAGAAGCTGTTTTGCGTGGCGGTGGCAGAATGCCCCCCCTTTTTTTTTTCACCTGTGGTCTCGGCAGTGGAGGAACCAGGTCCTGGGGGACTGCAACATGACCAATCAGCCTGTCCGGGATCAACATTGGCGAATCTGCATCCTGTGGAAAAAAATGCAAACACTTGCTCGACCCTCAGTTAATATTGGGTTGTGATTTTTTCTTTATTTGGAGATGAGGTCCTTCTACATTACTAATGGTTTTGCATTCAATTGCTCTGGGCACCAATGGCAAAGTATTGCAGTGTTTCTGGATGAATCAGTTATTTATGATGAAAAGAGCATGTTGCAAAATCTGATCGGGGGAACTATATTTAAATTCCCCTCCTTTTAGTTTTTGAATATGGATATTTAATGTTTTATGTGCTCTTTCCACAATGACTGCCTACCAATCTGTCTTTTCACAAGTTAAAAATATTACATTTAAGAATTAACATGAGGGTTTCAAGTTTCTTTTAGTTTAGACATTTAAACCTTTATTATATTTTCTTTATACCCATACCCAATTAGGCAAATTGTAATTAGGCAAACATTTTTATAAAGTATTGTTAATTGTACCGCTTGTTGATAAGTAAGAAGTTGAGAAATCAATTCTCTGAGCATCTCCTATTTGAAACAGCATGTCCCTCCCCGATCAGGTAAAGGGTAATGAAGGAACTACATAGTGTTGGGAAAGTTTTACAGGTATCCTCAAACCACCAATCTAACATTTTTGCACTTTTAGCTACTGCAAGGCTTGAGGGCAAATGAAACAAACTTTGACCCCTGAAATCTATCAGGGAAACTTGACAATCATCACTATTTGTAAAACACTTGCAGTTGATCCTCAATGAATGGAATTGATCTATTTGTTGCTTCTTTCCCAAAAAGTTCCACATTTTTTTCTTTTATAATTAATTGTGTCAGCAAGCTGGGATAAGATTAAACTATTTTTCTTGGGGTAAATGGTAGATGGAACCACTGGGCCTTCTTGTTACAAGCATCTTGTTGGTATATATTTTGTGGTGAGAATGATTTAATCTCATCTTTGGTAATATTAATCTTAATTGACTGATCATATAAACTTCCCTCCTCAAGCGGGTAAAGGGGAATGAAGGAATTACATAGTGTTGAGAAAGTTTCACAGGTATCCTCAAACCGCCAGTCTAACATTTTGCACTTTAAGCTACTGCAGGGCTTGAGGGCAAATGAAACAAACTTTGACCCCTGAAATCTATCAGGGCAACTTGACAATCATCACTATTTGTAAAAGACTTGCAGTTGATCCTCATTGAATGGAATTGATCTATTTGTCGCTTCTTTCTCAAAAGTTCCCAGTTTTTTTTTTTTTTCATTTATAATTAATTGTGCCAGCAAGCTGGGATAAAATTAAACTATTTTTCTTGGGGTCACTGGCAGATGGAACCAATAGGCCTTCTTGGTACAAGCATCCTGTTGGTATATATTTTGCGGTGAGAATGATTTAATCTCATCTTTGGTAATATTAATCTTAATTGACTGATGATATAAACTCTCATACATTTTAACAAGAGCCAACTCTGCCTCACTAGTCAACCTTTTCCTAGAACTGGGATCAATATCACCTTTTAATCAAACAAACAAAGGCTTTAAATCTGCAGTAGGCAGTTTTAAATCTGGGCATATCTAATTAATATCCTCTAATAATTTGTGGAAATCATTTAAAGTTAGTAAACAAACTCTCTGCAGCTTTAGAGAGACATTGTCAGTTTTAAAACTTTTCCCAGACCTAAATATGAGAAGCAAGTAGACAGATGTTGTACAACGTCTTTATAAGCTTTTCCAATCATCCTTTTGTAATCGAAATCTGGTCTATAGCTCTCTACCATCTAATCTTTGCTTGAATACTTTCAGCAACTGGGAACATACTATTCTCCAAGGTTTTAAACTCCTTCTCACTTTTTCCTCTACAGCATTTCCATCCTGCATACCATTTTCTCTAATTCCAGCAACTCATTTTCAATAGTACATATTGGCCAGGAGCTGGGCTAATCTTTCTCAGTAATATAAGAAATGCCTTCTCTGGTGTCTAACAGCCCTGCCATATTATCTCCTTGAATTAAAGAACGTTTAAACTTTTAAAGGCCTAGAAGCTGTAATTTTTGCACCCTAAAAGCTAGATTAGTAGATTGAAATCTTCTAGGTCCCCTAGCTTGAAAAGTCAAGCTTTTTCCTATCTAATAATAAGGTAAAAGCAAAAGCTGTGCTGTTCCTTGACCTTTATTAATTTGCAAAGTTTTAGTAAGCTGCAAGATAAAAATTTTATTTTTTCCAGTATAATCAGAATCTACTATACCAGGCACCACTGAAATTTTTTTAAAAGAAAACGAGCTACACCCTAGCACAAGTCTTACAATGTCCTCAGGCAGGAGGCTAGCCACTCTCATTGGAATCAGAATAAGTGGCACATCAGGGTTTAATATTGTTGCCAAGCCCCTTTTGCTCCACTTTTTTTTTTCCTGGCCTGCATTTAATTGGCATGGCTTTTTATCTGCTTAGCAGGATATTGCAGACAAAAATGTTCCATTTGGCTTCAAGAAAAACAGTTTATAGTTGTAAATCTTTTTTATTACAGTTATTTTTCTGTCTTTTTCTCCTTTTCTTTGCTTTCCCTCTCTTTTTCTTTATTTTTTTCCTTTTTCCTTTTTTTTTTTTTTGCTTGGGTGAGGCCTCCCAGAGGGGATTTCTTGCAAGTAGCAGGCTCTGTTCTAAAAGCTCTTTTGCTCAAAAGTATTCTCCCTATCTTTTGCAACCTTAGACAATGTTCTGGGAGTCTTTGGAGGCAAAGTGGGGAATTCTTAAGCCGTGGGGAGGCACAAACGTAGGTTGCAGTGGTCTCCTTAAATAAGATAAATTTTTAAAGGTTTGGTTAGTGTAGAGGGGCAGGGGGCTCACCAGGGCACTCAGCCACTGTGTGCTGTAAGCACTCTCCTTCCTCAGGAGGAAGAGTACAATCTCCCTCTTTTTCTTTACCAATGGCAGAAAATATGATCTGCGTAGAAGGTGGAGACCCACTACCGTCCACTGCTATAGCCTCTCTCATAGTCTATCTAACAGCCTCATGACAGGAGTCCAGAACATTTTTAATTATATTTAACAAAGCAAAAGCACAATAAGTTTTAGCTGTTTATGTACCTTCACCCAAGTATTTAAATTAAGAGTACTTAAAATTACTTTTATGAAGAGTTGTCATAGTTTTAACTCATTGTTACCCATGTCAGAAATTTATATAGAGGAAGATTTAAGTTTGGTAAAAGAGGTTTCATTCCAAGGATAAGAAATGGGTTTCTTTTCAACCCCCAGAGAACATAAGAAATGGGTTTCTTTTCAACCCTCTGAGGCAGGTGTGTTCCAACCTAGAAAAGGTTTGTAGCAACCTGGAAAAGGTTTGTTCCAACCGTAAAGAGTGGTTTAGTTTCAACCTACTTGATCGGTTTTCTTTGCAAGCCCTTTCCAATCCCTCAATCCGAGTATCTTTCCAACACCTTACTTCCCAATCATCCAAATCTGCCTATGGCAGGCAGGTCCGTGACACCCTGAATGGGATCCCGTCCATCCTGAACGATGAGAGACCTAACTTTGAATAGCCTGTTCCGGGTGCCGCTTGCCAGAGTCCAGCCCCGATGGATCCAGGGATATTCAAAGTGGGGGCAGAGTGGGTGGATAGGACAAGATAGGAAAGAACAGGATAGCTCAGGATAGAATAGTATAGTAGGAAATTCGTGGGAAAAAGGAGGCTGAATATCTTGGTTTCCGTGGAAAATCAATAAAACCTCAAGACAAGAGTTTTGCACCATCTATCTTAGGCCACCGGCATCCCTTTGAATATCGGAGAGTGCCCCACCCCGGGCTCTCTCTCTTACGGATCTTAGCCGCGGGGACAGGTCAGTAGACATGGCGAGCCTCCTGGCCCCTGATGGAAATTCAGCCAAAAAAGGGGAGAAAGGGGGGATAAAAGAACGACATGGGGAAGACCAGTGTCAGTGAAAGACTCCAAAATAAAATGCAGGTTTATTTTTCAAAGTCAGTTTATATACCCCAAGTTGTACATAATGGAATATGCAGCGTTATGCAGGGGCAACAGTCCTGACCCTCATCAAGACAAGGCTTTCTTTTCTGCATACCCTCCCGTTACAACAGATCTCAGGTGGTTTACATTATCTTCTTGCCAAGAGGTCTGTTAACATTTTATGGCTCTCTGCTGATAAGGTTTTGTTAACCAGAAGACTCATTTGTGTTCATCGTTCCAAAGTCTGAATGCCACTCTCACAAAATGCTAAATCAAAATACAGCAATTTGTAATAAAAGGAAGTACAGTGATTTATAGCAAAAGAAAAAGTAATTTACTCAAAAGTGTAGTATTGCTAACATCAAAACTACTATATATCCTTTTCCATATCGTATTTACATTGATTACATCTTCCCGGGTGCCTGATAGATAAAAAATAAGGAGGTCTGCCAGCAATCACTGAGTTAACCATGAAATCCAATCACCAATATGAATTTGAAAAGGCTCTGAAACTTTAAGATACTTTAAGGTTTTTGTGGCCCTCACAGCTGGAAGGTTGTGAGCAATTCACAAGCTTGTAGAAGGTCAGAGGAACTTGTTAGACAGGCTTGAGCATTATCAAAGGGGGGGTTGGGCTGAAACACTCCTTTCAAATTCAGAAGGCCAAAGCCCTGAATTAACTTTTTCCAGAGAAAGACAGAAAACAAAGGGAAAACAGACAAATTCTTATTTTTCGGGATACATGCTCAGGAAAAACCAGGGAGAAATCCAAAGACTCAAATTGCTCTGCCATCTGAGTCTGCCACGTGACTCTGTCATGGGTGGGATTCCTCGCTCTGGCTCCCGACATGTCCCATTCTTTGTTTTTTAGCATCATCAGGTGTAATGCCGTTGCAAGGTTCCGAATGCTCTACTGAAGAATCCTGACCAAACAGGGAAGCAGGATTATAAGAAATCAAATGATGACACCTATGCCAACACAGGTGGAAATGGTAGACAGAATAGATTTTCCAGAAATGAACTTAGAGAAGGTGTGGAAAAAGTCATTGGCTTTTCCTGCAGCAGTAAAATCCAATCGGAAATGTTCCAAGGTTTGAATCTGATTATGAAGTTTCCCTAAATCTAAGCTAATTTCTGAGCTGTTCCAAACACCTAAAATATGATTTTTGATGTTTGCCCAATCAAAATCTGTTTCGTTTACTTTCAGGAGTGTAACACATATCCACCGGTAATCAGCATGACATGAAAGAGCCATTTTTACTTTTAGACTCTGTAATTCATTCCCAATATGCATTATTGCTGCCTCTAGGGCATCAACCCTCATNTATTTAGTGTTTGGTGAGAGTGGCATTCAGACTTTGGAAAGATTAACACAAATGAGGCTTCTGGTTAACACAACCTTATCAGAAGAGAGCCATAAAAATGTTAACAGGCCTCTTGGCCAGAAGACAATGTAAACCACCTGAGATCTTTCGTAACGGGAGGGTATGCAAAAAAGAAAGCCTTGTCTCGATGAGGATCAGGACTGCTGCCCCTGTATAATGCTGCATATTTCATTATGTACAACTTGGGGTATATAAGCTGAGTTTGAAAAATAAACCTTCCTTTTCTTTTGGAGTCTTGCAGTGACACTGGGCTTCCTCATGTCGTTCTTTTCTCCACCCTTTCTCCCCCTTTTCGGCTGAATTCCCATCTGGGGCAAGGAGGTTCGCCATGTCTACAAACCTGTCCCAGCTGCTAAGATCCATAAGAGAGCCCGGGGTGGGGCACTCTCCAATATTCAAAGGGATGCCGGTGGCCTAACATCGATGGTGCAAACCTCTTGCCTTGAGGTTTTATTGGTTTTCCATGTAAACCAAGATATTCAGCCTCCTTTTTCCCACTAATTTCCTACTATACTATTCTATCCTGAGCTATCCTGTTCTTTCCTATCTTGTCCTATCCACCCACTCCGTCCCCGCTTTGAATATCCCTGGATCCATCAGGGCTGGACCCTGGGAAGCGGCGCCCAGAACAGGCTATTCAAAGTTAGGTCTCTCATCATTCAAGATGGATGGGACCCCATTCAGGGTGTTGTGGACCCACCTGACATAGGCAAAGTTGGATGATTGGGAAGTAAGGTGTTGGAAAGATACTCGGATTGAGGGATTGGAAAGGGGTTGCAAAGAAAACCGATCAAGTAGCTTGAAACTAAACCACTCTTTATGGTTTGAACAAACCTTTTCCAGGTTGCAACACACCTTTTCCAGGTTGCAACAAACCTTTTCTAGGTTGGAACACACCCGCTCTTGGAGGGTTGAAAAGAAACCCATTTCTTATGTTCTCTGGGGGTTGAAAAGAAACCCATTTCTTATCTTTGGAACGAAACTTCTTTTACAAAACTTAAATCTTCCTCTATATAAATTTCTGACATGGGTAACAATGAGTTAAAAGTATGACAACTCTTCATAAAGTAATTTTAAGTACTCTTAATTTAAATACTTGGGTGAAGGTACATAAACAGCTAAAAACTTATTATGCTTTTGCTCTGTTAAATACAATTAAAAATGTTCTGGACTCCTGTCATGAGGCTGTTAGATAAACTATGGGAGAGGCTATAGCGGTGGATGGTAGTGGGTCTCCACCTTCTACACAGATCATATTTTCTGTCATTGGCAAAGAAAAGGAGGGAGATTGTACTCTTCCTCCCGAGGAAGGAGAGTGCTTACAGGACACATTGGCCTAGTGCCCTGGTGAGCCCCCTGCCCCTCTACACAAACCAAACCTTTAAAAATTTATCTTATTTAAGGCGACCACTGCAACCTACGTTTGTGCCTCCCCAGGGCTTAAGAATTCCCCACTTTGCCTCCAAAGCCTCCCAGAACATTGTCTAAGGTTGCAAAATATAGGGAGACTCTTTTTGAGCAAAAGAGCTTTTAGAACAGAGCCTGCTCCTTGCAAGAAATCCCCTCTGGGAGGCCTCACCCAAGCAAAAAAAAAAAAAGGAAAAAAATAAAGAAAAAGAGAGGAAAATCAAAGAAAAGGAGAAAAATAAAAATTTATCTTATTTAAGGCGACCACTGCAACCTACGTTTGTGCCTCCCCAGGGCTTAAGAATTCCCCACTTTGCCTCCAAAGCCTCCCAGAACATTGTCTAAGGTTGCAAAATATAGGGAGACTCTTTTTGAGCAAAAGAGCTTTTAGAACAGAGCCTGCTCCTTGCAAGAAATCCCCTCTGGGAGGCCTCACCCAAGCAAAAAAAAAAAAAGGAAAAAAATAAAGAAAAAGAGAGGAAAATCAAAGAAAAGGAGAAAAAGAAAGAAAATGATTTTACAACTATAAACTGTTTTTCTTGAGGCCAAGTGGATCATTTTTGTCTGCAATATCCTGCTAAGCAGATAAAAAGCCGTGCCAATTAAACCCAGGCCAGAAAAAAAAAAAAAAAAAGCAGAGCAAAAAGGAGGCTTGGCAACAATATTAAACCCTGATATGGCCCTTACTCTGATTCCAG
>SJXQ01006255.1:201312-211432 GCA_006408695.1 Aepyceros melampus | reverse complement strand
TGTCAAATTAGTTGAAAGTGAAAATGCAATCCACAGAACGGAGCAAAGGATACACAAGTTACAGATAACAGAAGATTTGTGTCCAGAGTATAAGAGAAGATTTATAACTCAACATAAAAAGACAAATGACCCAATTTTTAAAAATGTACAAAGGATTTTAATAGACATTTATCCACAGAAGATAGACAAATAACTAAAAGTACATGCTCAACATCACTAATATTTAAACAACAAAAAAATTGAAACCACGATGATATACAACTTCATACCCATTACATGCATCCTTAGTCATGTCTGATATTTTTGTGCACTGATTGACTGCAACCTGCCAGGCTCCTCTCTCCATGGGATTCTCCAGGGAAGAATACTGAAGTGGGTTGTCATTTCTTTCTCCAAGGGATCTTCCCGACCCAGGGATGGAACTGGCCTCTCCTGTACTGGCAGGCAAGTTCTTACCACTAGCACCACCAGAGGAGCCCAGGCTACAGCCCAAAGGCTTGCAAAGAGTCAGACATGACTGAGCAACTGAGTAGGCATTGCACGTTTTCAGTGAGTTCTAAATCAGGAGAAAACATAAATCAGGAAAATAAGTGAGCCTCAAATATATGGGTGTGCTACCTGAATTGGGGTTAGGATCAGGGATATGCACTTAAAAATTTCTAAATCAACCAGGACCAGGTCCACCAATATTTATTGAGAATTTTTAAAAGTGTAAAGAAGATCTTAAAAAATTATCCTAATCTTGACGTAATATTGACCTTTTAGAATGAAATTTGTAAGTTTACAGCAGATTTAAGAATAGTTAAAAAGTATATGAAATTATATTATAACTTCAAGTTATCTGTTAGGTTTATTATTTTAGTTATCTTGGAGAAGAAATAGTGTGAAAAATGTGATGACAAACATCCTTAAAATCCTCGTCTTGCTACTTGGCGTCACTGATTAGATTGTTTTTAAAAAACTTTCTTTTTCTTAAAAAATATTTATTCTTATCTATTTATTTATTTGGCTCCACTGGGTCTTAGTTGTGGCGTGTGGGATCTAGTTCCCTGACCAGGACTTGGACCTGGCCCCATGCAGTGAGAGACTGGACCACCAGGGAAGTCCATGGACTTTAATTTATAGATTCTGCTAGATGGTTTAGATGCATGTGACACTAGGCTTAATAATCACATTCATGTACTCCTTGCAGTTTATCTATTTGTTTCTAAATCTATCTTTGGAGGAAGTAAGAAAAGGAAAACATATCACAACTGTGGTAGGCAAAGCAAGCATTGTTGTCACCGACAGAACACTTGAGAAATGTGACCAACCATTGATAAATATTTTTGATGTCCAGTATGGGTACCTTTAGTAAAAATAAGTTTTAAAAATCCATGTTTCAGACTCTATAAAGATTAAAAAATAGCTTTTTCACTTTTCAGATATGGTCTTCCAAAGTGGTTACACTACAGACTATTTGTTTCTTGGGAATTTTATATATACGGTAAGATTATCCATGTAGATTATCACTTTTCCTAGTGTTTAGTGAAACAATTAAAGCATTATAAGACAGTAGTGACCTTTCAAGAAGGCACTATCATAATGGTTGCATTATTTATGTTTCTAGAAATGTGAAATGCATATTCATTTGTTGTTGTTCATTCAGGGGATGCTCTTCTGTGTCTTGTCATTACATAGCTTGCCTTGGTGATGGCTTCAAATCAGCCCATGAAAGTCTACCTTTCAGGGCTGCTTGTGTAGATAACTCACCATTATGCATTCAACTAGTCTCCAGTTAGTGGATGTGAAGGTTGTTGGGATCCTTTGCTATTATGAACAATGCTGCAAAGATGATCCTTTATGCCCATGAGTAACTATATCCTAGGATACATTTTCCAGAAGTATAATTTCTGGATCAGAGGGTATTGTGAATCTTGAAAAACCTTGCCTATTTATCCTCAGTAGAGTTGGCAGAAATTTAGTGATAGAAGTATTTGCTTCCCCGTCATAGTTCAAGGCCAGTGGGTGTGATCATATCACACTTTCTGATCTAGTCAGCAAAATGATAGTTTTGCAGTTTTTTGCTTTGAGGGTCAGCACAGTCACAAGAGATTACAGTCCACTTCTAATCTGAGTCAAATCTTCCACACTGTCATAAAGAATATAAATAGTAGAGCTGAAGACATAAGCATGGATTTTCATCATATGGTACAGAGCTGCTAAATGAGGAACACTTATTGAAAAGTGTAGCATTTTCTCTATTACTAAAATGCAGCAAAACACTTAGCAACCTAATGACACCACAGCTCAGCAGACGTGGTGGAGCCACGGGGTGAGGGTCAGGAAGCAGGTGTGGAGGTGCAGATTCTGATGGAAAGTTTTAATACTTTTTCTCCAATCTCTTTCCCTTCCCATTGCACCTGGTGCCTCGCACAGTACGTTGTTGTCACTGTTTGTCTGAAAGCTGGTTTGGAGACGATGTCTTGGAATAAAGTGAGTATTTTTTAAGATAGTTCCTCAATCTAGTATGGTTGTTGGCACGCTGATGTCCTTCTTCAGCTTCAGAAAAGTAACAAGCATTTTTTTTCTGGTCTCCACGTTTTATTTTTTGTGTTACATGTTTGAATGATGATTTAAACCAGAAGAAAGGCATACTAGCCATCTAATGGCTGTGGAATATTCATTTTCCTGCCTTACATTTGAAACAGATTCAATTTATCATGACATTAATTGAGACCCTTAATTCACTATTATCCAAGTACAGAATGATAAGAGAGAATTTAGCAAATACAGACAAAAAGAAAAATACATATTGCTTATTCCTTTCAGTGTCAATGATGCTGACGTTGGCTTCTACTCTTTGTCTTTGTAGAAGAGGGGTGGGCTCCCCCCACCCCTCTATAAAAACAAGATTATAATGTACCTAATATTTTACAAGTTGCTTTTTTTCACTTAATGACAGATCTTTAATATTTTTCCAAATTTTTAATTTTTATGCCTTATTAATTGATGGAATAATGTTTCAGCACATGGATGCTTGTTATTTGCATTACCTTATTTATTTAAAAAATTTGCATTATTTTTAGAATAATTATTTTAATTTTAGTTACTGTGAACGAGATATAATCAATACTATTTTCAATACAGATGTACTTACAGATATGAGTAATGATTTCTCAGGATACTATTACAAGTATAATTTCTGATAAATTAAGCAGAATTTTAGTTTTTATGACATCAATAGTTTAAATAAATTGTATGTGTACCTGCACATACATATTTACATCTATAAATAAGTTGTGTCTCAAGTTGTACTCAAAAAGTTTCTGAGAGAAAGTGAATTTTTACGTGTTTGTCACTTTTGAAGAACTAAGTTGATGCAGCCTATGATATATTTCCTTTCTGATGCAATCAATTCAGAGTTCTGACTGCCACCATCCCTACTGGACCCCAACACTAAGTTGGAACCAAGGAGTTATGAGCAAAAATATTTTATTACAAATCATAAGGCAATCTAATTGTATTATACCATATTCATGGAGCATAGACCATTTCTGTCATCTGCACATGTTGAACCTCATTTGTGAATGAGGCGATAGTTCAAGGCCAAAGCACACTTAGAAATACACGAGGTGTCTGGCCTAAGACAGATTGGGCTCCTGCCTTCCAGCTCACCTGGGGACTAAGAAGGAGTGGGGATGGATGTAGGAGAGAGAAGGGGCCTGTTTCTCATCTTTGTGCTGATGCTGCCCTGCCTATGGGGAGGGCCGAGGAGGCAGTGTCTTCACTGGGGAGAAGGGTGATGCTGGAAGTCACTGATACGGTACAGAAAGCAAGCAAGAGTAGAAAGACACAGAACACAGCTCTAAGCAGCAGTGGGGGCTAGCAGCCCCCAGAAGGTGATGATCCCAACAGAGACCCGTCTGAAAATACTCTCGAAGCCACACAGAAACACCTCACATTGCATATGATGCATGATGTCAACTCTAAGGGAACTCTTACAGGAAAACTCACTGCAGTTCTGAAGAGTTTGAAGTTCATAGCTTCAAACTGACCCTCTTCTCCATCATCTGTGTTATCACGAGACAGAGTTCTCAAGAGACCAGTTCTGTTTACTCTAATCAGAGAAAGAATTGTTTGGGTTAGAGGTTATTTTTAAGGAGTGTGAAAAAGTGCCTTTGAAAATGACTCCTAAACAATAATATATACTCTGAGAAGTAGCACATTTGGGTTTTTTTCTCTATAGTTTTTGTTCAGAGATGATTAGGTAATGAGCAACTGCTCATTACTTAGTCATCTCTGAACAAAAAATATTGAGGAAAAGAACCAAAATCCTATTAGGATAAGAGGGCTTCCTAGGTGGCTCAGTGGTAAAGAATCCTCCTGCCAATTCAGGAGACACAGGAGACACAAGTTCAGTTCCCAAGTTGGGAAGATCCTCTGTAGCAGGAAATTGCAACCCACTCCAGTATTCTTGCCTGGGAAATCCCATGGACAGAAGAACCTGGTGGGCTACAGTATATAGGGTCTCAAAGAGTCGAACATGACTTGACAACTAAACAAAAACAATTAGGATGAGAACATTTGAACAAGTCTAGCCAGTTACCTTATTATGTATAGATAATACATCTTAGGCCTGCTCAGTTTAAGTGGTATACCCACTGTGGCCAAGGGTAGAACATAGGTCTTCTAGTCTTTTTCCTCACTATTCCTCTGCTAACACCAACTGCTCAAAGCAACAGATCACAGATCCACAGAAAGGTCTACTCTTTTAGCATCTATCATTGGCGAATCTGGTACCAGTTCCCAGACTCAGGCCTGGTCAGTGGTCCTTCAGCTGCAGTCTCAGCCAGAATGGCATATACAGTTGATACATACACAAAACCTACCAGTTCCAGTCAGTCTAAGGATCACAACTACTGCCATTGTTCCACAGTTATTCACATGGAGCAAGTATGATACATCCAAATTTTTATCTCTCAATGATTTGTACTTAAATTTTTTTTAACTGTAAAGAACTTTGTATTAATAGACAGAAGCCCAAGTCTCATTAAATCACCCACCAATTGAACCACATCTGTTGAGAGTTGATCTTTTTGCTGAAGACTCTGAACACCACTTGGCTTGGGTGAACAAGGTACAGTTGTTTTTGATACTTGCCGGACAATGGAGCCTTGAGTTCAAAGCAAAGTATTCTGAGAAAGATGTTAGAAAGTCTCGATAGCAACAGATTGAAAAAGTATCAACTTCTTCATATGAGAACTTATGGTTTGGACAAACGGATTTTGATAGTTGATTAATAGTGTTTTTAAAAATGTCCTTTCAAATAGAGGAGGCTGAAATATTTCCATGCTGCTCTTCTGTCTGCAGTTCACCCATTTCGCCATTTGGGGCAGCATAATGATTTGGCTGGGGTTTTTTGCGGCTTACTCCTCCCTCTGGCCCACTGTTCCTGTTGCTCCTGAGATGACAGGACAGGTGAGTGTGCTCTAAATCTCTCCCTCTCACTTTCGAAAGACGGTCTTGCCAGAAACTGGGTTTCTGTTTGATAGTGTTTTTCTTTTAGCACTTTGAATTTATGGGCCCAATGTCTTCTGGCCTGTAATGTTTCTGATGAGAAATCTGCTAGTGATCTCACTGAGGATCCTTGTATGTGGTGATTTACTTCTCTCTTGCTGCTTTCAAGATTCTCTTTTTGCATTGTGAACTTTTCAATGAAGGTATTAAATTAAGTTAGTTAACACTATATTTAGGTTTTATATACCTGTTTATTTAATTGATTTACTAGTTCTAGATTCATGTGACTGCAGTCACATGAATTCATATCCATGCCTCTCCTGACAACTCCAGGTTGTTTTTTTGTGGCGGGGAGGAAATGGAAAGCTGCTCTTGGTACTTTCATTGTCGGCAAACTAAAAGATTCTTACTGAAATGTCCCTTATCTCTGCTTATTTGCAGGGCAATATGGCTCTGGTGTGTCCACACTTTTGGCTGGGCTTTTTCATAGTCCCGATTGTGTGCCTGATTCAAAATGTAGCTTGGAAATCGTAAGTTGAAACATGAAGTGGTAACCAGAGAATGTATTACCATGGTTAATTATCCATTACAATTGTATGGCTCTCAAATTAAACAGTTTAATGCTACCCTGTGAATATTAAATGTCATGGAGCTTTTCAAGTAAGAAAATGCCCTTTGCTTTTTGCCACTGGAGATTTACCAGCAATCAATTTAGGAAAAAAAGTGGAATCAAATGTATGAGAGGGAAATTCGGTAGAAATAAAGTTCATAATTTTTTTCTGAAAAGAGGTCCATTTCTTCACTCTTTAGTGTGGAAGTCTTATCTACTTTACAGGAAACAAAATGTGATACCAGATGATCACAGATTAACAATTAATGATAAAATAAGAACTAGAAGGGAAATATTGAAATTAGAAAGTCATTCTTTACTTTCAAAAAATTTGGCATAAGAGTCTTTCAAATCCAATTCTCCCAGAATATTTAAATATTAGATTGAAAAAGTGTTAGACATTCAGTCGTGTCTAACTCTCTTGCAACGCCATGGGCTGTAGCCCACCATGCTTCTCTGCCCGTGGGATTCTCTAGGCAAGAATCTGGAGTGGTTAGCCATTCTCTTCTCCAGGGGATCTTCCTGACCCAGGAATTGAACCTGGGTCTCCAGAATGGTAGGCAGATTCCTTTATTGTCTGAGCCAATATTATTAGATTTGTTGTTCAGTTGCTCAGTCATGTCTGACTTTTTACAACCCCATGGATTGTAGCATGCCAGGCATCCTTGTCTTTCACCATCTCCCAGAGCTTTCTCAAACTCATGTCCATTGCATCAGTGATGCCATTCAACAATCTCATCCTCTATCGTTCCCTTCTCCTCCTGCTTCAATCTTTCCCAGCGTCAGGGTCTTTTCTAATGAGTCGGCACTTCACATCAGGTGGTCAAAGTATTGGAGCTTCAGTTTCAGCATCAGTCCTTCTAGTATATATTCAGGACTGATTTCCTTTAGGATGGACTGGTTGGAGCTCCTTGCTGTCCAAAGGACTCTCTAAGAGTCTTCTCCAACACCACAATTCAAAAGCATCTGTTCTTCTGCACTCAGCTTTCCTTATGGTCCAACTTACATCCATATATGACTACTGGAAAAACCATAGCTTTGACCAGATGGACCTTTGTAGCCAATATTATTAGATTTGTTGTTCAGTTGCTCAGTCATGTCTGACTTTTTACAACCCCATGGATTGTAGCATGCCAGGCATCCTTGTCTTTCACCATCTCCCAGAGCTTTCTCAAACTCATGTCCATTGCATCAGTGATGCCATTCAACAATCTCATCCTCTATCGTTCCCTTCTCCTCCTGCTTCAATCTTTCCCAGCGTCAGGGTCTTTTCTAATGAGTCGGCACTTCACATCAGGTGGTCAAAGTATTGGAGCTTCAGTTTCAGCATCAGTCCTTCTAGTATATATTCAGGACTGATTTCCTTTAGGATGGACTGGTTGGAGCTCCTTGCTGTCCAAAGGACTCTCTAAGAGTCTTCTCCAACACCACAATTCAAAAGCATCTGTTCTTCTGCACTCAGCTTTCCTTATGGTCCAACTTACATCCATATATGACTACTGGAAAAACCATAGCTTTGACCAGATGGACCTTTGTCTGCAAAGTAATGTCTCTACCTTTCAATATGTTGTCTAGGTTGGTCATAGCTTTTCTTCCAAGGAGAAAGTGTCTTTAAATTTCATGGCTGCAGTCACCATCTACAGTGATTTTGGAGCCAAGAAAATAAAGTCTGTCACTGTTTCCATTGTTTCCCCATCTATTTGCCATGAAGTGATGGGACCAGATGCCAAGATCTTAGTTTCTGAATGTTGAGATTTAAGCCAGTTTTTTCACTCTCCTCTTTCACTTTCATCAAGAGGCTCTTTAGTTCCTCTTTTCTTTGTGCCATAAAGGTGGTGTCATCTGCATATCTGAGGTTGTTGATATTTCTCCTGGCAATCTCAATTCCAGCTTTGCTTCATCTAGTCCAGCATTTCTCGTGGTGCACTCAGCATATAAATTAAGAAAGCAGGGTAACAATATATAGCCTTGATGTACTCCTTTCCCAATTTGAACCAGTTTGTTGTCCTATGTCTAGTTCTAACTGTTGCTTCTTGACCTGCACATAGGTTTCACAGGTAAGGTGTCTGGTATTCCTATCTCTTGAAGAATTTCCCACAGTTTGCTGTGATTCACACAGTCAAAGGCTTTAGTGTAGTCCATAAAGCAGAAGTAGATGTTTTTCTGGGCTTCCTCAATGGCTCAATGGGTAAAGAATCAGTTTGCAATGCAGGAGACACAGGAGATGAGTGTTTGATCCCTCGCTGGGGAATATCCCCTAGAGAAGGAAATGGCAACCCATTCCAGTATCCTTGCCTGGAAAATCCCATGGATGGAGGAGCCTGGAAGGCTACAGTTGATAGAGTTGCTAAGAGTTGGACATGACTGAATGACTTTACTCACTCATTCACTCAGATGTTTTTCTGGAATTGTCTTGCATTTTCTATGATCCAATGGATGTTGCAATTTGATCTCTGCTTCCTCTCGGTTGGTTCAGTTCAGTTCAGTCATTCAGTTGTGTCCAACTCTTTGTGACCACATGGACTGCATCACACCAGGCCTCCCTGTCCATCACCAACTCCTGGAGTTTGCTCAAACTCATGTCCATCGAGTTGGTGATCCCATCCAACCACCTCATCCTCTGTCATTACCTTCTCGTCCTGCCTTCAATCTTTCCCAGCATCAGGGTCTTTTCCAATAGTCAGTTCTTCCCATCAGGTTCCCAAAGTATTGGAGCTTCACCTTCAGCAGCACTCCCTCCAATGAATATTCAGGACTGATGTCCTTTAAGGTTGACTGGTTTGATTTCCTTGCAGTCCAAGGGACTCTCAAGAGTCTTCTCTAACACTACAGTTCAAAAGCATCAATTCTTTGGTATTCAGCTTTCTTTACGGTCCAACTCTCAAATTCATATATGACTACTGGAAAAACTATAGCTTTGACTATATGGACCTTTGTTGGTAAAGTAATGTCTCTGCTTTTTAATATGCTGTCTAGGTTTGTCATAGTTTAACATCTGGGAGTTCTCACTTCACATACTGTTGAAGCCTAGCTTGGATAATTTTGAGCATTACTTTGCTAGACTGTGCAATGAGTGCAATTGTGCAGTAGTTTGAACATTCTTTGGCATTGCCCTTTATTGGGACTGGAATGAACACTGACCTTTTCCCATCCTGTGGCCATTGCTAGTTCCATATTTGCTGGCATGTTGAGTGCAGCACTTCAACAGCATCATCTTTTAGGATTTGAAGTAGCTCAGTTGGAGTTCCATCACTCCACTAGCTTTGTTCATAGTGATGCTTCCTAAGGCTCACTTGACTTCACACTCTAGGTGTCTGTCTCACACCATCATGGTTATCTGGGTTATGAAGATCTTTTTTGTATTGTTCTTCTGTTTATTCTTGCCACCTTTTCTTAGTATCTTCTGCTTCTGTCAGGTCCATATCATTTCTCTTCTTCATTGTGCCCATCTTTGCATGAAATGTTTCCTTGGTATCTCTGATTTTCTTGAAGAGATCTCTAATCTTTCCCATGCTAATATTTTCCTCTGTTTCTTTGCATTGTTCACTGAGGAAGGCTTTCTTATCTCTCCTTGCTATTTCTTGGAACTCTGCATTCGGATGGTTCAGTTCAGTTCAGTTAAGTCACTCAGTCATGTCTGACTCTTTGCGACCTCATGAATCGCAGCACGCCAGGCCTCCCTGTCCATCACCATCTCCCGGAGTTCACTCAGACTCATGTCCATCAAGTCCGTGATGCCATCCAGCCATCTCATCCTCGGTCGTCCCCTTCTCCTCCTGCCCCCAATCCCTCCCAGCATCAGAGTCTTTTCCAATGAGTCAACTCTTCACATGAGGTGGCCAAAGTACTGGAGTTTCAGCGTTAGCATCATTCCTTCCAAAGAAATCCCAGGGTTGATCTCCTTCAGAATGGACTGGTTGGATCTCCTTGCAGTCCAAGGGACTCTCAAGAGTCTTCTCCAACACCACAGTTCAAAAGCATCAATTCTTCTGCGCTCAGCCTTCTTCACAG
>SJXQ01006255.1:114823-200591 GCA_006408695.1 Aepyceros melampus | reverse complement strand
GAGAGAAATGGTTATGGGGGAGAGCGCCCCGTAAAGTCAGAGGTGTAGGTGAGAGCATGAAAAAGACTCTGGTTTTGGGGGTAGATGCTCGGGAACAGGGGGTTTCCTGAGACTTGATCACGCCTTTGCATAAGCCAAGCCTCCTTCCTCATGACCTTTGCCACGGGCGGAGTTCCTCACGCTGGCCCCCGGCAGTTGGTCATAACTTTTCTTCCAAGGAGTAAGCGTCTTTTAATTTCATGGCTGCAATCACCGTCTGCAGTGATTTTGGAGCCCAAAAAGATAAAGTCTGACATTGTTTTCACTGTTTCCGCATCTATTTCCCATGAAGTGATGGGACCAGATGCCATGATCTTTGTTTTCTGAATGTTGAGCTTTAAGCCAACTTTTTCACTCTCCTCTTTCACTTTCACCAAGAGGCTTTTTTAGCTCCTCTTCACTTTCTGCCATAAGGGTGGTGTCATCTGCATATCTGAGGTGATTGATATTTCTCCCGGCAATCTTGATTCCAGCTTGTGTTCGGATGGTTATATCTTTCCTTTTCTCCTTTGCCTTTTGCTTCTCTTCTTTTCTCAGCTATTTGTGAGGCCTCCTCAGACAACCATTTTGCCTTTTTGCATTTCTTTTTCTTGGGGATGGTCTTGATCACTGCCTCTCCTATACAATGTCACAAACCTCTGTCCACAGTTCTTCAGGTACTCTATCTGTCAGATCTAATCCCTTGACTCTATTTACCACTTCCACTGTATAATTGTAATTGTAAGGGATTTGATTTAGGTCATATGTGAATAGCTTAATGGCTTTCCCTACTTTCTTCAATTTAAGTCCAAATTTTGCAATAAAGAATTCATGATCTGAGTCACAGTCAGCTCTTGGTTTTGTTTTTGCTGACTGTATAGATCTTTCCATCCTTGGCTGTGAAGAATATAATCAATCTGATTTTGGTACTGATCATCTGGTGATGTCCATGTGTTGAGTCATCTCTTATGTTGTTGGAAGAGGGTATTTGCTAGACCAGTGCATTCTCTTGGCAAAACACTGTTAGCCTTTGTCCTGCTTCATTTTGTACTCCAAGGCCAAACTTACCTGTTATTCGAGGTATCTTTTGACTTCCTACTTTTGCATTCCAGTCCCCTATGATGAAGAGGATATCTATTTTTTTTTGGTGTTAGTTCTAGAAGGTCTTATTAGAAGATCTGAATTTTTTTTTTTTTTACTAAGTCTAACAGAAAGGGGGTGGGGAAAAGACTAAGGTGTTACAAATCCCTGTCTGCAATATCGAAGGTAATTTTAAACGTAAATGGAGAAGGAAATGACAACCCAGTCCAGTGTTCTTGCCTGGAAAATCCCATGGATGGAGGAGCCTGGTAGGCTTACAGTTCATGGGATTGCAAAGAGTCGGACATGACTGAGCAACTTCACTTTCACTTTAAATGTTAAAGAACCGATGAAATTTAAAAAAATTTTTAATCTTTATTTGTTTATCTGGCTGCATTGGGTCTTAATTATGGCACACAGGATCTTAGCTGTGTCATGTGAGATCTTTCATTGCGGCACATGGATTCTTTAGTTGCGGCACACAGGCTCAGTATTTGTGGTGTGCAGGCTCAGCACATACCCAGAAATATCTAGGCTTTCACAGAGAGTCAGCATTGTTTGAGGTGGCTGGTTGCTAATTCACATTGTCCAACTCTGGAATGCTCTTGGGGCTTCCTAGCTGGCACAGTGGTAAAGAATACACCTGCCAATGCTGGAGACATAAGAGATGTGAGTTTGATCCCCGGGTTGGGAAGATGCCCTGGAGGAGGGCTTGGCAACCCTCCAGTATTCATGCCTGGAGAATCCCACGGACAGAGTATTCTGGCGGGCTATAGTCCCTGGGGCTGCAAAGAGTCAGACACGACTGAAGTGACTGAGCACCAGCAGCAGCAGTAATGCTCTCAGGTACCAGGAAAGTAGACGCTGCTGTTCACACGCAGACAGGACGTGCTGCCTTGCACCCTCCACACTGCTTGTAGCCAAGGGGTGTCCAGCTGTCATCCAGGAGGGGAGAAACCATTACTCCCAGTGTGCAGAGCTCATGTCTTATGTCCCTTTTCTCTGTCCATCTCTTACAGGATTAGAAACACCTGCCACAGAACTTTGCTGGAAGAGGTTCGGGAGATGGAAAGCAGTAGAGTTCAGGTGCTTTGCAGAGACTCTGCACAGAGGTAAGGCAGTTCCCTTTATCCTGAATTTGTGAAAAACCTGTTTCCCTTGTTCTTTCCCGCTCCTGCCCTTTCCCTCCCAGGGGTGTGGGGATTGACCCACCACGATTTTCCAGGTCCTCTCGGCCTCTTGAGCGTCGAATACCCAGCAGGGCAGGCCCCTCTTCTGCTGCACCCCTCCACGGTCTTCCTTTCAATTAGTGGCTTCTTGGCCCCCAATCCTGAGGTCCTCCTCACTTCCTCTTCCTCACATCCCACGCCCACGGCGTCAGGAAATCCCATTCCTCTCATCAAGACTTTAACCTCTGCATGCACACCAGCTCCAGAGAGAGATCAGTTCCAACTGCTTGACATAATCTGGGAGATGTCCTGAGTGAAAGGACCACAGGTCTTCTCAGTAACCATGTCAGACGTTTGTTCTGGGCTTTCACTGGAGGCCTGGGCATGACCTGGAGTTTCCAGTCGGTGTTCTCTGAATCTGGAATGTTTTTGCAGGGGTTCTAAGGCAAAGAATCAATCTTTGGAATATGCTGAGTACCTACTACATTTAAGTGCTTTGTTAGGCTTAAAGGAAAGGATGGAAAACAACTGATGGTTTGGCTTGGGTAAAGAGCCCCCAAAGCACATTTTAAAATTCTAGGGGGAAGCAACATTATAGTACAGGCAAATCTAAAGCAAATGAATGGAGTGATCAACCAATATCCATGTATTTGGCACCTACTGAGTATGTAGGTTAGTTTTCATTCCAATCCCAAAGAAAGGCAATGCCAAAGAATGCTCAAACTACCACACAATTCCACTCATCTCACACACTAGTAAAGTAATGCTCAAAATTCTCCAAGCCAGCCTTCAGCAATACGTGAACCATGAACTTCCAGATGTTCAAGCTGGTTTTAGAAAAGGCAGAGGAACCAGAGATCAAATTGCCAACATCTGCTGGATCATGGAAAAAGCAAGAGAGTTCCAGAAAAACATCTATTTCTGCTTTATTGACTATGCCAAAGCCTTTGACTGNACTGTGGTGTTGGAGAAGACTCTTGAGAGTCCCTTGGACTGCAAGGAGATCCAACCAGTCCATTCTAAAGGAGATCAGCCATGGGTGTTCTTTGGAAAGAATGTTGCTAAAGCTGTAACTGCAGTACTTTGGCCACCTCGTGCGAAGAGTTGACTCATTGGAAAAGACTCTGATGCTGGGAAGGACTAGGGGCAGGAGGAAAAGGGGGGACAGAGGATGAGATGGCTGGATGGTATCACTAACTCGATGGACGTGAGTTTGAGTGAACTCCGAGAGTTGGTGATGGACAGGGAGGCCTGGTGTGCTGCAATTCATGAGGTCTCAAAGAGTCGGACACAACTGAGCAACTGAACTGAACTGATGCTTCAAAAAAGCTTTGATTTCTTAAGCCCTTGGTTTGTAAAATGGTGACAACTTTGATGAAATTCTGCACATTTGTAAGTAAAATTCTGAAGCTTTCGTGATAAAGGGTTATTTCAAATCTTTCTTATGAGGATATACACACAAACTGTTTCTGTTTACTCAAATTCTAAATTAGTTGCAGTGTGAACTAATCATTTCAAACATTAAAGTTTGGCCTCAGGATGAATTTAAAGGAGAAACATTTAGGCAGAACCATTGGAGAATTACCCTCAAAGTAAGATTGCTAAATCCATAAATTTTTTCCTCAGGGAAAAAGTGACAGTGTCATCAGTTTCTAATTCCAAACAGAAAAAAAAAATTAGTCTGTGGACCATAGAAAACAACCTTGTGTCGGAACACTGAATTATATAATATTTCCTAATATATGCAACAAACAAATGTAAAATAGAAACACGCATTAGAGATCTTTGATTTATTAATATCAACCACAATAGCCCAAGTAACAGTTCTGGTACAGGGGTATTATTTGAGTAGCCATGCCCCAAATGCACAAAATCCAGCATGGTAGGTATTTCCAGAGAACTAAGGATGCACCAAAAACAATGAGTTTAACAGGAACAATGCAAGAGGGAAAGATGAATAAAAAACAGGAGGAAAGGAAGCAGAGGGTACCACTCAACATCTCTTGACATATCACTCTTTTCAGAAAACCTCCTCTCCCGTCTTTGACAGAGAGCATGCCCCACTCCCGCCTCCCAGGCTTCGATTCATCCATCAGCAAGCACTGACTGAGCTCATCCTATTTGCTGGACACAGAGCTAGACTCATTCTATAAAGATGAGTTGCACACAGCCTCCAGCCTCAAGGAACTGCAGACTTACTAAGAAATGGGCACAGAAACAAGAAATCTGGAAAGAGCTCTGAGAGAGGGATTGCCAAGTGCTGAGTGACTTCATCCTGGGATATCACAACTTCTTTGCTCACAGATGCTGTGGGGCAGGGGACTGTGTGGTGAGGATGGCTTGTCTCTGTATCTCCATGATGTCTTGGATCTCAACCAGGAAGACACAAAGCCTGACTTGGGGGGGCGTTGTGACTGGAAGCTGGATTCATCTGGTTCCTGGAGGGAAAAGGTTTAGGGTCTTCTATGTCTTACGTCTAGGTGAAGGGACCTTTAAAACCATCTCCTGCTGCTCCATGTTTCTCTGTTTCTCTTTTATTTCTTAGTGTATTATCTGGCTGTGACCATAAAAAGACCTCCAATATGTGTCCTGCCCAGCCCTTTTCAGCTTCAGCTTCCATACCCTTTCCCTAAGTCTGAAGCAGACAGTTGCTTGGAGTTGCCCAAAGACACCCTATTCTTTCTCCCCTCTCGCCTTTCCACTGAAGGTTTCCTCCACCTTGAATCTTCCCTGTGGGCCTAGCAACCTCCTACTTACCTTTCCAGAATCAACCCTGCTGGAGTCTGGTCTCTGAAACCTTTGCTGAGGTCCCAGCTCGAGTTAATGCCCACCTCCTCTCCGCCCCTCACACAGTGCATTCTCTTCTGGCTTACACGTTCAGTACTGTTGTAATAAATTGTCTTCACATCCAGCTCTCTCACCACCCTGTAAGCCCTGAACATCTTTAAAAGCTAGAGAAGGTGTCACTCCCATTTTCGTCTCTTCTGCTCTCAAGCATCTGGGTGTGTAGGAGATGTTTGGCCGATGTGGACTTCTCATGGTGACCTTCAAAATAACCCTTCACAGCCCATGTGCCACAACTACTGAGTCTGTGCTCTAGAGCTCGGGAGCCATAACTACTGAGCTCATGTGCAGCAAGTATTGAAGCTGGTGTGCCCTAGAGCCACGCTCTCAACAAGAGGAGCCATGCAACGCGAAGCCTGCCACACTGCAACTAGAGAGTAGCCCCTGCTTGCCACAACTAGAGAAAGCCTGCGCAGCGACAAGACCCAGCACAGCCATAAGTAAATAAATACATAAAATTATTTTTTAAAAAAAAAGATGACCCTTCACATTCTCAGGCTTCCCAGGTAGCACAGCAGTAAAGAATCCACATGCCAACACAGGAGATACAACTCAGTTTCAATTTCTGAGTTGGGAAGATCCCCTGGAATAGGAAATAGAAACCCACTCCAGTATTCTTGCCTGGAAAATCCTAAGGACAGAGGAGCCTGGTAGGCTATATTCCACAGGGCTGCAAAGAGTTGGACATGACTGAGCATGCACGTGTGCGTGAGCATGCACGTGTGCGTGAGCATGCGCATGAGTGCACACACACATATTTGCAGCATTTTATCAGGCTTACATTAGGAAAGCCTTTTTGATAGCTTTCATCTTCTACACACAACAATCTTGCAATTATTAGCCCCATTTAGAGAGGAGAAAACAGAGGCTCAGAAGCATGTGGTGATTTGCCCAAAGTCACTTAGCAAGAAAGTGGCAGAGATTGTTCCGATGGTCTGTCTGCTGCACTATAGGGAAGTGGCACTGAGCTCAGATTTAAAGATTTGCCTTGAACCCAGGATCCATCCTGAGCCCGGGGCCACGTCTGCTCCTGTGCTCACTCGGTCCCATCAGTTTCAGTCTGAGCCCCGCTGAGGGTAGGCCTCCTGGAACCCAGAGGGAGGAGGGCCTGTGGGAGGTGACTTGGGTTGGCCTCCAGCAGGCTGATTCAAGTCAAATTGTGGTCAAGTCAGCAAAGCTGAGGCTCCAGCCAGGACTGCACTGGGAAAGGGAAGGATGAGAGCTTAAATTATTTCTCCTGCAACTCCATCCCTGGCATTATTCTGCATGGAAAATCTACATTAGAGTCCCTATCCTACCTAAATGACCAGAAAATCTCGGCCAAATTAATGACACCTTCAAACACTTATGAATGGTATTCATTTTGATTTAATTACTTAATTTTTTTTAATTACTTAATTTTTTGAACAGGAAATACATTTTACAGGGTCTGACGCGAGAAAGTAGACAGCAAACGTGGTCCTTCTCACCTTTGACCTGTCACCAATTTCCTCTCCCCAAAAGTGTTATTTCAATATTCAAGAAAATACACTAATATACACACACATATATATGCTTTTTTCTCATTTTTACATGGACAGGCAACCTTTGTATATACTGTTCTACATCTTGATTTGTTTTACCTTGTCAACGTCTTGGAATTCCTTCTGTATCAGCACACGAAGAAGGGCCTCCCTCTTTTTTACAGCTGTACAGTATCCCATTGTCTGGCTGTGTCCAAATTTGCTTAACTGGTTCCCTGGGGTGGGGGTGGGGCCATTCAGTTTGTTTCCCATCTGTTGCTATTAAAATATTATAAATAATGTTGCAGTGAATAAACTATACATACATCATTTTGTTCACATGGGAGTATATCCATAAGACAGATTCCTAGCTTTGGAACTCCTGGGTCACGGGGGAGGGGGGGGGGTGCTCATCCGTAATTTGAATGAGAAATGTTGCCAAATGGCCTTCCACAGAGTTTGCACTGATTTAAAATCCAACTAGAGGTGTACCAGCAGACCTCTCTCCCAGTGGAAGCCTCTAACTTAGCCATCAGGGAAGATCTGAGGAGTCAAAGGAGCCAGGAAGACGAAATGACTCCTCTGCATTTAGAAAATAAAGATGTGGGATGGGGTAGGGGGGAATGCCAATGGAAATCACAGGTAGGCACCACTTCACATCCTCTAGGGTATCATATTCCAAAAAAGCTGAAAAAAAGTGTTGGAGGGGCTCTGGAGAAATTGAAACTCTTGTGCATTGCTGGGGGGAATGTAAAATGCTGTAACTGCTTTGGAAAAGAGCTTGGTGGTTTCTCAAAAAAATTAAATATAAGATTACCACATGATTCAGCAATTCCACTCCTAGGTATATATACCAAAAAAGAATTGAAAATTGGTACTCAAACAAATACTCATTCAGGAACATTCATAGCAGGATTACTCACAAGAGCCAAAAGACGGAAACCCAATGGATGAGTGAAGAAAACAATGTGATAAGTTATATACAATGGCACATTGGTTAGTCATTAAAAAAATGAAATTTTGATGTATGCTACAACATGGATGAACCCCAAAAACACACTGAGTGAAAGAATCCAGACACAAAAGGTCACATATCATATGATTATATTTATATGAAATATTCAAAATAGGCTAATTCAGAGAGATAGACACAAACTGATGGTTTCCAGGGACTGAAGGAGGGAGGGAATGGGGAAGTAACTGCTTACCAGGTACAGGGTTTCCTTTAGAACTGATGAAAATACTTCAGAACTTCATAGAAGTTACACGGCACAATGAATATACTAAATTCCACTGAATTTTATACTTTAAAGTGGTATGCTATACAAATTTCACTTCAACAGTAAAAAAAAAAAGGAAAAAATTGAAAGTGGGAATCTCTTTGCGTCACTGTTTACAATATTCTTGGTCACTAACTTTCTGACTTCTCCACAGAGAAATGTTTCTTTGTGACCTCCTTCCATGGTTGATCTATTGGTGGAAGCAGACAGGATGCTTGCCCAGTGGTCACTGGTAAAGGAAGGTCACAAATATTAGTGAATACCATATGCCAGGCAATAAGCTCAGTGCTTTCCATGCATTTTCTCATAAAATCTCCACCACAGCCCTGCAATCATTATCTTCATTTTACAGATGCAAACACGTGGTTTTGGAGAGTGCAAATAGTTGCCCAATGTTACTCAGTTGGAAAGAAGTGAGGGTGACCCCAAAGCCAAGTCCTTTCCATGAAGCAGCCAGCTAACTGCTCTACCCACCTGAGCAAGGGGCAGGGAAAGCAGGTCCTTGTGACCCCCAAACCCCTCCTAATAGCTCAGTGACCTGAGCCTTTGGCCAGGCTGCTCCTCTGGGAGGCAGCCAGCTTCTTCTCCTCCTGAGGCCTGCCGTGTTCAGCTTGCTACAGGCATTTTCCTGAAGCCCAGCTTGTCCCTTCTTGCCCTCCTATTTAACACAGTGAATTGAGTTTGTGGCACTCCATAAATACTAAGTGAATTAAATTGATCTCAGTAGGCTGGAACAGGTGAAACAAAACAAATTCATAGTGTTCTGCCTTTGTCCTATTCTGAATCAGGTTGTTTGAATCAAATAACCTCACCTCATTCCTGCTGTGATAGGATGAGTGAGGGCTTTGGTGTTAAAACAGACTTAACTTCAAATCCTGGGTCTGCCACTTCCCTGCTTTGTGATCTCTGAGACTCAGTTTACTCAGCTGTAAAATGGGGTTGTAAAACTGTAGGAAGGACTAAACAATACGGTGTGAGAAACTGTCAGCATACTTCATTCAAAAAATGTCTACAAAGGCCCCACTATGTAATAGGCAGGATATTGGTGCAGGGGACTCTTTTTAATGTGGTTAAGACAAGCAGGATCTTTGAACACAGGAGACTTTCATTATAATGGGAGAAAGAGACATTAAATGACTACAGTCTGCCCTCTCTATCTGAGGGATCTGCATCCACAGATTAAACCAATCTTGGATTAGGAAAAAAAGGAAAAATTCCAGAACATTTCAAAAAGCAAAATGGGAATTCAGTACATGCTAGCTACTATTTACATAGCATTTACACTGTACTGGGTATTACAAGTAATCTAGAGATGATATAAAGTATACAGGAGGATGTGCATAAGTTATATGCAAGTAATTGAACACAGGAGACTTTCATTATAATGGGAGAAAGAGACATTAAATGACTACAGTCTGCCCTCTCTATCTGAGGGATCTGCATCCACAGATTAAACCAATCTTGGATTAGGAAAAAAAGGAAAAATTCCAGAACATTTCAAAAAGCAAAATGGGAATTCAGTACATGCTAGCTACTATTTACATAGCATTTACACTGTACTGGGTATTACAAGTAATCTAGAGATGATATAAAGTATACAGGAGGATGTGCATAAGTTATATGCAAGTACTTCATCATTTTATACAGTGCAGTGCAGTCGCTCAGTCGTGACCGACTCTTTGCAACCCCACAACTGTAACCTACCAGCCTCCTCCGTCCATGGGATTTTCCAGGCAAGAGTACTGGAGTGGGTTGCCATTTCCTTCTCCAGGGGATCTTCCTGACCCAGGATCCAACTTGAGTCTCCTGTATTTCAAGCAGATGCTTTACTGTCTGAGATAAGGTACATCCTAAGATTTTGGTACCCAAGGCTGCCCTGGAACCAACCCCCATGGATACTAAGGGATGATTATAATTGCAAACCAGGAATCTCATCTGTTTTGTGAGTGGAGGGGCATCTGAGAAGGCTTTTGAAGGGACTGACACTGGAATTGAGACTGAAGAAAAAGTAGGCTAAGCAGGAGGGAGGGGAGAATGTTACAGCAAAGGGCACAATAGCTGCACAGGCTGTAAGGAGAAAATGAGCTGGGTGAGTTTGAGAAACCAAAAAGGGGTCACTGTGACTGGACCGAGGTGTCCAGGGGAGAGGGACAGGAGATGGCTACCATTCACTGTCAGTAGAGTAACCCACGCAGTTCCTGCTGTCTCAACAGCCACCCTATTGTCTCTCACCAACCCTCCTAACTGGTTTCCCCTTTTGTATCCATGTGCCCCTCCAGCTCTGTCCAGGACAGAGCCACAGGGACCTGTTAAAGAGGCAAAAAGAGTCAGATTGCCCTCCATTTAATGCCCTTCAATGGCTGTCTGTTGTTTCTAGGAGACTCTCAGATCAGTATGTCCAAGGTGCTGCTGCATAGTCAAGTTCCTTCATCTCAGCTTCAGGAAGGCTGCAGCCTTTTCTCCAAGGAACCTGCGCCAAACACACTCTGGTCTCACCCAGGAGATAATGTTTTATACAAGAAGATAGGCACCCCTCACCCTCAACCCACCTGGCAGGCTGAACCAGATGCCAACCTAAATGCTTCCCCATGACCCATGGCACAGAACCTAGGATGCAGTGGAGAAAAAGAACTGGACCAATCAGAATCTCTCTTGGGAGTTAAATTAAGGAATTCCATGAGAGTGGCCAGAAGTTAAAAGGGAGACTTAGGCCCAGCCAGGGCCATGTTGAGCCAAAGCCAAATGTAATCTGACACCATGAGAGAAAAATTCCAAGAGGTATCAAGAAAAGCCCATCAGTAGATGCAGAGAAATGGAGCAAAGGCACAGAGAGAAGCAGAGATGCGATGAAAGACACTGTGAACACCAGAAACTAACACAACATTGTACATCAACTATGCTTCATTAAAAATTCAAATTTTTAAAGAAAGAAAGAAAGACACTGTGGTTCTAGAGAAAGATGGGGATTCTCTGAGCTGGTACAGCAACTTGCTCCTGCCCCAGGTTCATTCTTGCCCAAGCTGGCCCTGAGGCCTTTTTCCTTTGTCACCCTAGGTGAACCTCCTCCATAAAATTCCTCCTTGCCTGAACTAGGCTGAGAGACCTCTGCTCCTCACATCCCTAGGACCAAAGCAGACAGCTACTTAATTGGGTCACTACCTTTTGCTCTTTCCCGTCTCCCTTGCACACAGGGCTTACACGAGCTATTGGGAAAAAAAATGAGCGAATGAGATTTAAACCCACAAAAATAATGGCTAGAGAGGCATATGGAGCTTGTTTTTCTCATTCATATCAGTTTCAATTGGCACATTCTGCACTCTAAGAAATGGCATTTTCACAGTGTGGTCCCCATAGTTAGCCTAGAGCAAAAAGTCAGAGAGGAAGCAGGTGGGAAGGAGGCAGAACAGAGCAGGTAGGGAGGTCTGTAACACCCACTTGTACAGACATTTACCTACACGCAAGTGCCTATAAGCACCTCCTCAATCACTAAACTTGAGTGAAGACAGTGGCATAGTACACACAGAGGAATCTGTGCCTGGCTGAAGTCTACATTTTCTCTGTTTAGTTAATGGTTTCCTTTCCATAGATAACACATTTTTAACCTTGTGTGAGGCAGAAACTTCCCACTATAATGTAGAGTTGTGCCCTTCTTTTCTTGCAATGGCCTGATGTACCACTGCTATCTTTTCTGTTATTACTATGTCAACTGCATGGGTCCCACTCTACTCTGTGAGCACCCTCAGCTTGCAGCACCCAGAATGGGTTCTTTGACAGGACAGAGCTCTACTATCCTCAGATACAGAGAAGAGATGATTCCCTGTGCCTTGGATTCCACTGCAACGGCTATGGAGCCAAACTCCTTGAAGAGTGGTCAGTCAGCCAACTGGGGCCTTGCCATTAACTGAAGAGAGGGATCAGCCATACAGGAGCTAATTCAGTAGTAGAGGAAAAAAAAATGGAAAGAAAATAATCTGCCATTTCTAATTCTTTACAAGTAACTAAAGTATTCTTCCCTGGACATTCTCTCATGTTGACAATCATGAGGCAATATGGTTATGGCGTAAGAAGCAGATTCAACAAACACCACTTAGCTTCTGTGACAGGGACAATGCTCCCCAAATATGAGCTCTCTTCCATTTCCCAGCCTCCCTTGCTGTTAGGAGGCCATGTGACCAGTTCCAGCCTATGGGCTGTGGGGGAAGTTCTGTGGGTCAGTTCCAGCCTGAGGCAGTCAAGAGCCAGTTGGCCACGTCCATCTCCTTCCCCTGCTAGAGTCTCCCTGAAGGCCACCTGCTCCTGAGAGCATAGCTACAAGATGAAAAAGGGCTGCTCAGCAAGCAACAGACTTTACATGAACAAAAAAATGACCCTTGTGTTCAACTGCTGATATTCTGAGGTTTCTGGGTTACCACAGGGTAGAATAGTCTCCTCTGGGCCTCACACTGTGAGAATCTAGGTAGGAAACACAGAAAGGTAAGAAATAATCCTGGTATCAAGGAACTTACAGTCTAAATTGAAAGAACAGATAAGCAAATATTCCCATATCAAATGTTGAAGTTGAGGCCACAAAGCTGGTAAATGGATATAGATTCAAATGGCTTCATAATAGAAAGGTGAATTTTACATGAGGGTAAAAGGACAGACTAACAGACTTAGGTCAAGGACCTAAGAGATCAAATTTCATTAAGTATGGTGGCCATGCCACCCTGAGGTGGCATGCTAACTTCTAACTATAATATGGAATGTTTTAAAACATGAAGGAAAATAGAATAGTGTAATGAGCCCTCATTCCACTCAGCACCCAACTTGAAGGTTATTGTCCTTTGCCAGTAAGATTTTTTCTACTCCATGTGTCTTCCCTTTTGTAATTTTTTTTTTAATTTTAGAGGCCCTACCCACTCTGCTGTCACGTAAGAGCAAAAGAAATCTTATAAACATCAGCTAAAATGTCAAGAGCCACCTAACCATGTTGTGTTTGCTGAGCTTACACAGCAAAATGTCTGGCCAAATTGCTGGCAGCAAACACACATAACACACGGCCATGGAGGGGGACAGAGCCAGAGACCCAGACGGGCCCTTCACAAAGCACCTACCAGAAGAAGACAGACCACACAAAATGTGTATCTGTCCTTTAACTGCTGGGACACATGGTCCTGAGATTCAGGGAATTGTCAAGAAGGTTGTATTCTATCAGGTAACATGGAAAGTGGCCCCTGACTCTGGATCCTATCTTTGGCTTATCACCAAGAATAAGTGGCTTCTATGAGGCAAGGCTATGGTTTTTCCAGTGGTCATGAATGGATGTGAAAGTTGGACTGTGAAGCAAGCTGAGTGCCGAAGAATTGATGCTTTTGAACTGTGGTGTTGGAAAAGACTCTTGAGAATCCCTTGGACTGCAAGGAGATCCAACCAGTCCATTCTGAAGGAGATCAGCCCTGGGTGCTCTTTGGAAGGAATGATGCTAAAGCTGAAACTCCAACACTTTGGCCACCTTATGTGAAGAGTTGACTCACTGGAAAAGACTGATGCTGGGAGGGATTGGAGGCAGGTGGAGAAGGGGACGACAGAGGATGAGATGGCTGGATGGCATCACCAACTAACTCCGGGAGTTGGTAATGGACAGGGAGGCCTGGCGTGCTATGATTCATGGGGTCACAAAGAGTTGGACACAACTGAGCGACTCAACTGAACTGAACTGATAAGGCAATGACCCAGAAAGATATTTAATTGCTGGCTCTGGAAGTGAATGATTGCCTCCTGGATTTGAATCTGTGACTTTGGCATAACCACATCTCTACCATCCAACCGGATGAGTGACTCTACGGCCTCATGGCCAAGTTCCAAACTTAGAATTATATTTACTGCTACTATGGAATCAAGAGGATTTTAGAATCTGAGTGACAGAGAGAGACAAAGTGTGAGGACAGACATAGACACAGACTCAGAAGAGGACAAGAGTGAGGAAGCATCTGTTCATTCATCCATCTATCCATCCACACAAAGGTGAGACAAAGGTAGCAAGAAGGAGCCGGCAGAAGGGCCAGGCTGAGAGCAGGTGTGAGGCAGACAGGGAAGCACAGAGGTGAACACCAGCTTTTCAAGCCCATGCTGAAGAACTCTACTCCAGAATCAATCCACTCCAAGAGAAACTAACAGGCAAGCTGCATCCTGGGCCTTCAGATTTCTACAAAGCACAGGGCTCAGGCAGCTTTGTTGAACCACCCATGCGGCACTCTCTGGATGGGTATGAACAGCTAGCCTTTGTTCTATTTTCCCAGCTTTAGTGGGAAGGAACAGAAGCAATCAGCACAACAGCATATCAGAAGTGGATTATTGGTTTAGAAGGGGACTCAGATCCCAGAACCACCCTCCTCAACAAGATAGTGCAAAGGTCTGAAGAGAAAGCAGAAGGTTGTGGCTGGGGTGACGTGCCAATTAAGAGGACTTATTTGGAGTGACTTGGTGTGGCAAGGAGAACAGTGCATATAAATGATCAAAAGCAGGCAGGACCCTCTCCCATCAGTCACAGAGGATGCTTAAGGCCGGTTCCTTTGAATGCTGTTTTAGTAGTGGTCTCATACAATACATCTTAAGGAACATTTATACTGTGTTCACTGTGCATTCAACTGTGGCCACTTCAAAGGTTTAGCCAAGTATTTTATGGCCATGGTAAAGGGTTCTTATTGATTTAAATTACAAGCTTGGCTCCCGTCAGCTCCACTTGAGGGCAAAAATGCAATAAAATATCCCTCAGCACAAGAGACAGACATATCACATTGAAAATCTTAAGAGATCCTTTTCACTATAATCACTTTCAGTGATATTTATTTATATGGGCAAGGTTATCAGAGAGATTTGTCTACAATCTTTAGGCTTTGGGGAGTTTGTCTTGGTTTGGATCTTGCTTTTTTAAAAATCTAGTTCAGACTTGGGCCAAAAAAAAGGTCATGAGTGCATTCCACCTCCCCTGGTTTAGTTCTGCACCACTCCCTGGCTACTAACAGAGGGTTGTTCCAAGAACAGTGACAGTGACATACTGGCTATCATGGCTGAGGGATTATGGTTTTCAGTCCTCTGATCATTTGCATATCCAGCAGGCCAGACTCAGATGAATGAGAGGTGTCAAGCCGTGAATGACAAGCCTGTCAAGGCAATGGAAGGCTGTCCCAGAATTAACTGTCAGGGAGACAAACTCCACTCTGGAGACAGAATCAGGAACAAGCTATTGGAAGATTCTAAAATTGAGAGGGGTTCGAAGCTGTCAATATGAGACACTGTTTATCGTTTATCTGCTCACTAAACCCTGTGATAATCAGCACAAAGGAAGTTGCTTTATGCTGAGAAAAATGGAGAAAATCAAAGCAGCATGCTCTGGTCTGTTTCATTCCTGGTTCCCTTATAATAATTTGCCTGAAACATAGCCAAGACAGAGCTAACCCCTGGACATACACAGAAAATAGCAAATGACTATTATGTATCTGACATTTGAAATAACATGTTTCTGGAGGGTTGGCATTACAAGACTCATTTCACTTCAAAATGTTATTCCTAATGTAATTTTTTAAAATTCATAAGAGGCACTTGCTAGAATTCAGTGTAGCACTAAAGTCACTCAAAAGACAGAGGTCAAATTCATTTCATTTCTTTTATGTTTTCTTCTCTCTGCTAGATGAAATAAATGATTAAGCCTAGAACACTTGGCAGTTCAGCGAATGTGCTCCATGGCACCATTACAAGATCGATTTTCTCAATACAGGAGTCTTTCTAGGGTGCACATTGCTTAGCTGACATCTGTCGCCGTTGTCATGGCAGCGCTCTCTCCAGCATAGTGAGAGGTCAGGCCTGACAGGAAAGGCCTCGCCAGCTCTACCCCAGTCACTTCAAGGTTAACAGCCAATGGACCAAAGAAATAGGCAATTATATACAGTCAATTCCAGTTAAGGAAATATCTGAGAAGTAAATATGGCTGATAAGTGAATGGAAATGAAACAGCCAATGCTATTGATGCAATCCCATAATATCAATATCATTTTGTGGCACAGTTTGGTTGTTTCTTGTAAAATTTCCATGATCAAACAAATCTAGCATGAGAAAGGATAAGCAAAACTTCATCATGCTGCCATTAATCTCTGTACTTGAAGGACAGAATTCCCACAAATGGAGAGATGAAGAGCAGAAGAGCAAAGGTTCTTCCTGGAAAAAGTGCAAAGAAGATTCCCAGGGTCTCCATCCCCTGTTGGTTTAGTCCCTAATATTTCCAGCTGCGTGCGTGCCTAAAAAAGATTCTCAGCATCTTAAAGGAAATTGCATAAAATAGTGTTAATACTTCTCATTGCAACCTCATAAAGTTATCAGGATAAAAATTCTTCCTACAGTTTCAACAACCCTGAAAAATATCAAGCTTTCCAAATTACCTACATGTTGGAATTAATAATTTCCCATAATATACATTTCTACAAAAGCATAACTTTTGATGGACATTCTTTGAATAGAATTAGAAAAATGACAGTGGAACTAAACTGTAAAAAATTTCAATTACAAGTTGCATACCCCAGGAATTCAGTTACTGACAACCCCTGCAGGTTGCAGTATTTGAAATTCATTACAACACATGCAGTCATATTACCCACTCCTGATTAAACCCTGCAGTTAGTATGAAGAGGTCTTTAGATTTCATCAGATACTTGAAAGAATGACAATGACTCTTCTTCAGCTGTGAGATTTTGTTACTCACAAGAATGGAAAATTAAGTGTAAAAAAAAATAAACATATGTCACTGTGGTAACTTGTCTCAGATTTTTGTCAAACGTTCTTGTCTCTGGCCAGTGTAGACCATAGTGACTGCTGAGGTCTTTGGTCCATCCTCAGCCACATCAAGAGGTGGAATCTCACCAAGCAGTGGTCAAGTTGCACTTGTCAATTTGTTACCCAGAGTTCTCACTAAAAACCGAAGCCATCCATCTTTCACCACCTTCATGGGTGGAAGCTGGCTTAGCACCTAAACTGGTGAGCTGACAATATTCCCTTCAGCCTCATGGTCTCTTAAAAACCCAAGACTTCATTTGAAAATCCAGCATTATTTTGGAAAGGTTCTGTGTGGATGAATGTGTAACCCACTCCAATTAGCTTAAGCATAGGGGATTTTATTGTAAAGACACAACAATCTTGAAAAGGGTTAACAGCATAAACAGGAAACACACTACCCGCAAGCCAGGTAAAAGAAAAACTGGAATTGGAAAACCAGAATCCAGGTTTATTCTCACACATACATTTCATCTCTACCACATTTTTCTTCCTTCTCTCTCTCTTTCGGCAAGCTTCCCCTACTTTCACCGTCACTTAACCTGGCACGCCCTTTCAGTCTGGCACCATCCTCATCTTACTAATTCAGTTTCTCAATGTCTGAATTTCAAATCCACATAAGACAGAGCCTGATGAGCTCAGCCCAGACAATGGATTCGCTCTCCCACAGTCAGGTGCCCAGGTGGATTTAACCAGCCAGAGTGGGCATAAGAGCAGGTATGGTTATGCAATTTAAATATGACAGACCAAGTCCACCACTGCAGTAAGGCAACACACTCAAAACATGTCTTCTGTGTCTTCTACAATGATCAGAGATGACACATACATTGAAAATCCTCCACATGCCCAAAAATTTCACCAGTGAGCAAGGCTTCTAAAAAATAATAATAAAATAAATTTTAAAAAGGATGCTGAGATGGTTATTGAACAATACAACCATGAATTCATATTAGTTTCAATATTACCAGAGTCATCCCCATCAATGTATTAAAAACCCTGCCTAGTCACAGAAAAAGTACACATTGTTAAGCCTTGACCTTTAAACCAGGCTTCAGCCAGCATCGTACCCTAGAGTGTGGCCTGCATTTGCCCTGCACTTCAGTCTATATGAACCGTTCTGCTCCCTGTTCAAGCGCCACCTTCTCCCTTTCTCTGTGTCTCCTTCACAGTGTTTCCAGTCCATATTCACCCTGGACCACACTATAATTAAATATAACCAACACACAGTAGCTCTCAAAGAATAACCAGGAAGTAATGAATGGCCCCTGGAAGTAGGGTATTTGCTCAAGCAGATAGTTTAAATGGATACTTGATGTCATTTGTTAAGAGAAAGCATACGGAGCCTGTCCTTGAGGGCCAACTCAGATGCCAATGCCTCATAAAACCTTCCCTTGACTACACAGATGAAAAATCAATAATCTCGCCTCAGAGGAAGCATTTATTGTCTCTATCACTGTTTTCCAAATGTAAGAACTTGTGGATCCTTGAAACTGTAAGCCCACAGACCTCAGTCTGAGAAATAGTCCACTTGCAATTAAACCCTGTCACCTAACAAGCCCCTTGAGCCACAGTCATAAAAGCAGGACCTGAAATTATTAATATATGGCATGCCTAAGTTATTAGACTGACCCTCCAATGATCCAGAATATTCTTTTACCAATGTTTGCTGCTGCTAAGTAGCTTCAGTCATGTCCAACTCTGTGCGACCCCGTAGACAGCAGCCCACCAGGCTCCTCCGTCCCTGGGATTCTCCAGGCAAGAACACTGGAGTGGGTTGCCATTTCCTTCTCCAATGCATGAAAGTGAAGAGTGAAAGTGAAGTCGCTCAATCGTTACCAATGTTTAGATAATCACTAAATAAAAACACAAATCATCATCATCACTAAATTTCAATTTTAAATATCGAATTGTTCTATGCAGGGCCTGCATTGTCTGGCATACCCAAAAGGCTAGAATTCCAAATCACTGGCCCCACATGGAATTAACCAGATACCACCTCTGCCATTTTCAATGTGGCTATGTAACTCTAGCTATTGAAAATAAATACCCTCTGTAGTTTGGTAAATTACATCTTCAAGTTACACTTGGTCAAAGCCATAAATTCAAGGCTTGTTTTGGGCTGTGATAGATTTCTGACTTATTCACCTATAAACCTAGTCAAAACACTGATCCTGGCTTTTTACAGACCCATGATTCTAGACACACCATCTGAGCAGGAACACCTATCATTCACTAAACAAGAGCACAGAGAACTGCTTTATATGCTCACAAGTTATGAAAATACAGTATTGACTCCATCTGAGGACTTTTCTGCTTATTTACCATCTCTGGTCAAAACTGAGGATTTCTGTATTAGACATAAAGATGACTTCTTTTATCTTTTGTCCTATTGAGTGCCTTTTTTTTTTTTTTTTTTCAAATTTGGGCTGTGGCTATTTTTCAGTTCTTTGTTCAATATATAAGATGCCAAGAATTGTGCTGGGCATCTGAGAATACAAATATCTCACAGCCTAATGCAGATATGTAAATAAACAGTGCAATGGAATAAATTCTGCAAACAAGATATATATTAAAGGCTATGAAAAAGAAGAAAATTGTTAACACTCACTCAGGCATTTCAGGAGAGTATCACAAAAAAAGAATCTTTTCAGTCACATATTATTATTAGTTATAGATTGCTGCATAACAAAGACCCCAAAACATAGCAGCTTAAAACAAATTTCTTCTCACTCAGTTTCTGTGCATCAAGAATTTGAGTTAGCTCACGGGATCACTCACATGGCTATCGGGAGGCAGCCTCACTTAGCTCCTCTCGGTGGGGTTCTCCATGTGGGGCTGCTTGAGTGTGCTCGTGAAATGTCAGGTGAATTTCCCAAGAATGAGTGAGCTGAGAAAAGACGGAGACAGAAAGACAGGTCCTAATCTTGGGCATCACACACCATCGCTTTCTACATATTCTCTTCCTTAAACACTACCAAGTACAGTTCACACCTAAAGGAATAGCGACCAGATCCCATCTTTGGAACAGAAAACTATCAAAGAACTCATGGATATAGTTTTCAATCACCATGAGTACTGAGGAATGAATAGGAGCTCTCTACAGAGAAGCTTAGAAAAATGAGAGAAAGAAAGAGAATCTAGAGCAGTCTAGGCAGAGGCAACAGCACGGACAGGTGTGGAAAACCATGAGTTCCCAGAAAAGTAAAGCTTCACTGGAGATGTTCAAACTTATCTGAGACTTTTAATTAGATAAAATCTTACAAAGAAGCCCAGTATGCAAATCAAAGAAAATGAGCTCTACCACAGCTGAAGCTAGGTAAGGGAGGGAGAGGGGGAACTCCCTCACCCAGGCAGCCTTTATGAAAACTCTCAGAGGCCCTAGAATATCAGAGTTGTTTGAAAACCACTGCTATACCCAGTGGCTGTTATTGGTTATCTATAGAAGCAAGGCATGCTCTCAGTTAATCTTTGTCTTATCAGGTAAGAAACTGTGCTCTTGTTCTGTCACTGGGCTACAACTAAATAAAAACAGATAAAATTATCATTTAAAGGAGAACAGTGATCTTATTGCAATGCAGAAAACTCCAATTTTCCTAATGAGTTATATTTCAAGAATTCACTTGTAAGAGAGCTCTTCAAAAAAAACCTCTGTATAAGTTAGCTACTGCCACAAAGGTGCTGTGTAACAAACCATCTCAGAACTCACTGACCTAAAACAATTATCATTTATTCTCACATATCTACAGGTCAGCTGGAGGTCAGCTAATTTGCACTGGTTGCAGGTCAGCTAAAGGGGTAAGCAGTTATCTACAGAAAGTTCATCTCACAGAGACCAGAAGTGCAGAAAGGGACAAGAAGGCAAGCAGGAAAAGACAAAGCCTCTGAAGTCCTAGGGTTAGATCTGGCACACTTTTGCCTACATGGCTGGAGAAAACAAGTTTTCTGGGTAAGCCCAAAGTCAAGGAGTAGGAAAGTGCACTCTGCCTACACGAGGCTAAAACAAGAGGGTGAAGCACGAGAGCCAGTCATTCAATCCACTACATTCTGAACACATTTCCCCATAAAAACAAAACTTTAGTTGTAGCCTAACAGCTTAGCTCACCAAAACTGATTTAATGCCAAGAGGAATAACAACAGTAGCTAGAATCAAGTATGTACAAGAGGCAGGCACACTTTTTAAATAAACTGAGTGTGTCTTTCCAGCTCACCTTCTTCATCCACTTTCGACAGGTACATGCTCTGCAGCTTCACGGTTGCCTAAACCCCTCACCTCTGTGCCTCTCTCATGCCTCGTTTCCCTCCTCCCAATCGTGTCGGTCCCCAGATTTAGAACCTGGAACACCTGCACGGAGAACCTCTCAGCTGGCTGCCAAAAGGAAGACCATCTGATCAATTCACTTCACATTCCCAGACGCATAGCCCACCGCTCCTTCACACTCAAGACATCTGCTCTATTAAGGGGCTTGTCCCATAGCCTAGTGATCCTCCCACCAGTGAGATCCAAGATAGTAAACCAGGAAGAGTCAGAAAGCCTGGAATATTTTCAGAGAAGGGGAAAGTGTCCTAGAGCCGCCTGCCAGTTACTCTCATTATGCGAAGAAAGTGTCATTCATACACGAGGAGCCTGCTGTATTCATTTTATTACTCTCAGTTCCAATATTTTCTTTTCCTCTCTATGCTGCTACAGGGAATTGAACTCACCAAGAGAAGATAAATGTCAGTGTTATGATTTACATCTCATTACAGGACTGGTGTTGTTTCCCATTTTGAAATTTACTCTATAGGCCAAATCTTTAAAGACATTCTTTTTTTTTCCTTTTGACATTAAAATGACATATTTCAAAATTTTCTTTTGCCATTAAAATGACATATTTCAATGTGAAATATACGTACTTTGACTTAGGAAGAGCTTAATGATTTGGACCTTGCATTGGGTTTTCATGTGAACATCCTATTTTAAACAAATAAACAAAAAAAGAAATTACTATCTTGAGAACATTGCAATTAATCATCTTTGAAAAATGTGTTTACTATTAAAGACATCATAAAGAAAGATACCATGTATTACATTTTAGTAACACCACTTTTCTACCCTGTACAAATGTCTATGTACAGACAAAGGGCAGTAGAAAGTTAAGGATTGAAGATACCATGTAAAAGACTAACCTGAATAATTTGGGCCAAAAAAATATAGCTTTATTGATATTTAGGTATGAATTTATGTATGGTTCTTCATTTCTGCTGATGTTTTCAGACAAAAATTAGCAATGCCTCGTGACAGTATGATTATGTCATATTTTAGCCATTTTGATCAGTCTTTGAAATAGTCAATATCCTCTGCCATCGCTTTGCCACACAAATTATGGTACCCAGCATTAAGCTCGCTGAGGATGGGCCGGGAGGAACAGTTATTTCTCTTCTTGTCTAGTCAAATGCCAATAACGACAGAATCAACTTCAAGGAGGCTATGCCAGGTCAAGATTTGGGGTGCTTTAGCTTAAGGGCTCCTTCTCACATTTTTTAGATTACATATTTGGCCAGAAATCATACAAATTCCATGCTACCCAAGGCGGGAAAAAATGCTTTTCTCTTGCTTCTTAACTGTGAAAGGGGGTGTGTGATAAGTATGATTGGAAAGGTAAGTCCCACCCTTTACCAATGGCAGGGTAGCCAACCAGTCATGAAGCTGCCCTTCTTATTGTCTCATTTAGCATGAACTCGCAGGTTAACAGTTGAAATGAGGCATAGGGTTCAGAGCAACATCTCAAATTCCAGATCCCACATATACCAACCATAATGATGTGGGCAAGTTACTCACCTCTCTCTGCCTCAGTTTCTTTACCTACAGGTGAGGATAACCATATACCTCTCAGAGTAGTCATAAAGATGGAATGAGTCCATGTGTTTGAAGTGTTCAGAACAGTGCCTGGCACACAGTAAGCACTATATTTGTGTTTGTTGTCCTTGTCACATCACCATCTGTGGATTCCTTTTAGCCATGGAGTCTCTCTTTCTCTTAACTCCAGATACTTGAGAGCAGCTAAATCAGCTCAAACCTGATTGGAATTCTTGGGTTCCTTCTTAAACATTGTTGTTGGGAGTATAGCTTGGACAACCACCAAGATCTTGACATGATCTAATACAGCTGAAGATGCTCATTCTCTATGAGCCAGCAAAGCTACTCTCAGGCATATACAATGAGGAAATTCTTAGATCTGTGCACCAAGAGACTAGATTGGATTAGCATGGTTTGTAATAACAAAAAAAAAAAAAAGAGGAGACATTCAGATGGCCATCAACAAGAGGATGGATAAATAAGCCTAGAGTATTCCTATAACAGAATAACAAACAGTTGTATGAATAAATTATGCTACATGTATCAACTTGGACAAATCTCACAAATATAATATTGAGTGAAAAAAGTTAGTCATAGAAGATCTGTATGATTCCATTTACATAGGGTTCAAACATTGGCAAATTTGTCTTTAGACAGCAGGAGAATGATATGCATGAAATCATGATAGTGGTTTACCTTTGGTAGCAAGTCTCCATGGTAGTAATAATGTATTTTAATTTGGGTGGGAGGTATGTAGACATTTTACCGCGAAGTTTTATAACTCACATAGATTATAAAATTTTTAAGTATTTTAACATTTTATTCAAAAGCTCTTCCACGAAAAAAAAAATAAAACCACCACCTTACTAGAGTCCCACCTTGTTTCTCTCCTGTGGGGCTCCATACACACTGTGGGCATGTGCTAAGTTGCTCCAGTCATGTCTGACTCTTTGTGACCCTGTGGACTGCAACTCCCCAGGCTCCTCTGTCAATGGGATCTTCTAGGCAAGAATCCTGGAGCGCGTTGCCATTTCCTTCTCCAGGAGATCTTCCCAATCCAGAGATCGAACCAGAGTCTCTTACATCTCTTGCATTGGCAGGCAGGTCCTTTACGATTAGTGCCACCTGGGAAGCCCCACAAACACTTATGGCAGCACAAATTTAAAGCAGCCCGTTTCTCCTCTTCAGTGCACTGAGGAACTCTGCTGCAGGTATTTTTCTGTTGTTGTTCAATCTCTAAGTCAAGTCCAATTCTTTGTGCAACCCCAAGAACTGTAGCATGCCAGGCTTCCCTGTCCTTGATTATCTCCCTGAGTTTGCTCACACTCATATCCATTGAGTCAGTGATGCCATCCAACCATCTCATCCTCTGTCACCCCCTTCTCTTCTTGCCCACAATCTTTCAGAGAACCAGGGTAGGGATGTGCAGTAGGGTTTGGTTAGGAAGTACTCTGCCTCTATTGACATTTTTATTTTCTTAATAGAAGAATGCAATATTATGCCAAAATGACATGGACACCTGATCTTACAAACATTGCTCTGCCCATCACCTCACAGGCAGGAAGTGGGTTTGCTTTCCCTGTTTGGTAAAGAGGAAATGGAGGCACAAACCACCACAGTCCTACCACCTAACTGTGCCAGTCACTCTGCTTCCTTCAGGGGACTTCTGTTGATCCCCAAAAGTGCCTTCAGACACTACCTCTATAAACCATCCGCAAGTTCTTTTGGAGGTAGGAGAGTTATAAATCTTAAATTTAAAAAACAATGAAGGGAACGCACCTTTGGGATTAAAGCCCAACTCTCCTGATTTCCAGTTCCATAACTGAACGTCTTCTAAGTGGGACTGAAATCCATATGCGGTGTTCGTTAGGCACCACATGCAAGCTCAGAGCTGGGGAGAGAGGAGGGAATGCTGGAAGCTGGGGCCAGTGGTACACCCGCAATAAGGGCACAAGTCACGGACAAGAGCCACCAGCCCTACCATGGGCCCGTCCCCACAGCCACCCAGGGCTCCTCTTTGCATCACGTATTTGTTTCTAAGACTCGGGGATGGGAGAGGAAAGAGGAAGGAAAGGAAGCAATTTTTCTTCTTAATAGGTTTGCTCCTCTTGCTCTGGGTGGAATCAATGCAAGTGGGGTTGAACACACTCCTTAACTTTCCCTCCCCTCAACTGCTTCCTTCCATTGTAAATAATTCAGACAGAATAAAATAATCATGTGCTGGTAATTACCACCACCCCCTGCCCCCAAACGAGTGATGACTGCAATGTGGTCTTCCTGGATGTTATGATGCCTGGGCTGCAAGCAAGTTAAAGCTGGGATATGTGTGGCATCTGAAGTTGAGGGCAGGAGGGCTGTTGGTTGTTCTTCCCGAGCAGAAGGACAATGAAATGATGCCGCTGTGCTTCCCGGGAAATGGCTGGCGTTCTGCTAAGGGCCCTGGAAGCAGCACAATTTAAACCAGCTGCTCTAAAGGAAATGCTTATTTTTCATTCTAATTTCTAGCTTCATACATCAGAATAAAGCTTCTGTGAGAGGCTCCAAGGCACCCCTACCCTCATCAAGAAAAAGTATGCCTTTTCTCCCAGCTTCACCGCTTCACAGAATTTTTATTTAGTGGGCTTATTTCTTCATGCCAACACCTTGCCACCTGTGTGGGCCTCATTAGCAGGAACCTTTAGGAGAGGAGTAAGCGGTTGTTCTGTTTCAGAATATCAGTAAAGTTCAGGCAGCAATGGTGCTAGTTACAATATGAGAGTGAACATGTCTCGATCCCATAGAACAAAGTGGTGGCAACTCACCAAAAAGGAAGGGAGGGGGTCTCCCAACAAAACTGTGTGTGTGAGCAGTAGAGGGTAAGGGCTGTGTGGTGGAAAGGATGTCATTTGGATAACAGTCATTTACAGGGACTCTCTGCTTGATAATAGTTCCTTCAAAAAAGATGCTCTGTAGACTCATCACCTTCATGGAGAATTAAAGAAGCTGTACACAATAACTTTAAAAACAGCATAGATGGGGCTGTTATGATCTCAGCTTGTTACTGATAACTCAGCGTGCATGCACGCAAAGTTGCTTCAGTCATGTCTGACTCTTTTGCGACTCTAAGGACTATAGCTTACCAGGTTCCTCTTCCACAGGTTTTCCCAGGCAAGAATACTGGAGTGGGTTGACATGCCCTCCTTCAGGGGATCCTCCCAACCCAGGGATCTAGCTCACATCTCTCAAGTCTCCTGCACAGGCAGGCAGGTTAACCACTAGTGCCACCTGGTAAGCCCAATAGTCTTTAAATAAAACGTTGGACTCAAGAGACTAAATGCATAAACAGATAGACCAAACTCTGGCTCTTCCTTCTTGCTCTTACCCAGTCCTCTGAGCTGGTGGGGAAGCCTCAAGCAGTGGAGGGAAGTAGCCTTCAAAGCTCAAGGGTTCTCCAGGCTGCCTGATACGATGGGAGTGGAAGCTGACTCCTCTCTGGCTGTTTCTCAGGGCCAAGGGTGACAGAGGCCACGAGGCTCGCAATCTGACCTGTCCTATGCTGTAGGTACTAGGCACATATGGCTATGCACACATTACTTAATTTTAAATAAGATTTAAAATTCAGTTCCTCATCTCAAGAACACAGCGGCCACACATGGTCAGTGGCCACCCTAGTGGTCAGAGCAGACACAGAACACTTCCATCATCTTAAGAAAGTTCTCCTGGAAGATACGATGGGAGTGGAAGCTGACTCCTCTCTGGCTGTTTCTCAGGGCCAAGGGTGACAGAGGCCACGAGGCTCGCAATCTGACCTGTCCTATGCTGTAGGTACTAGGCACATATGGCTATGCACACATTACTTAATTTTAAATAAGATTTAAAATTCAGTTCCTCATCTCAAGAACACAGCGGCCACACATGGTCAGTGGCCACCCTAGTGGTCAGAGCAGACACAGAACACTTCCATCATCTTAAGAAAGTTCTCCTGGACAAAGCTGCTTTATACTGGCACACTGTAGAAGAAATGCAGGCGTGCTGACCACCTGGGGGAAGTCTTTCACAAGAGAAGGAACAGGATTCCCAGGGTGACATCATTTCCACATTTGGTGCAACTATTGAAATCCGTAAGTTTCCATGGGAAACTGTGCAACACCCAGTGTCTTTAGAATCCTATTCCTACATTACTGAGTCTTAAGATATAATTATAGGACCTTTTCAAGTACTTAATAAGTGTAACCCTCAATTTGGTTAATTTTCCTCTTCCATTGGATGTTCTTAATTACTAGCATAGGGAAGTTTTTGGACAGAGGAAAAAGCATAATCTGGGTGAAATTATTTTCTATATTCTAAGAGAAGAGTAGTGACTGCAATGATAATAAGAATTTTTGCATTAAAACATTACAAAATACATTAGGTGGAATAAATTCCAAGATATTAGCATTTGGAGTCGCAAAGAGTTGGACACAACTCAGCAACTGAACAACAACCCACAACCCCTCTGTTCTACCTCAGAGAGAACCAGGGTCAACCCTCAGGGATGTCTCCCAGCTGCAATCAGGAATCGGGCACTGTGACTGGCTCTGGAGGGTAAAAGTGACCCAGACAGCAGATGCCAGCCTCACTATCAACCCAGGGAATGGGAAGTACAATGATAGGCTGCCCTAGAAAGGCGTCCAGCAGGGAAGGGGCGTGAGCCTGGATGAAGTCTTAACAACATGTTCATTTTTAAATGCCATATTTAAATAACACAAATATTATGGTGCTAGAAGATTTCAGTATGTTTTACTCTAAAAACAGCACAGACAATAGAATATTGGTGTACTGCACTTAGCATTGGAGAAGGAAATGGCAACCCACTCCAGTGTTCTTGCCTGGAGAATCCCAGGGACGGGGGAGTCTGGGGGACTGCCATCTATGGGGTCGCACAGAGTTGGACACGACTGAAAGGGGCGTGAGCCTGGATGAAGTCTTAACAACATGTTCATTTTTAAATGCCATATTTAAATAACACAAATATTATGGTGCTAGAAGATTTCAGTATGTTTTACTCTAAAAACAGCACAGACAATAGAATATTGGTGTACTGCACTTAGCATTGGAGAAGGAAATGGCAACCCACTCCAGTGTTCTTGCCTGGAGAATCCCAGGGACGGGGGAGTCTGGTGGACTGCCATCTATGGGGTCGCACAGAGTTGGACACGACTGAAGTGACTTAGCAGCAGCACTTAGCATTACCATCACTGAGGGGAAAGTGGCATTCACATTTCTTGTTCCTATACTTTGAATAAGAGCAGAAATTTTTCTAACATCTAGAGCATTACACATTTGTTTCGAATATTATTCATCTTTTTAAGGAACTCTGATACTTGACGTGTGTTCCTCTTGATTTTCCACCTCAGTATCCATTTATTCAATCACTTATTTATTCATCTATTATTTTTTCCTTTATTCACTTACACAAATGTTTTCCTTTCAACAAAAACATACCAAGCATCTGCTGATGTAAGGCACTAAGTACAGAGCTGTGGTGGATTCAAAGATGCATCAAAAGCCTCTCCAACTAGCAGGCTAGGAAAGACTAGACCCTCTGTTCATCTGGTCATCTTCCCAAGCCCTGTTTACAGGGAGAATCGCCATGTGCTGGGCTCTATGTTAGGCTCTGATAAACTTTCTTTTAAGATTTTGCATTAATAAAGGAGAAACAGTTAATCTTATAAAGGTGGTGCATGACTACACGATGATTGCTAAAGGGAAGTGTAGGCAAAGAAAGTGCTTGGGGGTTTAGAAACAGGGGCACCCGCTTCCCACCAGGAGAACAGGGTCACTTCCTGAAAGAGGTGCCTTTTGAACTGGAGGCGCACAGGCTGAAAAGGCAGGTCACAGGGGTTAAGTGGGAACCTAAATATTGACTGGTCTAGAAACTTACTACCCGAAAAAACTTTCTTTTAAGATTTTGCATTAATAAAGGAGAAACAGTTAATCTTATAAAGGTGGTGCATGACTGCACGATGATTGCTAAAGGGAAGTGTAGGCAAAGAAAGTGCTTGGGGGTTTAGAAACAGGGGCACCCGCTTCCCACCAGGAGAACAGGGTCACTTCCTGAAAGAGGTGCCTTTTGAACTGGATCTTAGAGCTGGAGGCGCACAGGCTGAAAAGGCAGGTCACAGGGGTTAACGGGGAACCTAAATATTGACTGGTCTAGAAACTTACTACCCAAATACCATCCCAACTAACAGTGGAATGCAGACTCCAGCACCTGACTTTATTAATGAAGGGCAGTCACTTTATCCATACTTGTAAATACCTAAGAACCTCTGTCTATTACATCTACTCCGTGATTGGTGCTCCACGTCCCAGGAAATAATTATGTCATCAGTTATAATGCCAGGCAGCCACCAACACCAGAATTCACTTACTTTCCAACTTGGTTCTTCTCCTTTCCTTAAATGTTTACCTGATAGTTCAATTCATCTTCAGAATGATAGATCTTTTACAAAAGCCCCAGGAAGTGAAGTAAAGGATTCATTCTCAAAGGTAGAAATTTGTAATGTGGGTGGTAAGAAGAACCCTGGACTTGAAGCCAGAAGACAACTTATGCCTGCTCTGTCATTTAGCAGCTGGTGACACTGGGCAAAGCATACACACGCCCTGAGCCTCGATTTCTTATCCTTCTATAAAATGGAAGAAGAAAAATCATGTGCGCCTTCACTCATCTATAAAATACTGGGGAAATAGCAGCTATTACTACATTTAGATAAGATTTTGGAATAGTTACTGTTAATTCATCATCTGCCAAAAATAAATCTAGAATAACTTTTTCTTTGTGAATAATGCCTTCTTCCTCAACAAAATACTAATTTTCTTTCTAATTTAAAGCTACTCATTCTTCAAAAATATTTTATAATCCACATTGATGTGAGTTCTCCGGCTCTTTTTCTATCTTCTTTCTAAGCTTTTGTTTGTTGTTTAATTTAGGAAAAACACAAAGGACTTATTTTCTGATTTAAATTTTGAAACTTATCATGAATTTTTTTATTTCCTACTCTGTGCTTAAATTCATATTTCTTGTCAGGGAGGATACAGATGCAGTACCAGGCGTGGGCTCAGACCTCAAAGATATTACAATCTGACTAGTTACTTAAGGTCCTTATGATTGATTACATATTTCATCAGAAATATGCACTTTATCCCCCCAACCTGCATGGGAAGAGTGTGCTCCCCTACCCGTCAACTTTGGGTGGGCCAAGTAAACAACTTTAACCAAAAGGAGACACAGGCTGAAGCTTAAAATGTGCCTGTGCAGTAGGGCTTGCCTTCTTGTACTCCTGCCATCACCTGGAGAAAACACTGTCCCAGTTAGCCCTTCGGTCCAAGTCAGGCCAGACCCAGATTCGCAGGATGAAGCAGAGCCTATCCAGTCAGCCTGCAGATCCAGGAGAATAAGTGACATATTATAATTCACACAAACTGGTAACCCAAGGCACACAAATTGCAGAATCCAACATTCCACACACTGGGATTGTCCCTGCCTCCCTTGGTAACTGTACCTATTGGAACACCATAACTTTACTGTATTATTCACGATAAGAACTGTAAAGAGAGGCCCTACCTGAAGAATGTTTTTTACTTTTCTGTCATTGAAAGCAATGATTTACTGCAGTCTGGCCAAAATAAAGCAGAACTATGAAAAGCTAAAACTGGCCCAGACTACAAGTTGTGCTCTGCAGTGGAAGTTTCTGGAACTCAAGCAATTATTTTTCCTTTCAGTGCATCATTCCTTTTCTTTAAATATAATTTGTTACTTTGGAATAACTTTAGACTTACAAAAAGCTGCAAAATTAGTATAAATGGTTCCTAAAATCCCTTCTCTCAGCTTCCTCTAATGCTATCATTTATTTGGATTTCACCAGTTTTTCTCCTAATGTCCTTTCTCTGTTCCAGAATCCAACGCAGACTCCCACAATGCTTTGTCTCCTTCGTCCCTTCAAATTCATGACAGCTCTTTAGTCTTCCTTGGCATTCATGTCCTTGACACTATTAAAGATTACTAGGCAGTTATTTTTCAGAATGGGTTTGTTTGTCTGATGTTTTTTCCTAACTGGAGTGAGGTAATGCATTTTTAGTAAGAATACGGTGATGGTGTGTCCTTCTCAGTGTAGCACGGGGGGCCGGGCAGGGGAAGAACTGTCTTATTACTAGTGATAGTAACCTTAACCTTGATCACTTGGTTAAGAGGGTATCTGCTGGGTTTCACCACTGTAAAGTTACTATTTCTCCTTTATAGTTAATAAATATATTGAGAAAGCTACGTTGAAGTTGTACAAATATCCTGTTTCTCTTCAAACCTTCAGTGCTAATTTCAGCATCCATTGGTAGATCTTGTTGCAACAACGGCTGTGGCATGTGCCGAACGGCACATCACACCTGAAATTAGAGGGAAGCGGCTAATGAACCATCCCTTCACTTTCAAACCTCTATTTAACCAGTAATGAGATTTGAACTAAGTGTGCAAAGGGGTAAAAAAGGTCCAGTTCCTGAAACGCAGGTGCCTCCGGCATAATTTCTGGGCTGCTTTGAGAGTCAACTAAACAGCAGCTGACAGATCTTGCTTAGAAGGCAAAGAACAACTGGGACTGCACCCAAGTCCCACGCTAACCAAGGGGAACAAAGCCATGACATAGATGAGAAAACTGCAGTACTATGTTCAACACAACCAGGGGCTCAACTTATTCAGCCGGCTACCTTGTTTTCCATTTGTAATTATAGTCACAAAGAGACAGCCTCCTCGCGTGAGACCCTACAGCAGAGCCCCAGACAACATCCTCATTTTCAATAACTCTTCCCCTTTATCTCACTCTGCCTGATGCCTAATAAGCTGATTGCTATTTACTTTGGGCCAACAGCTAATCTGTTAATGATTGATTTTAAATTTTTACGGTCATTTGTCTCTGGCAGGACCTGAGACTGCAAAAGGCAGTCCTTTCCTACCTGATGAATTGGCGTTTTCTTTAAGAAAAAAATAAGAAAGAAAAAAGAGGAAAAAGATTTAAGTCAAAAGTCTTCATAGTTGCGTTCTGCTGACAAACAACTGACATTCAGTGAGAAATTTCAATGCAAAAAAAAAAAAATGTTAATTCTTCCTCTAAAATTCATCTGCTTTTGAAATAGTCAGCAAATAATAAAAGTGGACATTTTGCTAATGGTGGCATGGGGTAAAGACCCTCTTCCATACGAAGTAAATTGTAATTGTACCATAAATTTGCAGAGCCTGAGATTCTTAATTAACCAAATTGATGCTCATTGTCCAACTGGGATGGGATATCCAAACTAATGTCTTTACTGTCCTTTAAAATGATCTAAATTGCACACCATATGATATGCATATTTTTTGCAGAAAAGTAAATTTTACTTTCAGTGAAAAAAAAGAAAAGTCTATTGAATAGACAATGGTTAAACTTGTATCACACAGCAGTGCTCTGCAATTTAATCACTGCTTCTAAAAATGAAACCATAGATAACTACAGTATTCTAAAAAGTAGAGGGAGCACCAGGCATGGAAACACTGTGTGCATTTATAAACATCGCTTCTTCCACAAAGCAAGCTTGCCTCAGAGATGCCATCTCTAATTTTGTAAATGAACACAACCCCATGGCTAGTATTCCCATCAAATATTTATTAAAACGCACCCCAAGACCTCTCATCTCAAAATGGAATTAAACTCATCCAAGTGTCTCTGAAAGATGTGAGTGATTTCAAATGTGAACCAGCACTTCCAAGAAGTGAAAAGGAAGGACACTGGTTCGAAATGATGTTTGGGTACCTGTAAGTGGTAGCAGGTCTTCCTGGAGGGCCAGTGTTATAAATTAGCAGATTCGACATTTTGCAGAGCCTCTAAATGGAAAGGCTCAACTGTGTGAAGGATAAAAGCCCTGATCTTATTAATATTTTAGATCCAGCAAGACAGTGAGGCTCCATCTGCTGTCAGCACTACGTGAGAAAGAACCGAGGCAGAAGGAGGACAGAAACCGCGGCCTCCCAAACGGTCTACTGACCTTCCTGAGAGGCAGATATCATGTGACAGCGATTGCCTATCTCAGCAGACATACTGGAAAACAGGAGAAAGTGTTAAATATAACCAGGTAGACAGTGATGAATTGACATACTGAAAAATCGAACGCTTCAGTAATCAGCCTAAGGATCTGATATCAACAACATTTTTCAGTTTTGTCCAAATTCATTGAAAGGTGTACTTTAGCAAGTTCACTTCTCATTGGTAAGACCTTTCATCTTTATGCTGCTTTTCTGATTGGATTCTGTGTCATTATCAGTTTGGGTGGCTCCGCTCACAGGAAGCAGACAGACTGTTCACTTGTGAGAGAAGGAGGCCTGGGATGAGCACAGATATAAATGGGTTTTACTCCAACATTAATTAAAAAACTATTAAATATCTATCACAGTGGTTATTTAGAAAGAATTATTAGAGCCATGGTATATGAAAATGCATCAGGTACTGTGTTCTAACAGCACAGTAAACCTGAAATATTAACATATTGCCTTCTATTTTGCAGTAGGAAGCTTCTATAACTATAATTCTAATTATAGAACTCTAATTAATGTCTCATGGCTTCAGATAACTTCATTAAATCACTGGAATATTTATATTATCCAAAGACAATCTCTATCCATTAGAATAAACTAATCCTTTAAAATAACTTTTAAAAATGCTACTGATATGCTTTTCTTTTTATGAGACACATAAGTCATATCATTTACTTTAAGGTTTATTCATCTCTGTAGCAGTATTCCAAAAATTCTTTACCTCTAAAATACTTTTTATCCCTGGTACAGATGGATGTAACAAGGCTGTCAGCTGAGGTCCTTCCCTCCTTTGAGTGTGAGTGATAGTTGCTCAGTCATGCCTGACTCTTTGCAACCCCATGGACTATAGCCTGCCAGGCTCCTCTGTTTATGGAATTCTCCAGGCAAGATTACTGGAGTGGGTTGCCATTTCCTTCTCCGGGAATCTTCCCGACCTAGGGATCCTGCATTGCAGGAGAGTCTTTACCATCTGAGCCACCAGGGAAGCCTACTATTAATCTCCTTTGAGATTGAAATAAAAACTGACTCAAGTCTCCAACCCTCATCTTGTGGCAAGTTCAATATTCTCCGCTAGATTTCTGAGAATTCCCAAGAGTTTGTGTTCTCATAGTCACTTCTCTCTCCCCAGTGACTTCTTTGGGGTGAGTTCTTGATCTCACTGTCTCTCATCTTTTATAGCTGCCCATACCAACCAAGATTTTGAAGGTAATCCCTTTTACTTAATTTGTGCCAAAACACCACTCCAATAAAGTGTCTGTGTGGAGGAGACTTTGTTCCCTTAGAAGTCTCTCATCAGATCCCATCACTTGCCACCACCTTGTATTCTGCCTTACTTCATCCCTCTCTTCTCTTCTTTCTCCTTTGCTTGCCCCCATTCCCAAATTCCTGTAAACTTATTCCACAGAGCAATTTGCTATCTCTTAACCTAGCTCCAGACTATTCAGACTATCTCCTGGGGACCTTATCTTCAGAGCCAAATACTTCTATTAAGGTGGCAGACAGTCTCCTCCCTAAAAGGAATTCCTGGCTGGCTCTTAAAATACAGCATTTTCCTCCAAGCTGCTCATATATTACAAGAGATATGTGACTCATTCCTGCAAACATTCAGGAAAAGAAACACAAAGGACAACTAATTTTGTGATAAGCACCATAGGAAAACATCTACAACAGAAGGCCTACAGCAGACAGCAAGATAAGATCAGAAGCTGGAGGCAACTATAACTTGGAAGGCAGGATTCTGAGGCTATCCTGGTTTCAAATTCACCCTGGAAAGGACCAACAAAAGGGTTGATTCATAGACAGCCAGAGGGCGAGGGCCGAGTTGAGCTGGAAATAAGCCTCTTCCCCAATGTCTTCCTAAGACTCTGAGCTCCTGGCTTTTCCCAGATATTTCAGTGTAGGAGCACCACAAATAGTGTTGTATGTGACTAACTTCCTATTGCAGACTAAGCCAGAACTTAAGATGAGACAATTCCCTGCTGCATGGATGGGTAGAAAGAATTCCAGGAACTGACCAGAAGTCAAATTCTTTCCCTTTACCAGTTTGAATACACAAGATAAAGCATCTTTCCACTACCTATAACTGTCAAGCCAATCAGAACTATATGGAGATCATTCAACCTGTGACTCCCAAACCCACATTAGATCAACAGCCTTAACGGGGTGTTGAAATACCAGATCCAAGAACCCAAATTGAGAGGATGACTTGATTCATTAGCAGATTCAGACACATCCTAACCCCTTTAAGACAATTCAAGCAGAAGAAATTTACCTTAAAATGTTCAAACAGGTTTCTATTCAATGCATTTTTTACTTGCTCTCATAACAAAGAAATTATAACTTCTAAACAGATAATAAAAGTCAGTCAACTAGGTTCAAACCCAAACAAGAATTTTCATTAGTTCAGTGCTGGAAGTGTATATTCAATGTCTACTGTGTTTAACTCAGTAGACTTGCCTCAGTGGGAGGCAAGTGTGAATGCCCATCAGTATACACTGGCATAAAATCATTGCAGACTGCTTGTAGGTGGTGGGGAGGGAATTGAGTAATTTTATCAAAATTTGTTCACCTCACAGAAACATGTACCCAGCTATAATATGCTGGACAAAATTTGCCCATGCACTGAGGAGAAGTTACATCTCAAGGTCCATGAAAGAAAATGTCTTGTAATTCATCCAACATTGTCCTTTACATCATAATAATATTATTCACCCTATGCTTATTGAATTAATATATTTGATATGTGAAAATAAATAGCAAGGGCTTCCCAGGTAGCTCAGTGGTAAAGAATCTGTCTGCCAGTGCAGGAGACTCAGGAGACGTGGATCCAATTCCTGGGTTGGGAAGCTAGCCTGCAGAAGGAAACGGCAACCCACTCCAGTATTCATGCCTGAAAAATACCCCACAGACAGAGGAGCCTATTGGGTTACAATTCATTGCATCTCAAAGAGTCAGACACGACTGAGCAACTGAGCACACATACAATAAATTGCAAACATTTTCATTCTTACTGTAAGCCAGGCACCATTATAAAAGCTTTATATATGCTAACTCAAATCTACATTACAACAACATTATAAGATAAGGTCTATCATTTTTTCCACTTTACAACAGGGGAAACTGAGACATGGAGAGACAGTATAATCATCCAAAATTCCACAGATAACAAGTCACCAAACTAGGACTTGAACACAGGCAATCTGGCTGCCCATGCTTTTTACACTTGACTTGTAGGCCCTCTCCAGCTTCCACCGAATGTGGGTCCATAACTGATCCTCAGCAACTCCACAGCAGCAGCACCAGAAGCAAGAGCTGACTTCTTGTGATCTGATTACCAATAAATACTTGAGGGCGGAGGACCCAAGAAAACCCCAATAATCCAACCTAACTGCAGGGAGGGCAATAGCCAAATTAAGGGAATTTGCATTACAGAATATTTTAGAATGTACTGGTTTGGTTAATTCCAAATGCATATAGTGCTCTTAACCACACGCCATTAAATGTTTCACGTCTAGGTTCCAGTTCAGTTGTTCAGTCCTATCCAACTAACCCCAACCCCATGGACTGAAGTATGCCAGGCCTTGCTGCCATCACCAACTTCCGAAGTTTACCCAAACTCACATCCATTGAGTTGGTGATGCCATCCAACCGTCTCATCCTCTGCCGTCCCTTTCTCCTCCTGCCTTCAATCTTTCCCAGCATCAGGGTCTCTTCAAATGAGTCAGCTCTTCAAATCAGGTGCCAAAATTATTGGAGTTTCACTTTTAGCTCAGTCCTACCAATGAACACTCAGGACTGGTCTCCTTTAGGATGGACTGGTTGGATCTCCCTGCAGTTCAAGGGACTCTCAAGAGTCTTCTTCAACACCACAGTTCAAAAGCATCAATTCTTTGGCGCTAGAGCTTTCTTCACATCCATACATGACCACAGGAAAACCCATAGCCTTGACCAGATGGACCTTCATTGGCAAAGTAACGTCTCTGCTTTTTAATATGCTATCTAGGTTGGTCATAACTTTTCTTCCAAGGAGTAAGCACCTTTTAATTTCATGGCTGGAGTCACCATCTGCAGTGATTTTGGAACACCCCCCCCCCAGAAATAAACTCAGCCACTGTTTCCACTGTTTCCCCATCAATTTCCCATGAAGTGATGGGACCAGATGCCATGATCTTCGTTTTCTGAATGTTGAGTTTTAAGCCAACTTTTTCACTCTCCTCTTTCACTTTAATCAAGAGGCTCTTCAGTTCTTCTTCACTTTCTGCCATAAGGGTGGTGTCATCTGCATATCTGAGGTTACTGATATTTCTCCCAGCAATCTTGATTCCAGCTTGTGCTTCCTCCAGCCCAGCATTTCTCATGATGTACTCTGCATAGAAGTTAAATAAGCAGGGTGACAAATATACAGCCTTGACGTACTCCTTTCCCGATCTGGAACCAGTCTGTTTTTCCATGTCCAGTTCTCACTGTTGCTTCCTGACCTGCATACAGGTTTCTCAAGAGGCAGGTCAGGTGGTCTGGTATTCCCATCTCTTCCACAATTTTCCACAGTTTATTGTGATCCCCACAGTCAAAGGCTTTGGCATAGCCAATAAAGCAGAAATAGATGTTTTTCTGGAACACTCTTGCTTTTTCCATGATCCAGCAGATAAGATTTCTCAAGAGGCAGGTCAGGTGGTCTGGTATTCCCATCTCTTTCAGAATTTTCCACAGTTTACTGTGATCCACACAGTCAAAGGCTTTGGCATAGTCAATAAAGCAGAAATAGATGTTTTTCTGGAACTCTCTTGCTTTTTCCATGATCCAGCAGATGTTGGCAATTTGATCTCTGGTTCCTCTGCCTTTTCTAAAATCAGCTTGAACATCAGGGAGTTCACGGTTCACGTATTGCTGAAGTCTGGCTTGGAGAATTTTGAGCATTACTTTACTAGCATGTGAGATGAGTGCAATTGTGCGGTAGTTTGAGCATTCTTTGGCATTGCTTTTCTTTAGAATTGGAATGAAAACTGACCTTTTCCAGTCCTGTAGCCACTGCTGAGTTTTCCAAATTTGCTGGCAAATTGAGTGCAGCACTTTCACAGCATCATCTTTCAGGATTTGAAACAGCTCAACTGGAATTCCATCACCTCCACTAGCTTTGTTTGTAGTGATGCTTTCTAAGGCCCACTTGACTTCACATTCCAAGATGTCTGGCTCTAGATTAGTCATCACATCATCATGATTATCTGGGTCGTGAAGATCTTTTTTGTACAGTTACAAAAAGAGAAGTAAGTTACAGCTTTAAAATCAGGGCTGTGTTTTTGTCCTAAGACTTGTAGGGTGATTCCTCTTCATCCAGGGGAGTACAGCCAGAAGGGTTTCTCCAGGTTCAAGGAGCCAGGGCTGGAGCAGTGGGGAGGACTGAATGGGGAAAGGGCCTCAGGAGAAGGTTTGGCTGTAAGGCCACAGTGAGGGCCAGATGTGGAAGTGTCCAGTAAGGCTCAAAAAGGCCCTGATTTCCTTTTAGTTCGGAGGTGGAAGGAGAGAAGCTGAGAGCTCTGTGTGTTGAGTAGTGGCTGCGTGATGTCCTGGGGATGAGAGAAATTCCTGGGTATCCAACTGACTGGACTGATGTGTGCTCTAGAAGGAAGACCTTGGTAGCCTTGCAGAGCTCGGTGGGTGAGGAGGGCAGTAGATCTGGTGAGGGAGGTGCAGTGTCCCGGCTGTAGAGGAGGGGGTCATCAACACAGTGAGGAGGCGTGCTTGCCCAGGAGCCATGGGTAGATCAGAGGCAGGGGCTTCACCAGAGTGGTGGGAGCTATCTCTGAATCCCTGGAGAAGGGAGGGCAAGGTTAGTTGTTGGGCGCAGAGAGTGTCAGGGTCTATTTATAAAAAAGCAAATATATTTCGAGAATCTCAGGGGAGAGGGATGGTAGAGAAAGAATCTTTTAGATGGAGGACAGTAAAGACCTGAGTGTTAGGAGAACTGAGGGCAGTGTGGGCATTTGGGACTGCAGGGTGGAGAAGGTCCACTGCCTCATAAATCATAGCTAGGTCCTGGACTAGACGACACGTGCCTTCTGCCTTTTTAACGAGTTGAACAGGGGTGTTATAAGGGGAGTTGCTAGGTCTGAGGAGTCCAGAGTTTAGAAATTTGTGAATGAGGGGTGTGTGTCCCCTAAGATCTTCCAGTTTTATAGGGTATTGAGAGCAGCGGGGACAGCGAGAGGGTCCCTCCTGGTGACAGTGGCTGGAGTCAGGTGAGAGGTCCTCTTGGGGGTGTCAATGTCCCGTACCATTGCTGTTGTTCAATCGTGTCTGACTCTTTGCGCCCCCTTGGACTGCAGCACGCCAGGCTCCTCTGTCCCTCACCATCACCTGGAGTTTGCCCAAGTTCATGTCCATTGAGTTGGTGATGACATCCAACCATCTCATCCTATGTCGCCCCCTTCTCCTCTTGCCCTCAATCTTTCCCAGCATCAGGGAAAGAGCAACTCTTTTCCAATGAGTTGGCTCTTTGCATCAGGCAGCCAAAGTATTGGAGCTTCAGCTTCAGCATCAGTCCTTCCAATGAATTTAGGATTGACTGGTTGGAACTCCTTGAAGTCCAAGAGACCCTCAAGAGTCTTCTCCATATAATTGAGGGAAGCTGTTTAAGCATTTCTTGTGGGAGAAGAGGGCTGAGCATCAGAGGGAGCATCTCTTAAGACTCCAGGGAAGGAGGTTTGTGATGTAGAATAGTTCAGTCTTTAGTTTGGTCAAAAACAGGGATGGGGGGGGGAGGCCTATGAGGGTGCCTAGGAGGGGATGGGACAGCTGGGAAGGACAAGGAAGGAATGTGAAGATCTGATCTCCCAGTGAGCGTGGTGAGTCAGAGGTTTAGGGCATAGGTTGAGGTTTGCCTTCTGCTGTGATAATGATGATGGGTGAGGGAATAAAGGGACCTGAGAACTTGGGAAGAGCAGAGTATGTGGCTGCAGTATCAGTTAAGAAATTGACTTTCTTACCTTTATGGATAGTTACCCGAGGCTTGGCTAAGTCAATTAAAAAATATGTTTGTTTATTTGACCATGCCCGGTCTTAGTTGCAGTATGCAGGATCTTTAGTTGAGGCATGTGAACTCTTTAAAAATAAATAAATACATATATGTGTGTGTGTGTGTGTGTGTGTGTGTGTGTGTGTATTTTATTTGACTGCCAGGTCTTAGTTGAGGCATGAAAACTATATATATACATATATATATATATGAGCTTCTCCAGTGGCTCAGTGGAAAAGAATCTAACTGCAGGCCTGGTGGGCCATGGGGTCACAAAGAGTTGAATACGACTTAACAACTGAACAATGACAGTACTTATTTATTTATTTGGCTGTGTTGGGTCTTAGTTGCAGCACGTGGGATATTTGGGTGCAGCATGCTGGCTCAGTAGTCATGGGCTTAGTTGCCCCAAGGCATGTGGGATCCTAGCTCCCCAACCAGGGATGGAACCCGTGTCTCCTGAATTATAAGTGGATTCTTAACCACTGGACCACAAGGGAAGTCTCATAGGCTTAGTTGATCTCATGTCAGGGAGCTAGGTCCAGGGTCGTGGCTGTCAATCTGAAGATTGTAGACGTTCTTGAAGATCATGGGGGTGGAGCGGTCCTCACAGGAGGGTCCCCGGTTTCAGAAGGGGATTTTGTCCCTTCTCATCAGGGGGAGGGCGGGCAGTCCCTAGCCCAGTGCCTTGTTAGTTCACACAGTGGGCACGGTCCTGTGGGCAACTTTCCTGGTAATCTTGACTCCAGTGCCCCCTTGTCTGCCACTGGAGTAGGAGCCAGAGTCAGGGCCCAGTGACTGTTTTCCTTATCGCTGCTGGGGGGCCTCGGACAATTCTTAGCTTGATGGGTGCCTCTGATCAATTGCAGAGGTGAGCATTTGGAAAGATTTTTCTGCTTTCAATACCCTTGTGGTCTCGCTCCCTCTCAGCCATCGTCATCTCAGTTTTTAGAATCCTTAAAGGCTGGTCTCTGAGTTCAAACTGGGAAGTCCAGGGCCCTTCTCTAAGTTTTGGAGTTTTCCACGTGTGTTGGAGGTCGGCTGGGAGATGAAACACGTTGCCAGAATTGCTTTGCCTTTCTCAGAGTTTAAGTCTGAGTTGGTGAAAAGGCATAGAGCCTCTGAAAGATGAGACAGGAAGTAAGCAGGGTTTTTTCCTGGGCCTGAAGTAATTTTTTTCATTTTGCCGTAGTTACAGCCTTGGTGGTGCCCTCTTCCTGCCTTTGATGAGGCAGGTAAGCACACGGTCCCATCGCTCTCTGTCCCGACCCTTCCTGGTAGTTTCAGTCAGAGTCATTGTCAGGGACCACCATGGGTCCCAGCACATGAGCATCAGTTGGCCCCTGTTAAGGTCGTCCCCATATTCCCTGGCTCTAGTCCAGATTCTAGCTTGTTCTGCTGTATAAGTACAAGTGGGGAAAATGACATGTATGTCACAGCAAGAAAAGTTTTAAGTCATAGTAAGATATAAGTCAAAGTAAGATATTCAAATTCTTTAGTAAGTTTGGTGGAGTCTTACAAGAAATTTCCTAACTTGAGTTCAGTTTGAGAAAGATCAGACATAGAAAAAGGAACACAAACACGAATGATTCCCTGGGAACCACTCATTTCATGTAAAGGAACTTGGGGGGCTGGCTCCAGAGGAAACTGGAGGGGACATCCAGACCGGGTGTGCCAGGGAGGAAAAGGAGAACCGGGGGCTGGTGGAGGAGCGGTTGGTGGTAGGGAAGAGGGGGTGCTGGGGGCCGGTTCTGGGAAAGGGGTTCTGCGGTTTCGAGGGGCTGGAGGAGGATATGGCTGAGGGGACAGCGGAAGGAGCAGAAAGAAGGAGGCATTCAGGGTCGGAGGTGGGGAAGTCAGGTGGTGTTGCTGGTGACGTGTGGCACAAGGACCACAGTTTGGGGTCTTGAGTGAGTTGACAGAAGGCCTAGATGTCGGGAACCTCAGATCATTTGCCAAGGCGGCAGCAGGACAGATGGAGGTGGAGAAGAGTATTGCAGATGAGACCACCGTCCTGGGGCTGGACCTCCCAGTCGCCCAGTGTATATCAAGGTCAGGCCATGAGGCAAAAGACTGTTCATTTGGGTCTGAGGTTGTCCAGTCTGAAGTGAAAGTGTTAGTTGCTCAGTTGTGTCCGACTCTTTGCGACCCCATAGACTGTAGCCCGCCAGGCTCCTCTGTCTATGGGATTCTCCAGGCAAGAAAACTGGAGTGGGTTGCCCTTCCCTTCTCCAGGAGATCTTCCCCACCCAGGGATTGGACGTGGGTCTCTTGCATTACAGGCAGATTCTTTACCAGCTGACTTAACAGGGAAGTCTCGTCTGAGAGCTTTCCAGTGTTTGAGGAGGCATCCCAAAGGGGAGTCTTTCCCTGGGGCAGATTGACAGTTGCCCATAATGACAGCTAGGAAGAAGAGGAAAGAGAGAATTGGGGAGATGCGGCCATTCTGGGAATCCTGGTGTTCAGAAGAAGCATCTCCCGCCCCCTTTGAACAACCTAGGATTCACTCTGAGTCAGAAATGAATGGGATCAATGATGAGACATAAGGAAGATGGACAGGGAGGGGCATCTGAGAGGCCACGTTCCAACCTAGACCTCGATGGTGACAGACCTGACTTTCTGCTGCCCAGATTCTGCCACTGATCTCCCTAGAGGAGGCTCCATCAGAGGAATGACTTTCAGTTTGGTGGATGTCTCGGTGGGTGACAAGGAAGGTCAACCCAGAGGTGAAGGCGAAAGGAGTTCAGTTAGTGGAGGTTCTCCCCATTCAGCCACCAAAGTGTTAGGTGAGCCGATGCAAGTTGTGAAGGACTTCACAGGAATATTAGCAAGAGGAGAAAAGAGTGTTTGTATTCACTTTCCAAGAGAGGAAAGGGACAGATGCATAGAGCAGGGCTGGCACTGAAGATTGGGGGTCTGAGTCTTTTACTGTGTTTAGGGGACAAGGTGCAGGGAAGAGGGGGCACATGCATGTCAATCCTTGTCCCCAGAAGACTCTGCGCTGCTGTGTCTCTGTAAGATATGGTTTTACTGAGATTCTATATGTTCTTCTCTTTAGGAGTTTTCCAGTCCTGGGGACTGACAGACTCCGTAGTGGCCCTTGACAGGTGCTGCTGTATTTGTGGACAGTGCTAGTATGGAGGTTAACAGAGAAGGACGGTCTTGTTGGCAGAGCAGGACTGAACCATCTTCAGGGCCGTGGGATGTGGCTCTGGGCTTTGGTGCAGAGGGTGGTCACCCTTTGCTGGGACGGGGCGCTGTGTTCCCCTGAAGTGCTGCCCTGTTAGGAGATGGGCCATGCGGGTGGTGGAGTTGGTGCTTTTGTAGAAGGGGCCCGGGAGCTGCCCAGACACCAGTGTGGTGGGAGGACTGGTTGGAAGGAGGCTGTGACCCGACCAGACCCCTCCCCTGCATCTCAGCCTACAGCCTCGGCCACATGGGAAAGGAGCGAGGTTCTCACGAGTCCTCAGGGCCAAGTGGTCTTGTCGGGGCAGCGTCTGTGCTGTGGGCTGGGCTGTTGGATGCCTCTTTCTCTCTCTGCTCCCCGAGAGGCAGGGACTTTGTCTGCTTCTCTGGATCCTCTCCAGGGTTGGGAAGATGGCTCAGGAGCAGCTATGCAGGTATGTGACTATCTTCCAGGCCAAAAACCCCTGGACGGCAGAACTCAGGGTCATTGGCAGCTCTTGCTTCTGAGCTTGGCTGTGGCACCCACGTGGACAGCAGGGCCCAGGTCTTCCACCTCTGCCTCCAGCCTGGCTTCTCTCTGGGCACTGGGCCTCGGCCGCCTCGTCGAGAGGCCCAGATTCTCAAATAGCCGTCTGGGCAGCTGGGACCCCAAGGGCCCTGAGCCGTCCCTCGTGCATGCAGTTGCCAGAAGTATGTTTTCTCCTGTCTTCAAAAACAAGCCGTGGGCCAGCCTTTGCATACCTTCATAGTATTGTCAGAGCTGGTCTGCCAAATTCTCAAGGTTAGGAAGTTTTGTTCATTTGTGTTCACGGATGTCTGTCTCCTTCACTCCCCACCTCGGAACCAGCCCCTGTTTCACTGTGGCCACGTGGTTCCAGAAGTGTCCTTTGTGTCTGCCCTGGGGGCCCTCATGCAGGGGGCAGGTGGTGATGGAATGCCTGCCCCCCCCTCCCGGGCCCCAGGTCTGCAATGAACCCCCCAGGGCTTATCACTGAATAAATTGGAGAGCAAGATTCCATTAAAACGTTTCCAGCAAAAGTATTAAATAAATTTGCTGGGAGGTGGTTTCTTTTACCAATGCATGAGGGTCTCCCCCGCCCCCATCCAAGTTTAAATGTAATATGGAAACAAATTCAAGGGCTTTTACCTGCAGCCATCTTTGCATGTAATTTGCAGACAGCGGCTTCTCTTAAGAACACTGAGAAGGAAGAAAAGAGTGACTTTGTTCTTGGCTGAAGGTCCATTTCCACTCACAGGAGCTACTCGTCCCCTCCATTCAGGGCCATTTGGGAAGCATTGGGGACAATCCAATGTAACCCCCCGTCTTCCCCAGCCACAGGCAAGGTGTCTGGTCAGCAGAAAGGCTTTATATTAAATGAAACTTAACGTATGCACAGATGTTTTGTTGGAAGAGAATCAGGAAGAGTTTCTCAGCAATTAGAGTATTTCAAATCACATTCTTGAGAGTGGAGGAGAGAGTGCAGGTAGCATTAAACTGTGAACAACTGAAACAAACTCTGTAGATACTGGACAGGACAGACCCTCCCTGTTCAGGGCTCAGGCCAAGGCTGTGACTCTTAGGACTGCCCTGAATCCTTGCTGTCAGCACCCGTCACTCTGCAGTCTGGGTCAAGGACTGTGCACTGCAGAGAGAGATGAGCGTGAAGACAGAGCTTTGAGGCCAGCCGTCAGGAATTTTAAGTCATTTTATTTTTGTGTGTTGTTGTAATTCGATTGCTAAGTTGTGTCTGACTCTTTGAGACCCTCATGGACTGCAGCACACCGGACTTTCCTGTCCTTCACCATCTCCTGCAATTTGCTCAAACTCATGTCCATTGAGTTGAGGATGCCATCCAACCCTCTCATCCTGTTGTCCCCTTCTTCTCCCACCTTCAATCTTTCCCAGCATCAGGGTCTTTTCCAATGAATCAGTTCTTTGCATCAGGCAACCAAAGTATTGGAGTTTCAGCTTCAGCATCAGTCCTTCCAATGAATATTCAGGACTGATTTCCTTTAGGATGGACTGGTTGGATCTCCTTGCAGTCCAAGGGACTCTCTAGAGTCTTCTCCAACACCACAGTTCAAAAGCATCAATTCTTCAGCACTCAGCTTTATGGTCCAACTCTCACATCTGTACATGACTACTGGAAAAACCACAGCTTTGACTGTATGGACCTTCATAGGCAAAGTTATGTCTCTGCTTTTTAACACACTGTCTAGGATGGTCATAGCTTTTCTTTTTTTTTTAATTGATTTTTATTTTTTAGTTTGTTTTGCTTTACAATACTGTATTCATTTTGCTATACATTGACATGAATCAGCCACGAGTGTACATGAACTCCCAATCCCGACCCCCACCTCCCCCCTCCCGCCCCACACCCTCTCTCTGGATTGTCCCCGTGTATCATTCCCAAGCATCCTGCATCCTGCATCAAACCTAGACTGGCGATTCGTTTCACTTATGACATCATACATGTTACACTGCCACTCTGCCAACTCATCCCACCCTCTCCCTCTCCCACAGAGTCCAAAAGGCCGTTCTATACATCTGTGTCTCTTTTGCTGTCTTGCGTACAGGTTTATCATTACCATCATTCTAAATTCCATATATATGTGTAAGTATACTGTATTGGTGTTTTTCTTTCTGGCTACTTCACTCTGTATAATCGGCTCCAGCGTCATCCACCTCATTAGAACTGATTCAAATGTATTCTTTTTAATAGCTGAGTAATACTCCATTGTGTATATGTACCACAGCTTTCTTATCCATTCATCTGCTGATGGACATCTAGGTTGCTTCCATGTCCTGGCTATTATAAACAGTGCCACAATGAACACTGGGGTACACGTGTCTCTTTCAATTCTGGTTTCCTCGGTGTGTATGCCCAGCAGTGGGATCACTGGATCATAAGGCAGTTCTATTTGCAATGTTTTAAGGAATCTCCACACTGTTCTCCATAGTGGCTGTACTAATTTGCATTCCCACCAACAGTGTAAGAGGGTTCCCTTTTCTCCACACCCTCTCCAGCATTTATTGCTTGTTGACTTTTGGATCGCAGCCATTCTGACTGGTGTGAAATGGTACCTTGTGGTTTTGATTTGCATTTCTCTGATAATGAGTGATGTTGAGCATCTTTTCATGTGTTTGTTAGCCATTCTTGAGGAACAAGTATGGTCTCTTTAAATAAGAAAACCTCAGTGTCTGGGAGCTGGACTATGTGGTTTGGTGCTTCTGGCTTTGGTAAGTGGAGGATTTTATTCAGTCCTCCTCTGGGAAAAGATTAAGTCCCACACCTCCAATTATAGACCCAGGTACATCAACTGCCTAGTTTTGCAACAACTGCTGGAAAGTCCCCATGAAAGATTCCCATGTGGAAGAGAACGTAGGCAGATGTTAGAGGCTGGAGCAGGTTTCCGCTGTGTGCTGTGTTCCTCTGACCATATTGCAGTCCCTCATATTGTGTATATTGTACATAAAGGTTTTGAAAATACACAGTGGGACCCAAATGATTTTTCAGAGTATCCTGAGTCTTTTTCAGAGAGAGAACTATTCTAGAGACCACTGCTTTAGGCAGAAAGGTAGGGTCTGCACGCTGTCGTCAGCTGCCCTTGGCCTTGGTGGCTCAGTTTCACTCTGGTGAACACACTGGCAAAGGCAGATTTTTGTAGACTGATCTAGAGATGACAAAGGGTGGAATTTAACACTTTGCTGCTGATTGTATGGAATCATCTTGTTTTGCATGACTTTTTAAAAGAGAAAGCAAGGACTATTTAGAGCAGAGGAAAAGCTACAGAACTGCCTGAAAGTGAGGCTGGCCTCTCCCTACTATGCCTGGAGATGGCGCCACCAAGGTCATGACCCCTGCCCAAGTCCAGTTCTAACAGCACATGGCCTATCTAGGAGGAATTGATACTGACCAGGATTCTTGGCCTTCCCAAGGCAATAGAAACAGATCAGAGGCCAGACAAGAAATTCAGGCAGGGCTTTATTGAGGCCCCTCTGCAGCAGAGGGGAGCAAGAACAAGTAAGTAAGTAAGTAAGTAAAGTCACTCAGTCGTGTCCGACTCTTTGTGACCCCATGGACTGCAGCCCACCAGGCTCCTCAGTCCATGAGATTCTCCAAGCAAGAATACTGGAGTGGGTTGCCATTTCCTTCTCTAGGGGATCTTCCCAACCCAGGGATCGAACCCGGGTCTCCCGCATTGGAGGCAGACGCTTTAACCTCTGAGCCACCAGGGAAGTCCAGTAAGGGGTTCCCTTATTCACTTGTTCCCCAAGGGGAGGTGGTGAGCTGGTCCCTTATATGGGGTGAGGTTAGGGGTGTGTCCAGGGGTCAGGCTGGAGGGTGGCTTAGGTGGGGTTTGCTCAACCCTTTGGGGGTATTGAGTGCAGGGGACATGCATAGTACCCTGCTTTTGCTCTTGGGTCCTCAGAAGCGGTAGTTGGGGTTTTTTTTGTCTCTTGGTATTTTATTGTCCATAACTTGGCCTAATTGCACATTGTTGGTGTTCAGTCTAAGTCATGTCTGACTCTGTGACCCCATGAACTGCAGCATACCAGGCTTTCCTGTCCTTCACTATCTCCTGCAGTTTTCTCGGTAATACCATTCAACCATTTCATCCTCTGTCACCCCTTCCCCTTCTGCCCTCAATCTTTCCCAGCATCAGGGTTTTTTCCAATGAGTTGCCCCTTGCATCAGGTGGCCAAACTACTGGAGCTTCAGCTTCAGCATCAGTTCTTCCAATTAATATTCAGGACTAATTTCCTTTAGGATTGACTGGTTTGATCTTGCAGTCCAACGGATTCTCAAGAGTCTTCTCCAGCACCCAGTTCAAAAGCATTAATTCTTTAGCACTCAGCCTTCTTTATGGTCCAACTCTCACATCCAGACATGTGTGTGTCCGGATGTGTGTTAGTTGCTCAGTTGTATCTGACTCTTTGTGACCCCATGGACTCCCAAGGCGCCCCTGTCCAAGCATAACTACTGGAAAAGCCATAACTTTGACTATATGAACCTTAGTCATCAAAATGATGTCTCTGCTTTTTAATACACTGTCTAGGTTTGTCATAGCTTTTCTTCCAAGGTGCAAGTGTCTTTGGATTTTGTGACTGCAATCACCATCCACAGTGAGTTTGAAGCCCAAGAAAATAATATCTTTCACTGTTTCCACTTTCCCCATCTATTTGCCATTAAGTTATGAAACTGGATGCCATGATCTTAGTTTTTTGAATGTTGAGTTTTAAGTCAGCTTTTTCACTCTCTTTTTTTTACCCTCATGAAGAGGCTCTTTAGTTCTTCTTTGCTTTCTGCCATTAGAGTGGTATCATCTGCATATCTGAGGTTGTTGATATTTCTCCTGGCAATCTTGATTCCAGCTTGTGATTCATCCAACCTGGCATTTTGCATGATGTACTCTGCATATAAGTTAAATAAGCAGGGTGACAATATACAGCCTTGATGTACTCCTTTCCCAATTTTGAACCAGTTTGTTATTCCATGTTCAGTTCTAACTGTTGCTTCTTATTCTGCATACAGGTTTCTCTCGAGGCAGGTCAGGTGGTCTGGTATTCCCATCTCTTTCAGAAGTTTCCACAGTTTGTTATGGTCCGCACAGTCCAAGGCTTTAGCGTAGTCAGTGAAGCAGATGCATGAAGTTGTTTTTAGTCCCTTAATGTTTCTTTGTATCCTGTTTCTGAAGGAGACATTTGTCCAGTGACAGGCACTGCAGCAAAGGGGCCCACAGCCTGTCTCAGAGTCCCCCAGTGTGCTAAGGGAAGTCATAGTAAATGTCAGTCACTCAGTTGTGTCTGATTCTTTGTGAGCCCATGGACTGTAGCCCACCAGGCTCCTCTGTCCATGGGATTCTCCAGGCAAGAATACTGGAGTGGGTAGCCACTGCCTCCTCCAGGGGATCTTCCCAACCCAGGGCTTGAACCCGCTTCTCCCATATTGCAGGTGGGTTCTTTACTGTCTGAGCCCCAAGGGAAACCCATATGAAGTAGATATGTAAGAGGTTTTTGGGTTCTGGCCTCAGGTCCTGCAGGGAACCATGTCCAGCATGCTTTTCTTCCTCCTTGTCCTCCAGCCCTGGGACGTGTGGAGCTGCCAGACAAAGCCAGGTGGGTGGGCCACCGGCCGGGGTTGCGGTGAGGGTGCCCCCTCCCCCGTGCTCCAAAGCTGACTTCTGGGCCCTCAGCTCCCCCAACCCAGGTTCCTCATGGCCTGGGCCATGTGAATTGTGCCTCCCAGGGAGGGACTTCCGGGGCTGTGGATGCTTGCCCGAATGCGACTCATTGTGCCTGCAGGGACATGAGCGGTCTTGTGACGCTCTTGAAAATAATGTCAGGAAGGAAACCCTTCCTTCTACCCTCCTGGTTCTGTGGTTGGTCAGGTTCATTGACATGAGACAGGAGAAGAGCACACACATTTATTTAACATTAATGTGCACATAGGAGTCTTCAGGAGGAAAATCAAGACCCCAGCAGCTCATCTATCGTTTTACAGAAAGAGAGATTGTGGGACGTGAGTAGGAAATTTAGCGGGGGGAACTCGTGGAGGATCAGGGTTATTTCAGAAGATGGTCTGTCCATGCCTATGACTGCCTCCACACCCATTTCTGGTGGCAAGAATGTCCTTCTCTTCCTGGTGCAGGGAGGGAGGGCCCCTTTCTCACAGGGATGCTGGGGCCCGACTGTCGGTGGAAAGCGGGGGCGGGGAACCCTTCCGCACCTGCTGTTCACAGCCGCCTTCAGCTCAAAGTCATCATTATGCCAAAGCAGTCCCTCTCCGGATGCCGTGTTTGGACCCTCTTTCAGGACAGTGTCATGACTTCACACTTGACAACAGAATCTGAACTTCCCACATCTCAGTTTGCAAGCGAACTGGGATGAACCAAAGGGAATGGAGTAATTGAGAGAGAAGGCCTTCTGTGCAGTTTGCCCCTTTGCCTGGTCAGTCCAGCTCAGGGAGGCCTCTCAGACCCGCTTCTCATAAAGGGGGCCTGGCCTCCCGCTCATCTGCAATTCAGATCACAGTGCATGCCCGCTGTTCACAGCGATTCCAGGCTGTCAGCTCAGGAGGCAGAGCATGTGTGTGTGTGTGTGTGTGTAAGTCTGTAGCTGCTGACAAAACCTCTGTGTAATAGGCCAAAGTCCCTATGGCAGGAGCTGCTTATTAGTGGGAAAGAAATTCACAAATACAGCCAGGTCCAATCATTTACTTTAACAAAAGATTTATTTGAAACAGGTTTGTGCAGACATACACCAGTCAACAGGATTGATCTAAGCCACGTATCACTACATTTTCCAACCCCCCCCCTCCCCAAAATACCAGTAAATGCCCTTCATTTGTATTCACTCCATGAGGAACCCCCGGCTCCCCTGTTCTGGCTAAAGACTGCTGTGATTTAACAACCAGAGGAGTTAATAGGACATGAGGATGATAGTAAGACTTCTAGAGGGGGAGGACAGGACCCCTATACTCCAGAGAAGAGCTGCCCACTCTGCTGGGAGCCAATTAAGCGAGATGCCCCCTCCCCACGCCCCCTTTCTTCTGCATAACCAGATGAAATCTCCAGCCAAACGCCATCTCAGTGGTGGCAGCACAGATGTGACAACGGAAAGGAAAACACGCGGCTTTGCCCAAGTGAAGGAAACACTGCAGGGTAGCACATTCAGACCGCAGCTGGAAGGGTGACCTGTCGGGGCTGCAGGCCTGGGGGCTGGGGGGCTGGGGGGCAGCCCAACACACCTCCCAGCCAGCCACCCGGGAGAGGCCAGGTGGAGTAAGAGCGACTGGACTTGGGTTGACTTTATTAATGGAAAACCACGAACGCATTCCCCTGTGCAGGGACCTTGTGGGGAGGAGGGAGGCCCTAAGACAGGGCAGGTTGTCTTTCTGTTCTGTACCTGGTGTCTCCTGCTCTGCCTGTAGCTGCATGCCCAGCCATCTCAGGACCCCGGCTGGCTCCAGTCCCTCGGAAGGAAGTGGGTTCACGTCCTGACCCTCAGGCGGCCCCCCTCCTGCTGGCCCTTTCTCCACAATGTCAGGCTGGCCTGTGAGAGGCTCTTGAGAAGGCTCTCTTGACCCCGGGTTTCCTCGGGCAGGGTTATTTGGATAGCGCCAGTCTTTCCACTTGCTTCTTCCTCTTCCGTCATAAATCAAAGCCACCTGACACTTTGTTCCTGGCTTTTAAAATGCACAGGTCTCCTTTCTGTGGCCAGGTCAGGAGAAATGCCGATGGGCTAATCTCGGGAGCGTGTTTTTCTTGGTCTGATGCCTGGGAGTAGATATCGCTAAGGCAACTTAGGCGAGAGACTGTCACTTGAAAACGAGCCGGCCTGGGTGTCAGAAGAATCGCTCCCTTGTCTCCTTCCTGTCCCCCCACCCCTCACCCCCAGTCAGGGGGGCAGAGGGGCTCTACTGGGTGGCAGGTATGGGTTCTACGTGGTGTGGGGACATGGGGGCACGTGCCCTTCCTCCACTGCTGCTTGTTTCAGAGTTCTAGCCACTTGGAGCTGATGTGGGCTCCCAGGGCTTTCTTCCTGCCAAAAGGATTCCCGTGTACCTCACTGAAACCCAACAAACCAGAAGCCGTTTAAACAGCCGGAGCTGGAGGTCTGGCATTAAATGAAACTCTTGTGAAAGAGAGTGGAGGCATTGCTGCTGGGCCCTGGAGGATGCAAGAAAACTCAGTGACGAGTCCGACTCGTCGAGTATCATGGGTCTCTTCCTTTTGGGAACACTTGTTAATTTGTCATCACATGGGATCTCAGGTCCTACCTCTAAGACCCATTGGAAAATCTTCTAACTGTCCTCTTAGTTCTTCAAGATGGAAAGATGGCTAATATGAGGCAAAATAATTTTCCCCCAAGACTTACAGACAAGAATAGACTTAAAGCCATAAAGCCTCTGCTGTATCGCTCTATTTTTTTTGGAGGGGACGCTTTATTTTCACTGTCTCCATCACTCATATATTTTCTAATTTAAGCATCTGCATGAAGAAATTGTTTAAGGAATATAATGGGGGGGGTGGGCATCCTTTAACTTGACCTGATAAACTCTCTTCTTTGCCACATTATTTCAGGCTCTGCTTAACCAGTTTCCCTGTTAAAATTCTTTATGGCTCCCAGGAGATAAAGGCTACATTTCAAATGCTGAGCCTAAATCACCCTTGAATTACTTAGGGACAGTGACCCTGGGCAGTAATTCAAACCCTGGCTGAAACATGTGTAGTTCTTTCACATGTTCAAAAGTAAAGACCACCTTGTCTTAGAGCGGAGCTTTGAAAACATTCTATTCAACCTGTGGTCCGGGATGTAAATCTCTAGGAGTGGGACTATGATAGGAAATTCTCTTCTTTATGGCTCCAAAAGATAAAGGGTCATTGTTATAGCAATGAGATGAGAGATTAGAGCTTTCTTTAAAGAAAATTCAACTGTATGGTTGATAATATTAGGTCCATATGCATTTTCAGATATTAGTTACTTATACTCACTTTTTCATGATTCATGGTTTCTGGACAAGTGATTATAGATTGTCACTGCCAGCTTCCTACAGCAAGACCTAAAGCCTTGTCAGGGGAAAGTAAAGACCAGCAGAGCTCTCAGCTGTGGTCCACCAAAGCCCAGGCTTGCGTGTTAGGGTCTCAATCCAAATGTTAAAGGCATAGCATCTTCTTCAAAGCACAGGGTTTGTGTGTGTGTGTATGTGTGTGTGTGTGTGTGTGTGCGTGCATTTATTGGGAGATGGGAGACTGTAACACTGGTCAAGAAGTCTGGAATATTCTGCCTATAGACAGACAGAGCCATCAGTGACACCCCCAAATTATGACCAAGCCCCCAGACTGGTGATCACAGGCTAATCCCAACAGCTCAGCAGAAATGGCTGATTTCTTCTGCTTTCTCATCTTCTCAAGAGTGCAGGCACCCACCCATGCTCACCGGTGCAGAGCTGAGAGCTGGGGAGGCTGCTCTCTTCCATCTGCAGAGGCAGCTGGCACTGAGCAAAGAGTCAAATGAGCATCAGGAGTCTGGGTACCAGACAAGCCCAGCGCTGGGCCCGAGGGGGATCTGCCATTTTAGCCCAGTCGAATGTCAGGCCCTGTAGTGCCAACCTGCCAGCCTGTGTCACGTTCCGTGTGGCAGAGTGACAAGTCCAGGTGGCATCTCCACGGAGCTGACAGTGAGCTGCTTAGTCGGCCCACCCCGCTCCCAGGGGAGGGCTTGTGTGCGACACTCTGACCTCAATTTAAAGATAGGACAAATCACACAGCCCAAGTTGCCCCAGCTGAATGTCATGCATCTCACACAGTGACAGCTGCTCCTCCTGGACACCCAGTTTAGTCATTTGGCTACAAGATAGCTTAATCGTGGGCGAGAATAAATAGAAAGGCATCTCTCTAGTGCGTCCTTCTCTGTGCATCTTTCATGACTGCAAAGGCTGTTTAGTCCACTTCTCAAGAGAGCTGGAAAATATACTTCAATCTCAGACAACTTGGAACTGTATTTCAACGTGAAAAATGAAAATCATAAAGCCCTAAACAAGCACACGCTGTAATTCACAAATCTGATTCGGAAGGCTTCAAGAGCCAGCCAAGTGTTTGACAATAGAATTGAGTTTGAATTCCCTTTTCCAATGAGGCTTGGTTCCCAGATGAAACCAAATCATCCTGGGTGCCTAGCGCAGCTCAATCCAAAGGTTCATTTCTCCTCTGTATTTAGGATTTCCTCCTTCTGTATGTGAAGGTGGGGCATCTGTTTGGCTTTGTGTGTTAATTACAGGCACATATTTTGTTGTGATTCCTGCTCAAGGGTCTTCAACCCCCCTCTCGCTGGTTGCCCTAGTGTTTACAATGCCTCAGACCTTGGGGAGGGAAGAGGGGCAATTTTCCTAACCTTGTCTGTTTGCTGTGCTGTTCTGCTTGCCCCGGAGCCCTCTCTGGACTCTCATCACCTCTCATTTTCTATAAGCCAGGCAGATCATACCCTAAATGATCTCAATGCCCAATCAGACGCGGATGCTCTGAAAAGAAGGCAAGGAAGCAAAATGCCCCATTGTTTTATTTTGTAATTTAGCAAGGCCCTCCCCAGGGGAACTGTGTCATTTTAACCAGCAACAGCTGCCCAGAAGTACTGATGTTACACCATCCAAATAGCTGGTTTGGCAACAAAGCTGCAAGCAGGGGACATGCCTCCAGGCTGGTTCCAGGTGGTGCCTTCCCTCCCGAAGGCACCTGGGTTTTGTCCTGTTCAGAACTTGGACAAACACGTGGCTACCCGCCCCCCACCCCCCTGTGTTGGAATCAGGGACCCTCCTGTTCATACAGCTGCTTGCATCTGACATGGGCTGGATAGGAAGGAAAATCTGTCCAGGTAAGAAAAGCTGCTTGCTTGAAATGTCTGGAGCTCTGTTCAATTAAAACTGCAGGCCTGTGGGCACTGTAGGCTGATCATGACCACTGTCTGGGCTTCGGGCTTGACTTCAGAATTCTACTGAGATTTGCAAGAAAAGCATCCTCCTTCGGTGTCTCTGCCATGGCTCCCCTGCAGTGGTTGTCTTCCTCGGCACCCTCAGGGACCCTCACTGGGCTATTTATCCTCCCAGAGTCTGGAGTGACCGGTGTGTTCCTTTGCTGGGGAGACATGTAAATTTACTTGAAATCCAAAATGTGCTCTGAACTCCCAAGAGAACGAGTGTGGGTTCTAATTTAAGCAAGTGCCAAGGTCCAGGGGTCTGGAGGCCAGAAAATGAGGTTTGCGAGCCTGAGCAGGGCAGGCAGGGCTCCAGCAAGTCCACATTCACCCTGACCCGCAGGCCTCTTTGCCACCAGAAAGAGGAAGATAAAACTTGGAATATATGCAAATTGCTGTTTCTTTAGATAGAGAAGAAGGGGGATTTCTTGCATCCGTTTCTGAATCTGGGGGAGAAGGCGGGAGGGTAAGGGTTGGAGCCGGGGCCTGCAGCTGCCATGCACCAAGCGCAGGGCCAACCATGCGGCGGGACTGTTGTTGGGGCGCCCGGCCAGGAGGCAACGGCCAGGAGGAGTCAGGAGACTGTGCGGACCCTGGCGGGTCTGCCCCGCCGAGACCATGGCTGAGGTTCCAAAAGTTCTTCTCAGGTTTACCACCTAGATACCTATGTTTATGACTTCATTGCAATCAAGATGATGATGCCAACTTCATACCAACACACAGGACATCAAAGCCAGTGGGCTGTCCACCTTGAGGGAAGGTTCCGTGCAGCCTGCGGAACAAACCTGTGGGTATCCGACCCCCAGCTGGGATCCTCACGCAGCACGGAAGCCTGTCCCTGTTCTCCCAGAGCCACCAGGACGGATGTGTAAATACTGGGGAAACATGATGGTTTTAATTTCACACCTCACAGCGCACAGTTGAGTGCTTAAACAAGAGTCAGGCCGAGCATGGCGGACGAGCAGGGAGGGCGTGGGGCGCCCTGGCGGTCCGGGTCCAGGGTCACCAGGGCACAGAGCGAAGGAATGGGCTAAGGCCACAGGACGTGTTGCGGTGTTTTGGCTGCTGCCATGAGTCTCTTCTCGCGCTCCGGCGGGAGGCAGCGTCCTACTTCTTCCTGGATTTCTGCTTCGTGGTGTCGTAGGCGCGGACGATTTCCTCCTGAGTCACGGCTCCGTGTTCCTCCTGGGAGAAGGCGTACCCATCTGCAAGAGGAGCACAGGGGCCAGTGAGGAGGGGCGTCCAGAGCAGCTGCTCTGGGGGGAGACACTGCGGCTCTGTAGCCTTGGATGGGGGTCCAGGGACCTGTGATCCCCGTGAAGGGGTGGGTGCTGACATGACAGGGCAGGGCTCAGAGGGGTGGCCTCCCATTTAGCGCAGGTTGTGAGGCATCATCGTGGGTCACTGGGCCATGGCTGCACTTTCCCACCACCCATCAAGGGGAAAGGCAAGTCGTCCTGTGTGGGAAACGTCCTAAGGCGCCGGAGCCGCAGGCCAGTCAGTAATTCATGCAGCCGTAAACACACTAACAGGAAGGGCTGGCAGAGCGCACATTGTGCTGGGAGCCTGCCTGGCTGATGTCACATGGATCTGGACCGGCAATAAATTACAGTGAGTGTGTATTCGTGCAAATAAAGAAAAAGATCACTAGATAAAGTTGAGGAGTTTAATGATTGGCCCAGTGGCTACATAAAGACTAGATTTTGCAACCAGTACCAATAGTGATTTTTTTTTTTGGTCACAAAGCTTGTGAGATTTTAGTTCCTCACCCAGGGATTGAACCTGGGCCCTTGGCATTGACAGCCTGGAGTTCCTAACCTCTGGATCTCCAGGGAATTCCCAGTTCTGATGATGACGAGAGCAGACAATTATTAAATGCTCTGCGTCTTGGGCACTGTTGTATGTATTATGCTAAGCACACATGGCTTCTTCTGACAGCCCTAGGAGACAGGTGAGAGTTCTTCCCACGTCACAGATGGGGAAACTGAGGCACAACTGATGTCATTTTTCCCAAGGTGGCAGAGCTGGGAGCCAAGCCCAGGCAGGGCCCATATTCCCCTGCAACTCTGTCCTGTGTTCTTGGGACAGAGTTTGCATTCTCAGCTCGAGGCAGGACAGTCCCTCCTAACCAGCCCTTCCCACTGGAGGGACGTTTGCAAGACTCCCTTTCTGCTCACTGACCCTCCTGGGTCAGAAGTCCGGAAACACCCCACAGCCAGATAAGACCTTCTGAGCAAAAGACAACCCAGGCCAGGGCCTGCCTCCCATCCACACCTGTTTATGACTTATCACTGGTGCTGTCATCTCATCATATCCTTTAAAGGAGAACAAGAAATCAGGAGTTTTGCCTGTGTATCATACTGGATATCTTTTTTGTTTGCATTTTTATTTTATATTGAAGTATAGCTGATTCATAGCTTGTGTTTTGGGTGGACAGCACAGTGACTTAGTTATACGTATGTTCAGTTCAGTTCAGTTGCTCAGTCGTGTCCAACTCTTTGCTATGCCATGGACTGCAGCACGCCAGGCCTCCCTGTCTATCACCAACTCCCGGAGTTTACTCAAACTCATGTCCATTGAGTTGATGATGCCATCCAACCATCTCATCCTCTGTCGACCCCTTCTTCTCCTGCCTTCAATCTTTCCCAGCATCTGAGTCTTTACAAATGAGTAAGCTCTTTGCATCAGGTGGCCAAAGTATTGGAGTTTCAGCTTCAACATCAGTCCTTCCAATGAACACTCAGGACTGATCTCCTTTAGGATGGACTAGTTGGATCTCCTTGCTGTCCAAGGGGCTGTCAAGAGTCTTCTCCCAGTTAAAAAGCATCAGTTCTTCAGTTCTCAGCTTTCTTTATAGTCCAACTCTCGTATCCATACATGACTACTGGAAAAACCATAGCCTTGACCTGACGGACCTTTGTTGGCAAAGTAATGTCTCTGCTTTTAAATATACATGTGTATCTATTCTTTAAGCTCTTTCCCCATTTAGGTTATTAGTGAGTGTTGAGCAGAGTTCCCTGAGCTATACAGTAAGGTCTCTTGTTTGTCTGTTTTATATACAGTCGTGTGTACACATCGGTCCCAGTCTCCTGTCCTATCCCTACCCCCAACCCCTATGTCATGAGTTAATTTGCTGTGATTCTTTTTCTGTTTTGAACAAGTTCATTTGTAGCCTTTTTTAGATTCTGCATGTAAGTGACATCCTGTGATATCTGTCTTTCTCTGTCTGACCTACTTCACTTAGTAGGTAAGTGCTCCTCCCACACCTGGGGAGGCAGGCAGCCATGGGGCTCTCCATCCTAAGCTGGCTGTTGCCAAGGCCCCAGGTGAGCAAGGCTGGCCAGTCCTTGCTTGGCTACAGAACTGGTGCCCTTTAAGGTTTCCATCTCCTGGGTTTACGTTCCTGTAAAATAAATGGCCTGTACCGGGTGAGGCCTTCACACGAGTCTTCCATGCGGGCGCCAAGACGGGCCCTCAGCTGGCAGTGCACAGGCCACAGAGCCCTCTCCTGCAGGCAGACTGTTTCTATCCTTGGCGTCCCCAGCGGAGGCCTCCACTCCAGGCCAGGGACCAAGGAGCCTGACTTGACAATCAGCCCAGACAAAACAATTGCTAACTATGTTTTAATGTGTCTTCTCAGGGGGTGGATGGGCTGGAGTGAAGGGGACTTGCTGAAACACAGAAGTAAACATTGCTTGGGAATGTCCTGTAGGGAAGAGGACCTTAGCATCCGGAGTGGTCTACTCCCTGTTCCAGGGGAAGGGCCGCAGCCTTGTCTTTTATTTCTTGTTTTCTGTTCAGACCCACCTGAGCCTGGGGAAATCAGCTGCAGTGCCCTCCTGGGCTCTTGTTTGACTCACAGGCACAGGGCTATTAGGCGGGGTAGCTCGGTCCCTCGGGGGTGGGGAGGGTTTCCAGCCAAGCTTCTGGTCCGACAGCAAAGCTATTCTCCTGGAGGCCTCTCCACCGGCTCCCCCGGAGGCATCGACCAGGAGGTTCTCAGCCTCAACTGAGGCTAAGTGGACTTGCAAGAAAGAAAGGATGGTGGTCCTAGGGATAAGGGCGCTCTGTGATTCAGATAAACATTTTCCTCTTGGAAACCAGGCCTGGGAGGGGTTAGACCAGAGCCACTGGAACAGTAATCACCCAGCCAGACTCCGCTTGCCCAGCCTGACAAAGATTCCCCATCACTCACAGCTCCTGCCAGATGAACAGGTAACTGCCATCTGCATTCAAACGGGGAAGAGGGGAGCTCTGGCTCTTAGCATTTCCCACCATCATTCATCTCCAGGAAGTCCTGAGAGCCGGGAAGGAATGCTGGGGGCCTGGAGAACACACTTGATGGCTGGCGCATCTGCTTCCTTGACACTCAGCTGCGGCTGGGACCCGAGAACAGTGTTTGGGTAGGTCGGAGGGCAGACGCACTGCTTAGCTGTTTTGTCTTCTTCTGGTAGAACATTTGGGAAGTCTATAAAGTTGGGTCATTTTTTCATTATTTTGGAATGAAACGTCCCTTAAGTAGTAGCATTCTTTCGACGCTGAGCTCTGATAGCATCTTAGGGAAAGTAGCTGTTTCCTGTCTGAAAGAGTCCTCAGAGCAGTAGAATGTGAGAAGACCAGGGGGATGGTAAGGAGATCAGACCAGCCAGGGAACACTGAGCTCAGGCTGCGGACACCGTGTACGTGTGGTCCCTGGGAGCAAGTGCTCCGGGACCTGGACTCCTGGTTCCCTGGGAACACTGAGGCTGGAGGCTGCTCCCCATGCAAAATGGCCTTCTCTGGGGGTGGGTGACAAGAACACCTTGCTGTCCATCAGGGTCTTACTACTAGTTGCTGACTGTCTTTAAGACATGGTGTGATTTTAGCAGCTTGCTTACTATGTTTTATACTTGCTCATTAGAATTTTTTTTGTGTGTGTGTGTCCTTCAAAATATGGAGAGTTCAGAAAACAATTCTTAGTTGTTTTAAGGGCCTTTCCGGTTGTTGCCAGACCCTTCTTGCATGGGTCCTCGTGTGGTCTTTGCTCTCCTGTCTGTTCTTTGTCTGGTCGGAGGCTCCACGGCACAAGCCCCGTGTTTATGGAGCCAGCACTCCTGTTCCTCATGGGCTGTGCACCGACCATCATGTGGCCTCACAGACTGTGTAAAATGGACATCATCCCATTTTTTCTCCTCAGGTGAGAAAATAGATGTTCAAAGAAAAATATAAGGGGCTCAAACTTAATTAGTGGCCGAAAAGTAATACCTAGCATTTATCAGAGTCCTTACTGTTAGGCTTTGTTCCAGGCACTCTGTATGCAGAACCTCAGAGAATCATCCCAGTAACCCAGGTATGTTCTCATGTCCTCTCTGGTTTATAGGTGTAGAAACAGAGGCATTAAGTCACCTGAGATCACAGAGGGGCAGAGACGGGATAGGACTGCAGGCAGCCTGGCTCCAAGGTGCGACCCCGAACCTGGGAGCCCACCACCCCACCTCCTCCAGATCACCCTCTCAAGGATCAGAGGCCCTGGCTGGGCTCTGGAGCCCCGGCGGTGCTGGATCAGTTACTGTGCTGACCTGAGGCTCGGCCAGGTGTCCTGAGGCAGGGAAGCCCACCATCTCCCTGAGCTCCATTCCTGCTGACTCTCATGTCTCCCACTCCCCTGGCCTCTGGCACATCCCCGTGGACCCCACTTGGCAGAAACCAGGCCGAGCCTCTACTTGCGGGGCCAGGGGAGGCAGAAGCTAATGATTGTCATTGCTTAGTTTGCCAAGAGCATGGGGCCATCCTTGGGGGGCATCCCGCAAAGGCAACATCACTTCCATCTTAGAATCTGACTGGGAGGCTGACACAAGGATCTTAACCACATCTGAATTTTAAGTTTATGGACCATGTCATTTAGACACTTGACTGGGTCCTGGGGAATTACCTGCCATCTGGCTGTCCCTGCCTGGGGCCAGGTACACCAATTCCCCTTCCCCATGTGGGGCTCCAGCCTGGCCGTGGTCGCCCCCCATCCCCCGACCCCAGGGGGCTACTCACGTGGCATGGACTGCTGGAGGGAGCTGCCCCGGAAGAGGGTAGGCGGCGTCTTCCTGCTCAGCCTCTTTAGCAGCCGGTCTCGCTCGTTCATCCTGGGGGCACAGCGCACACGGTCAGTCTCCAGCCCCGCGGATACCTGCTGGAGGTGCTTGGAGGGCAACTTCAGGTCGTGGGAGGAAACAGACCAGGAGAAGCTGCCCATCCAGAAGAACACCCCATCTCACCAGCCGCCCATCTGTTCACACAGGTGCTTCCTGCTGCTGTTCGACTCCTTGAACTGGGTCCTCTGAAAGCCACCCTGTGTCCAGCTCACCCTGTGTAGGACGCCTTGGAGCCCCACCCGCCTCACACCTGAGGGGACCAGAGCTGTGGTTCTGGTGAATGAAAACCCTCCATCCTCGCCAGGCCTGGAGCCTCCCCCAGTACCCTGGGGACCTGGCAGGAAATGGTTTCTTTCTGCAGAACCTGATGCTTCTTTAGAACACGCTGAACACCAAGGTGCATTTTCTTTGGAAATACAAGGATGAGGAGTTCTTCCTGCCTCTCCAGATATGATCCTCTCCAAGGCTGCCACTGCTGTGGGGAGACAGAGGTCCCCCCCAAGGATGGCTGGGCTTTATGCCTGCAGACCAAGGGAAGGGGTACTTGGGGTGGTACAGTGCCCTGACTTCCTCCTGTTGGGGGGACATTACCAGGCTTTCCCCAAGAGACCACGGTGTATAGAGCTTCCCACACCATCTGTGACGGGTGGACTGGGCCCCTCCAGACTGCACCTGTGGGAGCCCCAACCCTTCAGGATGCCAGGTTGGGGCTGGATTAGGACAGGGGGCTTTTTAAAGAGCTGACTAAGTTCAAATGGGTTCCCTGGTGGCTCAGACGGTAAAGAAACCATCTGTAATGCAGGAGATCTGGGTTCACTCCCTGGGTTGGGAAGATCCCCAGGAGAAGAGAATAGCTACCCACTCTAGTATTCTTGCCTGGAGAATCCCAAGGACAGAAGGGCCTGGCAGCCTACAGTCCACAGGGTTGCAAAGAGTTGGACACGACTGAGCAACTAGTGTTAAGTTCAAATGGAGTCGATGGGGCAACTCTAATCCAATCTGACAGGGTCCTTATGAGAAGTGGCGATTAAGACATACACACAGAGGGACGAGCAAGTGAGGACATGGAGAGGAGACTGCCTTCACCTACAAGCAGAGGAGGCCACCCCCAGAGGAACCAGCCCGGTAGACACCTTGCTCTGGGACTTCTGACCTCCAGAACTGTGAGAAAACACTGCTGTTGTTTAAACCATCTGCTGAGTGGTACTTGGTACGGCAACGCACACAGCCCCCTCCCCGACCCCCAGTTTGCTCTGCCCCACTTCCCACGATGAAAGTTGTAGGAGAAACCAGGGTTGCCTAGAGGACCAGGCCTGAGCCCAGGGCCCACTTCATGCTCCCCCAAGGGCCTGTGCGGGGGGAGCAGGGCCCAGCTCCTCTCCATAGACCTAAGAGCTGAAGTTACTGTGCACCAAGACTGCGGTGCCTGATCAACTTGGTTGGAAGGACGAGCCTCAGCCTGCCCACCTTGGGAAGACAGCCAATGAGAACACGCGCTTCTCTGTCCCCTCACACTGCTTCTCCCTGCCCTTTCGTCTTTCCTTCCAGGGAAATGAACTACCCTGGGCCCTCTGAACCACCCCCCTGAGCCACAGGGCTGAGCAGATGCACCATCCACAGCTCCCAGACTCTCTGGGCATCACCAGGCACTGCGGTCTTCATGCAGGGGTGCTGATCAAGGTACTTGGTTATTCATCAGCTTGACTTACTTTCACACACACATTCAGACACAGTCTCCACTTGCACTCTTGTACCAAGTCCTACAAGTGTTGGAAAAGCTCAAGACAGAAAGGGGTATAAGAATAATATTTACCACTTCCAGCATTCTGCTATCTATACATGGTTTGAAAGTCACCTACTCATGAAGACTTAGGAAGAAAGGTGAAGAAAACACAATCAAATATTTACTTTGGTTAATTCTGCTTAATAAGAAAAAAAAAGGAGTACAGATTACTCAGGAAAGAATAATTTAGGTCTAAAAAAGAGAACTCTTGACAAAATATTACAAACCAAATTCAGCAGTATAATTAAAGGATTATATAACCTTACCAAGGCCTTTGCTTGTGGCTCAGTCAGTAAATAATCTGCCTGCAATGCAGGAGACCCAGGTTCAATCCCTGGGTCAGGAAGATCCCCTGGAGAAGGACATGGCAACCCACTCCAGTATTCTTGCTCCTGTCCATGGGGTTTCAAGAGTTGGAAACAACTTAGTGACTAACTACCACCAACAACCTCACCACATGGGATTTATCCCTGAATGCAAAGGTGGTACAACATACAAAAATCAATCACTATAACACATCACATTGACAGAATGAAAGAACAGTATCAATGATCTCCTAAATTAACACAGAAAAATCATTTGACAAAGTCCAATGCCCTTTCATAATAAAAATACTCAGCAAACTAAGACAAGAAGGGAAATCCTCAACAGAGCATTTATGAAAAACCCACAATTGACATCATACTCTGTAGTGAAACACATCTCTCTTATGATCAGGAACAAGACAAAGTTGTGTGGTTTTACCACTTCTATTCAACAAATTTACTGGACATTCTAACCAAAGCAGTTAGGTAAGATTCCAACAACTTTTTTTAAAAATAGAAATGGAAAAATTTATCCTAAGATTCATATGGAATTATAAGGGACCCCAAGTAGTCAAAATGATCTTGAAAAGAGAACAACAGAATTATTGGACTCATACTTCCTGATTTCAAGATTTACTATAAAACCATAAGTGAAAGTGAGTCACTCAGTCGTGTCCAACTCTTTGCGACCCCATGGATGATATAGTCCATGGAATTCTTCAGGCCAGAACACTGGAGTGGGTAGCTGTTCCCTTCTCCAGGGAATCTTCCCAACCCAGGGAACAAACCCAGGTCTCCCGCATTGCAGGCGGATTCTTTACCAGCTAAGCCACAAAGGAAGTCCAAGAATACTGGAGTGGGTAGCCTATCCTTTCTCCAGCGGATCTTCCTGACACAGGAATTGAACTGCGGTCTCCTGCATTGCAGGCAGATTTTTTACCAACTGAACTACCAGGAAGTCCTGAAATTTGTAGACATATAAATCAGTGTAGTGTAGTTAAGAGCCTAGTAGTAAACTTATACATCTATGGTTGGCTGACTTTTGCCCAAGGTACCAAGACCATTCATGAGGAGAAAAAAGTCTCTTCAGCAAATGGGTCTGGAGTAACTGAGGTTGAGCTCTAACCTGCAATCACATGCAAAAAGTAGCTCAAAATGGGTCAAAGACCTAAATGTAAGTGCTGTGGTTATTGTCCAGTCACCCAGTCGTCTGACTCTTTGCAAACCCATGGACTGCAGCACACCAGGCCTCCCTGTCACTGTAAGAGCTAAAACTACATAAATCTTTATATGGATAAAAATAAAAAGATTTATATATATCTATATAGAACTATATAAATATCTATGACCTTAGATATGCAGTTTCTTAGCTGTGATACCCCAAGCATAGGCAACAACAACAAATATAGATAAACTGGACTTCATCAAAATTAAAAGCTTTTCTGAATCAAAAGACACTAAAGAATGTGAACAATCAAAAAATAGGTCTTCTATATGTCTAAAAAGTAGACATTTCTCCAGACAGATGGCTGAAAGATATGAAAAGATGGTCAACATCGTTATCAGGGAAATGCAAATCCAAACTACAAGGAGATTTCACTTCACAATGGTCAGAATGGCTATCATCAAAACACCTATGAACAGTAAATGCTGGAGACAGTGTAGAGAAAAAGGAACACTTCTACCCTGTCAGTGGGAATATAAATTGGTACAATATACATGGGTATAACTATTACAGAGACCAGTATGGGAGTTCCTTACAAAACTAAATATAGAATGACCATGTGATCCTTAAATTCCACTGCTAGGCATATATCCAAAGAAAAACATAATTCAAAATGATATATGCACTCCAGTGTTCACTGTAGCACTATTTACAATAACCTGGACACAGAAGCAACCTAAGTGTCCATAGACAGAGGATGGATAAAGAAGACGTGGTTCATACATATATACTGGAATCAGTAATTCAGTCGCTCAGTTGTGTCCAACTCTTTGTGACCCCATGGACTGCGCACACCAGGCCTCACTGTCCATCACCAACTCCTGGAGTTTGCTCAAACTCATGTCCATCAAGTCGGTGATGCCATCCAACCATCTCATCCTCTGTTGTCTCCTTCTCCTCCCGCCTTCAATCTTTCCCAGAATCAGGGTCTTTTCCAATGAGTCAGTTCTTCACATCAGGCGGCCAAAGTATTGGAGTTTCAGCTTCAGCATCAGTCCTTCCAATGAATATTCAGGACTGATTTCCTTTAGGATGGACTGGTTGGATCTCCTTGCAGTCCAAGGGACTCTCAAGAGTCTTCTCCAACACCACAGTTCAAAAGCATCAGTTCTTAGGCACTCAGCTTTCTTTATAGTCCAACTCTCACATCCATACAGACTACTGGAAAAACCATAGCTTTGACTAGATGGACCTTTGTTGGCAAAGTAATAGCTCTCCTTCTTAATGTGCTGTCTAGGTTGGTCATAACTTTTCTTCCAAGGATCAAGTATCTTTTAATTTCATGGCTGCAGTCACCATCTGCAGTGATTTTGGAGCCCCCCAAAATAAAGTCTGTCACTGTTTCCATTGTTTCCCCATCTATTTGCCATGAAGTGATGGGACTGAATGCCATGACCTTAGTTTTCTGAATGTTGAGCTTTAAGCCAACTTTTTCACTCTCCTCTTTCACTTTCATCAAGAGGCTCTTTAGTTCTTTGCTTTCTGCATTAAAGGTGGTGTCATCTGTGTATCTGAGGTTATTGATATTTCTCTTGGCAATCTTGATTCCAGCTTATGCTTCATCCAGACTGGCATTTCTCATGATGTACTCTGCATATAAGTTAAATAGGCAGAGTGACAATACACAGCCTTGATGTACTGCTTTCCCTATTTAGACCCAGTCTTTTGTTCCATGTCCAGTTCTAACTGTTGCTTCTTGACCTGCATACAGATTTCTCAGGAGGCAGGTCAGGTGGTCTGGCATTCCCATCTCTTTCAGAATTTTCCACAATTTGTTGTGATTCACACAGTCAAAGGCTTTGGCATAGTCAATAAAGTAGAAGTAGATGTTTTTCTGGAACTCTCTCGCTTTTTCGATGATCCAACAGATGCTGGCAATTTGATCTCTGGTTCCTCTGCCTTTTCTAAATCCAGCTTGAACATCTGGAAGTTCACAGTTCATGTACTGTTGAAGCCTGGCTTGGAGAATTTTGAGCATTACTTTGCTAGTATGTTGGATCATCGAAAAAGCAAGAGTTCTAGAAAAACATCTACTTCTACTTTATTGACTATGTCAAAGCCTTTGACTGTGTGAATCACAACAAATTGTGGAAACTTCTGAAAGAGATGGGAATACCAGACCACCTGATCTGCCTCCTGAGAAATCTGTATGCAGGTCAAGGACTTCCCTGGTGGCTCGATGGTTAAGTGTCTGTCTACAATGTGGGAGACCCGGGTTTGATCCCTGGGTCGGGAAGCTCCCCTGGAGAAGGAAATGGCAATCCACTCCAGTACTATTGCCTGGAAAATCCCATGGACAGAGGAGCCTGGTAGGCAAATTGGAAGTGATCAAATACGAGATGGCAAGAGTGAACAATGACATTTTAGGAATCAGCGAACTAAAATGGACTGGAATGGGTGAATTTAACTCAGATGACCATTATATCTACTACTGTGGGCAGGAACCCCTTAGAAGAAATGGAGTAGCCATCATAGTCAACAAGAGTCTGAAATGCAGTACTTGGATGCAATCTCAAAAACTACAGAATGATCTTTGTTCGTTTCCAAGGCAAACCATTCAATATCACAGTAGTCCAAGTCTACACTCGATCAGGAATGCTAAAGAAGCTGAAGTTGAACAGTTCTATGAAGACCTACAAGACCTACAGTCCATGAGGTCGCAAAGAGTCAGACACGACTGAGCGACTTCACTTCACTTCTTGCTAGTATGTGAGATGAGTGCAATTGTGCTGTAGTTTGAGCATTCTTTGGCATTGCCTTTCTTTCGGATTGGAATGAAAACTCACCTTTTCCAGTCCTGTGGCCACTGCTGAGTTTTCCAGATTTGCTGGCATATTGAGTGCAGCACTTTCACAGCATCATCTTTCAGGATTTGAAATAGCTCACCTGGAATTCCATCACCTCCACTAGCTTTGTTCATAGTGATGCTTCCTAAGGCCCACTTGACTTCACATTCTAGGATGTCTGGCTCTAATGAGTGATCACACCATGGTGATTATCTGGGTCATGAAGATCTTTTTTGTACAGTTCTTCTGTGTATTCTTGCCACCTCTTCTTAATATCCTCTGCTTCTGTTAGGTCCATACCATTTCTGTCCTTTATCAAGCCCATCTTTGCATGAAATGTTCCCTTGGTATCTCTAATTTTCTTGAAGAGATCTCTAGTCTTTCCTGTTCTGTTGTTTTCCTCTATTTCTTTGTCTGATCACTGAGGAAGGCTTTCTTGTCTCTCCTTGCTATTCTTTGCAACTCTGCATTCAAGTGGGTATCTTTCCTTTTCTCCTTTGCCTTTCGTTTCTCTTCTTTTCACACTATTTTTAAGGCCTCCTCAGACAACCATTTTGCCTTTTCCATTTCTGTCTCTTGGGGATGGTCTTGATCACTGCCTCCTGTACAATGTCATGAACCTCTGTCCATAGTTCTTCAGGCACTCTATCAGATCTAATTCCTTGAATCTATTTGTCACTTCCACTGTATAATTGCAAGGGATTTAAGTCGCACCTGAATGATCTAGTGGTTTTCCCTACATTCTTCAATTTCAGTATGAATTTGGCAATGAGTTCATGATCTGAGCCAGTCAGCTCCTGGTCTTGCTTTTGCTGACTGTATAGAGCTTCTCCATCTTTGGCTGCAAAGAATAAAATCAATCTGATTTTGGTATTGACCACTGGTGATGTCCATGTGTAGAGTCTTCTCTTGTGTTGTTGGAAGAGGGTGTTTGCTATGACAAGAGCACTCTTTTGTCAAAACTCTATTAGCCTTTGCCCTGCTTCATTCTGTACTCCAAGGCCAAATTTGCCTCTTACTCCAGGTATTTCTTGACCTCCTACTTTTGCATTCCAGTCCCCTATAATGAAAAGGATATCTTTTTGGGGTGTTAATTCTAGAAGGTCTTGTTGGTCTTCATAGAACTGTTCAACTTCAGCTTCTTTAGCATTACTGATCGGGCATAGACTTGGACTACTGTGATATTGAATGGTTTGCCTTGGAAACGAACAAAGATCGTTCTGTAGTTTTTGAGATTGCATCCAAGTACTGCATTTCAGACTCTTGTTGACTATGATGGCTACTCCATTTCTTCTAAGGGGTTCCTGCCCACAGTAGTAGATATAATGGTCATCTGAGTTAAATTCACCCATTCCAGTCCATTTTAGTTCGCTGATTCCTAAAATGTCATTGTTCACTCTTGCCATCTCGTATTTGATCACTTCCAATTTGCCTTGTTCATGGACATAATATTCCAGGTTCCTATGCAATATTCCTCTTTGCAGCATCAGACTTTGCTTCTATCACCAGTCACGTCCACACCTGGGTGTTGTTTTTGCTTTGGCTCCATCTCTTCATTCTTTCTAGAGTTATTTCTCCAATGATCTCTAGTAGCATATTGGGAACCAACCGACCTGGGGAGTTCATCTTTCAGTGTCATAGCTTTTTGCCTTTTCATACTGTTCATGGGGTTCTCAAGGCAAGAATACTGAAGTGGTTTGTCATTCCCCTTGCCAGTGGACCACGTTTTGTCAGAACTCTCCACCATGACGCATCCGTCTTGGGTGGCCCTACACAGCATAGGCTCATGGTTTCATTGAGTTAGATAAGGCTGTGTCCATGTGATCAGATTGGTTAGTCTTCTGTGATTGTGGTTTTCAGTCTGTCTGCCCTCTGATGGAGAAGGATAAGGGGCTTATGGAAGCTTCCTGAAGGGAGACTGACTGAGGGAGGAAACTGGGTCTTGTTCTGATGGGTGGGGCCATGCTCAGTAAATCTTTAATCCAATTTTCTGTTGATGAGTGGAGCTCTATTCCCTCCCTGTTGTTTGACCTGAGGCCAAATTATGGTGGAGGTAATGAAGATAATGGCAGTTCAGTTCAGTTCAGTTGCTCAGTCGTGTCCGACTCTTTGCGACCCCATGAATTGCAGCACGCCAAGCCTCTCTGTCCATCACCAACTCCCGGAGTTCACTCAGATTCATGTCCATCGAGTTGGTGATGCCATCCAGCCATCTCATCCTCTGCCATCCCCTTCTCCTCCTGCCCCCAATCCCTCCCAGCATCAGAGTCTTTTCCAATGAGTCAACTCTTCGCATGAGGTGGCTTACATATTGGAGTTTTGGCTTTAGCATCAGTCCTTCCAATGAACACCCAGGACTGATCTCCTTTAGAATGGACTGGTTGGACCTCCTTGCAGTCCAAGGGACTCTCAAGAGTCTTCTCCAACACCACAGTTCAAAAGCATCAATTCTTTGGCGTCAGCTTTCTTCACAGTCCAACTCTCACATCCATACATTACCACTGGAAAAACCATAGCCTTGACTAGATGGACCTTTGTTGGCAAAGTAATGTCTCTGCTTTTGAATATGTTGTCTAGGTTGGTCATAACTTTCCTTCCAAGGAGTAAGCATCTTTTAATTTCATGGCTGCAATCACCAACTGCAGTGATTTTGGAGCCCCCCAAAATAAAGTCCAAAACAATGCCATTAGCAGCAAAATGGACAGATCTGGAGATGATCACATCAACTGAGGTACGTTAGACAAAGACAAATATTATATCACTTAGATGGGGAAAGTAATAAAAATGATACAAATGAGCTTAGTTACAAAGCAGCCTCACAGATCTGAAAATCACACTTAAGATTAACAAAGGGGAAACTTGGGAGAAAGTGATAAATTAGGAAACTTGGATTAACATGTACACACTAATATATTAAATAGATAACTAACAAGGACTTACTGTATAGCACAAAGCACTCTACTCAGTGTTCTGTAATGATACACATATAAAGTATATATATAAATATATATATATAACTGAATCACGTTGCTGTTCACATGAAACTGATATAGCATTGTAAATCAACTATACTCCAATGGAAATCTTTTTAAGAAAGTGAAAGGACAACCGCAGAATGAAAGTATTTACAAATCTAGTATCTGGTAAGGGCCTAGTACCCAGAATGTATCAATAATTCCCAACTCCACAGCAAAAAGACAGACAAACCAAACCAAAAACCAGCAAAGGATTTGGATACATTATCTGAAGAAGAAACACCATGGTCAATGAGCACAAGAGAAGATACTCAACATCACTAGTCATTAGCGAAATGCAAATAAGAACCACAAAGAAATAGCACCTAGCATTTACTAGGACAGCTATAAGAAAAACAAGAACAAACAATGACAAGTCTTGGAGAGGATGTGGAGAGATAAGAACATTAGCACATTACTGGTGGGCCTGTAGAATGGTGCCGCCATGGTTCTTCAGGAACTTCAAGTGGAATTACTATCTCACCTAGCCATTCCACGCCTAGGTTACATAACAGCCCGAAGAACCAAAAATGGACTCAGACCCTTGTACACCAATGTCTGCAGCAGCGTTACTCATAATAACAGTCCAGATAAATACCTATCAATTGCTGTGTGGATAAACCACGTGTGGTCTAGCCACACGGTAGAATATTATTCAGCCACAAAAAGGATCAAAGTACTGACACAGGCACAACATGGAAGAACCCTGAACACCTTACGGTGAGTGAAAGGCGCCAACCCAGTAGGCCACGCCTCGCCTGGTTTCATTTACATGAAGTGTCTGGATGGGCAACTACACAGAGTCAGAAGAGTGGGCGGGGACTGCAGTGGGGAGGAGGGGAGCTGGGCAGGGGAGGGGAGCGGGGGGCGTCCGCTCAAAGCATCTGAGGTTTCCGTTTGCAGAGATGAAAATGTTCTGGAACTAAACAGGGGTGATGGCTGCACAGCAGGTGAGTGTACTGAATGCCACCGAACTGTACACTTAGAATGATAACTCTTATATACAGAGTAAACAAGGTCTTATACTGAACTATATTCACTATCCTGTGATAAACCATAATGGAAAAGAATATGAAAAAATACATATGTATAACTGATTCATTTTGCTGTACAGCAGAAATTAATACAACATTGTAAACCAACTCTACTTCAATAACATTAAAAAAAAATAAAACTAAAAAGGACAGAGACTGGCTTCCGAATGGAGCAAAATTCCCTCTTCTCACCTGAAGGGTTGGTAATGATGTCCTCTTTATGGTTTATCTTCCCCACCGGGGTTGGGAGGGGGAATGGAGTCGAGTGCTTGTTTGGCCTTTGTCCACTGCAGCTTAGGCAGAGATACTGCCTGAGCTCTATCCCTGCTGTGGAAGGTGCAGGTAAACACCAGGGATGGTGGTGAAAGCCTGTCTCAGGCAGCCCCTCAGGCAGACTGCTGCGAAGCCAGCACATCTCCAGGGGAGGTGGTTGGTGTGCTCCAGTCTCAAAGAGAGCAGCAGGATGGAGCAGAGAGCTGGCAAGTGTTATTCAGGGGATAATAAACCTATACCCACGTGTCTACCGGGAAGCTGCTCTGGCTAGAACCACACATGCATCACTGGTACAGAGCAGAGCATGGAGAGTACAGCAAGAACCACAAGTCTGCTTTAGATCTTGTCAAAAGTTGACACTTTCCAACTGTGGGGCTGGAGAAGCAAGGAGATCAAACCAATCAGTCCTAAAGGAAATCAACCCTGAATATTCATTGGAAGGAATGATGCTGAAGCTGAAACTCCAATCCTTTGGCCACCTGATGGCAAAGAGCCAACTCATTGGAAAAGATCCCGATGCTGGGAAAGATTGAAGGCAGGAGGAGAAGGGGATGACAGAGGATGAGATGGTTGGATGGCATCACTGATTCAATGGACATGAGTTTGAGCAAGCTCCAGGAGTTAGTGATGGACAGGGAAGCCTGGTGTGCTACAGTCCATGGGGTCGCAAAGAGTTGAACACAACCAAGCGATTGAACAACAACAAAAGTTACAGCTGGTAGGAATCACAGCTGACACCACAAAGCAGCCAAAAAAACAGGTATTTTTAGAAACTTATTTTAAAATGACTGCTGGACTGTCTTCAGAACATAAATCTCATGGGTTCCTCGAGATAAAAGCTAATCCTTAGTCCCCTTACCTTCAGGTAGGGCCAAGCATCTACCCAGCTAGCTGTTGAAATTTGAACTGACTTTTAAAAATCCCCAGGGAACGAAACTTCATGGCCTCAGTTGGTAACTTATTTGGCTCATTATAATCTCAACATTAGCAAATGAAAAATTTTGGGCTCAATCATATTCCAGACTTATCCAGGCCTTTGTAGGATTAAAAAGTAAAAACCCTACCAAAACAACAACAATGAAAAAAAAAAACCCTCACCATAGTTAAATACACTTATGTAATGAGGGAAAATAGCAAGAATAAAACAAAACAGTATTTCCAGCCCAAGATTCTGTTAAGACAGGCATTCTATGCTGGAGGTATAGCCCTTCATAAACTCTGTTAAGACAGGCGTTCTACACTGGAGGTATGAGCCCTTCATAAACTCTATGGTGGTAGTGATGCCTTAAGTTGCTCAGTCATGTCCGACTCTTTGTGATACCATGAACTGTAGCCCACCAGGCTCCTCTGTCCATGGAATTCTCCAGGCAAGAATACTGGAATGGGTTGCCATTTCCTTCTCCAGGGCATCTTCCTGACCCAGGGATCGAATCCGGGTCTTCTGCATTGGCAGGTGGATTCTTTACCCACTGAGCCACCAAAGAGCCCTCACAAACTCTATTACATGGTGGTAAATTATTCTCCTCCTGGGTTGCCTTTGAGGCACTGGGGGTGGAGGGCCATATCAGAGGGGCTCTCCTGGCCCCTTATCCTACAGGAACCACAGAGAGCAAGCGGGGATAGGGGCCTTGTGGCAGACACTCAGGAACACCAATGCAGCTCTGCGTGTTCCCCTGGAGGGTTCGTCCTCAGGCAGAGACCAGGTCCTCTGTCTTCTTTGCATTTTTACAGCGCCCACCCTGGCTGAGAACAGGGGACACAGTTACACACACAGAGCCACGCTTGTGCTTGGCACTACCCTGGGTGTCTGCCCTGTGTCTCCATCACTGGACCCTGCGTCCTGAGGCTCTGTGTCTGTCCACTGCCCACCGCTGACCTCAGGACAGTGGGTGTCCCAACGCGAGCTGTGAAAATTCCTCTTTAATAAACTCTTCTTTTAAAATGCCAGAATAGAGAGCCTTCCCGGGGGGCTCAGTGATAAAGAATCCGCCTGGCAGTGCAGGAGACATGGGTTCGATCCCTGGTCTGGGAAGATCCCACATGCCACGGGACAGCTGAGCTCATGCACTGCAACTACTGAGCCTGTGCTCTAGAGCCCCGGAGCTACTGAGTCCACGTGGCACAGTTGCTGCAGCCCTGGCACCCTAGAGACTGTGCTCCCCAACAAGAGAAGCCACCACAGGAAGAAGCCTGAGTGCCACAACTAGAGAGCAGTCCATGCAGCATCGAGACCCTGCATGCACAAAGACACACAAAATGTAAAGAAATGACAGAATAGGGACATCATCCCACTTCTCTCTGAGAAGAGGAAAGCCCCCTCTAGATCCTCGACAATACTGTGAGCGAGAAGTAAAACAGTTCTGTGGCCTTTGCAGAGACAGGACGCTGTGTTTTGTCAAGAAAAGAATTCAGATGCAAGCAACAGCTGGAGGACAGTCTGGCTGAGGACAGGATAGAGTTCAAGCTTAACTAACTTAATACAAATTCCATTCCCCAAATAAAAAGATTCCTCTCGTCCTCCCAGGTCTCAAGCCTCCTCTGACCATCAAAACTGGGGAGTGGAGGGAAGGAAGGCTTGTCTCAGCAGCGTCTGTTTTCTTCTCTTCTGCACAAGGCTTTGGACAGTGCGGGTAAGGGGCGCATTCTGGGTGTCAGAAGACATCTCAGCCTTCTATAGTGTGGATTGGGTGATTTCTTTTCAAAAAGAAGAGTGTGACCAAGGAGCGGTAGTACCAAATTGTGTGGTGAACTTGACAGGGAAACAGTGGATATGAAACCTCAAAAAAAAGGGGGTTCTGATAGAGAACAGATTGTGGACACAGTGGGAGAGGGCGGAGCGAGTTGAGAGAGTAGCACTGAAACATACACGTCACATGTGCAAAATAGCTGGCAGGAAGCTGCTGCATCACACAGGGGCTCAGCTCGGCTCCGTGATGACCTAGAGGCGTGGGAGGGAAGTTTAAGCAGGAGGGTACATATGTTCACTATGGCTGATTCACATCATTATACAGCAGAAACCAACACAACATGGTCAAGCAATTATTCTCCAATTAAAAGTAAATTTTAAAAACTATTATACAATACCTCCTTGAAGTCAAACAAGACAAGCGAGGTCTGTCTGTTGACAACCAGCCTGGCTCAGGACACAGGTGGTGTGCATGAGGTGATGGTGGTGATGGATAGGGCTGTCTGGGAAACTTTTAACAAAAGGAGGGGCAGGAGACATCGCAAAGATCCCACAGCAAAGCAGATACATGTAAATCCTCTTCCACCATGCCTGCTCATAGGGTGGGAATCTAAGTAAACCAGTGAGGTTAGGAGGAAAGCCAAAAAGAGATAGAAACGGGCAGCCAGCAACTACACTGTCCTTTACCTGAAACAGCAAATTAGGTAAAATTGGCAAAAATGCTTCTCCTGAAAATCAGTATTATATTCTGTCTACTTTTAAAACATTTAAAAGGCTGTTAAAAACAAAATTCCCAGAGAAACTTCTGCCTCCAAGAGGATGGAATAGGTGCATTTTTCTCTATTCTTCTTATAAAGTACAACTGACAATCCTGGACATCACATGTCAAACAAACATATGAAGACAATGAAAAGTGGAGAGAAGGTGGAAGACCAGCTGGGAACCTTGGGGTATGAGAAATCTGAGTCTCCTTTTGGCTCGTAGATTCCAGACTTAGAGTGGAAGAGCTTGGCAATCCTGAAATGCCCAGGGGTGCAGCCAGAAACACCCAGGAAGAAAGCCCTCTTGTCTTCTGCCAAAGAAGCAGGAAGGCTGCAGCCTCACAAGACAGAACACTCTTAGACTATAACCACTCTAACCACACACTGTAAAAGCTGTGACTCTGCTCTCATCTGTCGATAAAGACCAAGTGAGGCCTGGACTCCACCCTCAAGAGGCTGTGACAAGGTGTCCTAAAACCCTACCGTGTACGTAGGAGGCAAGGTAAGCACCTGTGGTTTTCATCCCTGCCAGCATCTGGCCCCCTGTGGTGTCAGCGGAGATGTTGGGAGAAGCACAGGGGAGAATGGGCTTCTGTCCTTCCTCTCCTCATTGGGGTGGTATCAGAAAAGGCCTAATGGAGAATCAGGACTTTCATCCTTATCCAGTAGTGATGAGGACGTACCTACCTCTGACTCCTCCCCACCTGCCCTGCAATGTCACTGGAGACCAGGCGGAGAGCAGGAACTCTCACCTGCTCTCTGCTGGCATCAACACAGACCACGCTGGGGTCCAGGAGAACCTCTGCCTGGCTGAGGGGAACCGCCATAAATCCAGAGTCACATAACACAACACCCAAATGTCCAGGTTTTATTTGAAAGGTTCTATACTGAGAACCAGGAAGGTCTGAAATTGAATGTAATGAGATCAACAGGTACCAATATTCAAGATGACAGAGGTGGTGGAATAACCTGGCTAAGATTTTAAAGCAGCCACGATAAAAATGCTTCAGTGAGCCACTATGAACATGTTAAAAGCAAATGGAAAAAAAAGAAGAAAGCCTCCGCAAAGATAAAGAAGATAGAAGAACCAATTGGAAATTTTAGAAGCTCAAAAATACAATCACTGAAATAAAAAGCACGGTGGATGGGCTGTCTTGATGCCAGGGCAGAGGGGACAGAGGAAACAATCTGTAAACTGGAAGACAGGGCAGTAAGCAATGATCTGAGTTCAGTAACAGAGACAAACAGTCTGAAGGAAAAATTCACAGAGCCTTGGGGACCTGCAGGAAGATAACTGGCAACATAACCATTCATGTCTTTAGAGCTCTGGAAGGAGAGAGGTGACCGAGGATGGGGCTGAAAAAGCATTCCAAGAAATAAAGGCTGAAAACTCCCCAAATTTGGTAAGAGACATCATCCTAGAGATTCAAGAAGCTCCATGAATCTTAACTGGGATAAACCCAAAGAAAGCCAGGCCCAGACAGATTATAATTAAACTTTTGGAAATTAAAGACAAAGAAAAGATTTTAAAAAGCAGCCAAAGAGAAATGACACTCTATCTATAGTGGAAAACCAATTCAAATGACAAAGGATTTTTCATCAGAAATGACTGAGGCCCGACATGGCATAATATTTTTCAAGTGCTGAAAGAAAAGAACTGTCAACTCTGTGAAAATACCTTTCAGAAATGAAGAAATTGGAACATTCTTAGATGGAAAGAAAACTAAGAGAATCTGTCACCACTAAAACTGCCCTATGAGAATCACTAAAGGAAGTTCTAAAAACAAGAAGGGAATAATAAAAGAAGGAATTCTAGCACATCAGGGGAGAACATGGTAAGCAAAATATGGGTAAAACAATGAACCCTCTCTTTCCTCCTGAATTCTCCAAATTACGTCTGACAAGTTAAAGCAAAAATTACATACTGTCTGATGTGGTTCTGAACGTATGTAGAGAAAATATTTAAGAATATTATAAATATGGGTGGGTAAAGAGATAAAAGGAGGCAAGATTTCTGTACTTCATTCAGACTGGTAAAATGACACTACCAGTAGACTGAGATTAGTTTTGTATATATAATATAATGCATAGAACAACCGGTAGAAAGAAACTATACTGTAGAGACATTAAAAAACACAACAGATAAGTAAAAATGGAATACTAGAAAATGTTCACATAACACATGAGAAGAAAAAACATAAAAATGAAAAATAGAACAAATAGAAAACAAAGGATACAATGGTAAACAAAGCCAGAACATATTAATAATACGTAAAATATAAATGCTTTAAATATGCCAATTAAAAGACATGGGGAGGCAGAATGGATCACAGAACCGGACCCAATGATATGATATGCTGTTTACAAGAAACTTACACTTTAAATATATTGCTATAGAAAGACAGAAAATAAAAGGATGGAAAAAATACACCACATGAATATTAACCAAAGGAAAGGAGGAGTAACTATATTAACATAAGATAAAGTAGATTTGAGAACAAAGAAAAAGTACCAGACAGTGAAAGACATTATATAATGACAAAAAGGTCAGTGTACCCAAAACACACAGTGATCCTAAATGAATGTCTGTATACCAGGCAACAGAGATGGAAAGTGTTGAAGCCCAAACTAATACATTGAAAAGAGAAACAGATTCACAATTACAGTTGAATCTATCAATATGCCTCTCCCAACATTTTCTAGTACAGACAAAATAAGCAATGAAAAGTCACATAATCATATCAGTTGATGCAAAGTAAAACCACAGTGAGTTATTATTACACAGCTTTCACAGTGGTTAACATTATAAAAATAGGGACCACACCAAATGCTCGCAAGGATCTGGAAAAACTGGATTCCTCACACATATTGGTAGGGATGTTATGTGGTCTGACCACTAGTTCCTTAAAAGCACCAAACATACCACATTGTTATGAATATACCAAAACCACTGAATTTACAGTTTAAAATGATGAAGTTTATGCATTTAAATTGTATCTCCAAAAAAATGATCAGATAAGCCTGGACTAACATGCAGCCCAAGTTGCCAATCCACAGAACTTTGAGCTAAATAAATGACTGATTTTTTTCAAAGGGTGGAGGGAATACTTAACCATGCACGTACCGTAAACCCCGCAGTTGTACTCCTGGACTTTCATCCCAGGAAAATGAACTCGTGTTCATGCAAAAACCTGTACACGCATGCCTACAAGAGCTTTATTCATAATAGCCCCAATCTAGAAACCCAGGTATCTTTCAGCAGGTGAACGGTTTAACAAAGCTTGGTCTATCCATACCATGACGTACTACTCAGCAATTAAGAGGAAGGAAGTACTGATACACGAAACAACACACACGGATCTCCAGAGAACCATGCTGTGTGAGCAAAGCACGCTGCCAGAAGGTTACATACTGCATGGTTCATTCACATGACTTTCTTGAAATGACCAAATTATAGAAATAGAGAACAGAGAGGCGGAGCTAAGCAGAGGATAGAGAGTAGATTCGATTATAAAAAGATGACATGAGAAACCCTGTGGCAATGGAAACATTCTATATCCTGACCACATCCGTATCAGGTATAGACGACTGAATCTATTCCTGGTTGTGAGACTGTTTCTTCAGTTTTGCAGAATGTTACTATCAGGGGAGGGCTTCCCTGGTGGTTCAGATGGTAAAGAGTCTCCCTGCAATGCAGGAGACCGGGTTCAATTCCTGGGTGGGGAAGATCCCCTGGTGAAGAAAATGGCAACCTACTCCAATATTCTTGCCTTGAGAATCCTATGGACAGAGGAGCCTGGCAGGCTACAGTCCATGGGGTTGCAAGAGTCAGACACGACTTAGCAACTAAACCACCACCACTATCAGGGGAACTAAGAGTATGTGGGAGTCTCCATATTATTTCTTACAACTGCAGGTGAGGCTGCAATTTTCTCCAAATAAAAAGTTTTAATAAAAATCCCTCTCAGTTTTACGCATTCCCTCCTGTTTTGTGTTTGTCTGCAGTTACCCTTTTGAAGCAGTTGGGAGAATGCTACATCTCACAGCTGTGTTAGAGTGGGATGAGGGGGGAACCCTCCTTCAACCCCCACCAGCCCTGCCCCAGGGAGCGGCCGTCCACCTCCTCGGAGTCGTCTGACCTCATTAGAGCAGGAGAAGTGGAATTGGATCGACAGCCCCGCACATATGGAAACCATTCCCATCCCAGGACTTGCAGTGAGGTGGGAGGCTCCCCTCAAACAGAGCTGAGCTCCGTGGGTCAGTCGGAGAGCCCACGGTGAGGTTAGGTCAGAGTCCTAGGGCTGTGAGGAACAGATAAATTAGCAGGGCACCTGGCTGACCCAGAGGGGCCTCGGGGAACGGCTGTTCAGTGGGTTGAGGAGCCCCAGATGTAATGGAGTGAGTCAGGAATGGTCCAGGCTCCACGCGTTTCCTGACGGGCATCTGGGGAAAGGACAAGCCTCAACTGGACTGCAGCGGTACAGCAGCGTGTGGGTCAGCAAGAGGCATCTTTACTGGCAGGGAGTTCTGCCAGTAAAAGCTTTGTTTAAAGCCAGTTAAAGCTCTGTTTCCACCCATCGGACATGCTCAGAAGCATTGGCTAAAGGACCCTGGCTTCCTCTCCAACCCAGCATCCTACCGCCCACCCCTCCCTCCCTCTGCTCCAGCCGCAGGGCCTTCTGGCCCTTCCTGGAACAACACCCCAGACAGTTTCCCACCCCAGAGTCTCTGCCTCCCAGGCGGCCCCTTCCCCAGTTCTCTCAGAGCAGCCCCAGGACCACTCACGTGAGAATGCCCTCCTCTCTCTACCCCCGTGTCCCCTGCTTTATCTTCATCCTATTTTCACTGCAGACTTTGTGTGTATGTCTGTGGTCCGTGCTGGATGTTAGCTCCAGGAGGGCTGGAATTGGGTTTTGTTCACAGTTCTGCACCCAGAACAGTGCTTTAGCCCATTGCAGGTGCTTAGGAACTATCTGTTGCAGGATTGAAGGAGTCAAGAGAGGCTGGTCTCTGGGCCAGAGCACCAAGCAGAGACAAAGATGGACATGGCAAGGCCACAGAGCCCCGTCTTTTCTTCTCCCCATGAGCTCTCCTCTTCCAGAGGGGTGAGGGGGTAGCTGGCACGACCTCACAAGATCTTGTCATAAGAGCTTCTTTCTATAAAAGGGAATTTCCAGGCCCACAGGACTCCCAAGTCTACTTTGTAATTTGGCCAAAGAAGAGCAGGCACTTCTCAGCAGACCCACAGTCTGGTGAAGAGTCAGGAAACTGCATCGCGGCCCCAGTCTCAGGTGCGCCTTCAGATGACGCATAGACTCACTGAAGGCTGCTAAATTAATAAATGAGGAGGTTCCTGGCCCAAATCAAGGTTAGGAATTAAAATCTCAGGACACGTGATCCACCAGCAGCCGAGAGGGCTTGAAGCGATGGCCAGTCAACAACCACCTTGCCTTTCTCCCCCTCCTCTGAGTACACGCCTCTCCCCAGCTCCACTCTGCTCTGTTGCTGCCTGACTTGGACTGGTTGTTATTTTTTTTTTTTTGCTTAAACTCTTGATTTTTTAAAAGATGCCTCAGTTTTCTCTTTTTGTAGGAACATTATGTAAATGTGATGAAAGAGGGAAAAGAACTTCAGAAAAATATTTATAAAAAGGCAACAGTGGAAGCAGCCTGAATGTCCATCAACAGAGGAATGGATAAAGAAGATGTGGTACATATATACAGTGGGACACTCTTCAGCCATGAAAAGGAATGAAACTGTGCCATTTGCAGAGACGTGGATGTCGAGACTGTCATGTGGGTGAAGTAAGTCAGAAGGAGAAAAACAAATACCGTATATTAATGCATATATGTTGAATCTATAAAAATGGTATAGATGATCTTATTTGCAAAACAGATATAGAGACACAGATGTAGAGAACAAATGTATGGATTGACAGGGGCAGGATGAATTGCAAGATTAGGATTGACATACATACACCATTGATACTACATGTAAGAAAGTGAAAGTCGCTCAGGAGTGTCTGACTCTTTGTGACCCCATGGACTATACAGTCCATGGAATTCTCCAAGCCAGAAAAGTGGAGTGGGTAGCCTTTCCTTTCTCCAGGGCATCTTCCCAACGCAGGGATTGAACCCAGGTCTCCCGCATTGCAGGAGGATTCTTACCAGCTGAGCCACAAGGGAAGCCCAAGAATACTAGTGTGGGTAGCCTATCCCTTCTCCAGTGGATCTTCATGACCCAGGAACTGAACCTGGTCTCCTGCATTGCAGGCGGATTCTTTACCAGCTGAGCTACCAGGGAAGCCCACTAAGAGTAAAATACATAATGAGAGAACCTACTATATAGCACAGGGAACTCGATTCAGCGCTCTCTGGTGACCTTCAGTTCAGTTCAGTCGCTCAGTCGTGTCCGACTCTTTGCGACCCCATGAACTGCAGCACGCCAGGAAGGAAATCCAACAAGAGAGAATAGATGTACACGTAGAGCTGATTCACTCTGCTGTACAGCAGAAACTGACACAGCAAGGTAAAGCAACTGTATTCCAATAAAATTTTTGTTAAGAAGGCAGCAGTGAGTGATTTTTGCTGGTTACAGGTAACAGCTGGAAGAGGGGCTGACGTAACACAGGGTTCTGGAGAAAAGCCGGGGGCGTGGAAACCGCATAATAAAGGTGGGTTTGAACAATGAAGCCTGTTGGGCTGCAGTCTAATTTCCCGAGGGTAAGGCTAGCAGCCCAGGCACGTAAAATACTGGAAAATGAACCTGACTGGACAAAGGAGCCAGTCTATGAAGGTTAAGGCATGAGGACAGGGCCTTCATCATCTTTTTTTAAATCAGTTAAATTCCCTGAATGTGAACTTGCCCTTAAATGAAAAATAAAATTTGCCTATTAGAATCTGAGCAGATTTGAATTAAGTATGAAACCACTGATGTCTCTCATGATGGTAATTTGTTTTAAGGTAGCCAACTTCCCAGGAGGCCCATGAAGCTACAAATTAATTACAATAAAATAACTCCCCCAACCCCCGCCACCATCACCCCACTTTCATTCCATCCAATACACACAGAGTCTGGGCAATGAACACCTGACTTCACAGATTCGAAGCAGCGTGCAGACAGAAAAATTCAGAAGGGGCCACAGGGTCCCCCGATTCAATTGTGGAATTAATTAAAGAAAGATGAGCTTCTCTCCCGATTAACCTCCTAAACGCTAATTAAAGATAATGATGGACAGAGGTGCAGCCTGCCCTGTTCTCTGGTGGCTGCGGGCAGGTGCCCCCAGGAAGGTGAGGGTGGAGTGGGCACTGCCTCCCTGCCGATCGGTAGGGAAGACAAAAACCTCACCCAATAAGAACAACCAGGGAGGCCCTGCAGCCTCAGACCATTCTCTGTTTCTTTACAGACGTCAGACCACATACGAGTCACTGCTCGCTCAGCCCAGCCCACGGGGAGAGCTGGAAGACTTCAAGAAATTGGTTTTTAAACCAGAGCACTTGAGTCACGGTCTTGAGCTGCCTACAGCCTGTTTGGGAACCAGGTGGGTTTGTAATGTAAGCAAGACTTTACCAAAGGGGATGCAGTCATGGTCCTGAGTTCCCAGAGTCCAGTTGGCCACTCCCAGCATACCGCATCCCCAGTGCGGGAGGGGATCGTGACAAGAAGTCCTGGGGAGACTTGGGAAAAGCCACCAGCTGCCCTCCCTTTCGGATGACTGTGTTCCATGTGGGATGCGGTGCTGGGCTGCAGCGCCTGGGGACAAGGTGAGTGGGGTGACTGCGGGGTGAGCCCAGGCCTGTCCCCAGCCTGTGCCACGGCCCAGCGTCTCCACCCTTGGGCACAGGGGGTGGCCGAGCTGTGTGACCCCGAGGGCAGGCCTGCCCGCTGGCTGAGACTGGCAGCACTGCTTCATCTTGGCGGGGCCCCTTCATCACTCCCGGGGGACAGGTCTCTGCTACCAGGCAGGGCCACTTTGGGCTTTCCCAGATTTTTGGAGATTTCCCAGAATCCTCTCTGGAGACTAACAACTCTATTTCCCATGACCAAGCTGCCGGCCTGGCTGAACCCCTGACTTGAACTGCTTTTTGCTTAAATAAACTCTTTTTTAAAAATTTTAATTGGAGGCTAATTACTTTACAATATTGTATTGGTTTTGCCATAGATCAACATGAATCTGCCACAGGTGTACACGTGTACCCCATCCTGAACCCCCCTCCCACCTCCCTCTCCGTACCATCCCTCTGAGTCATCCCAGTGCACTAGCCCCAAGCATCCTGTATCCTGCATCAAAACTAGACTGGCGATTCCTTTCTTATATGATATTATACATGTTTCAATGCCATTCTCCCAAATCATCCCACCCTCTCCCTCTCCCACAGAGTCCAAAAGACTGTTCTATACATCTGTGTCTCTCTTGTTGTCTCGCATACAGGGTTATCGTTACCGTCTTTCTAAATTCCATATACATGCATTAGTATACTGTATTGGTGTTTTTCTTTCTGACTTACTTCACCCTGTATAATAAACTCTTACTTTTTAAAAATATGGTTTCAGTTTTGTCTTTTTTGTACGACAGTATGTAGACAGCAGTGATAATTCTCTGATGTTGCTATTAGTTGCTATTTCATAATCTTTATAGATGACCTAGAGAAAGTCTTCTTGGAAGAGGCCCTGTCTTCTTCCAAGTAGAAGAGCTGCTAAACCTGCCGGTCTTTCTGGCAGACCATCACTTTCAAAATTTCAGAATAAGATTACTGTCTGCATCACTGCTGGCTCACGCTTTGCAGTCTGAAGAAGAGCCTTTGTTGAGAGGACTTACCTATATCCAACAGGGTGAGGCTGTCCAGGCAGGTCTGCTGGATCACCTTGGTATGGGTGCCCAGCAGCCTGTGGGAAAGTCCTGGCAGCTGATGCTGGGACAGTGTGTGAAGGACGTGATGAAGAAGAGAAGTACATGGGGCGCAGGAGAGAAAACAGGTTTCCTTTTTCTTTTCCAATGATAAAAAACCCTCTGGATTATGAACTTTTTAAAGGGTGTATTAAATGTTTAAAGTGAACTCTTCATATATTATTACCTGGCCTCTCTCTGGGTCATCCATAAAGACGAACTAGCAACTAAAAACCATAGTCTATCTCCAGTGTTTGAACCCTGTCTTTCAGGAATGCATAAATCGCATGGGAGAATGCTGAAACCTCAGAGGATGACACATCTCCGCCTCTGGAAAGTGATGCTGTTTTTCTAAGATGAAGAATAACATCCATCGAGAGAGGAATGGCTAAGGAAGATGTGGTACAGAGATACAGTGGAATACTACTCAGCTGTAAAAAGAATGAAATAATGCCATTTGCAAGAACATGGATGGACCTAGAGGTTATCATACTTAGTGAAGTAAGACAGAGAAAGACAAATACCAAATGATATCATTTATATGTGGAATCTTAAAAATAAAAAAGATAACAAATGAACTTATGTACAAAACAAAAACAGCTTCAAAGAGTTAGAAAACAAGCTTGTGGTTGCCAGAGGAAAGGTGAGGGGTGAGGAGATTGAGGTTAACAGACACACACTGAGTGCTGAGTGAGTGCTTGGTTGCTTGGTCGTGTCTGACTCTGTGTGGCCCCATGGACTACAAGCCCACCAGACTCCTTTGTCCATGGAATCCTCCAGGCAAGAATTCTGGGGTGGGTTGCCACTTCCTTCTCGAGGGGATCTTCCCCATCCAGGGACTGATCTCGGGCCTTCTGCATTGCAGGTGGATCTTTATTGTCAGAATTATCAGGGAAGCCCAAGATACACACTCAGTTCAGTTCAGTCCAGTCGCTCAGTCATGTCCGACTCTTTGCGACCCCATGAATCGCAGCACACCAGGCCTCCCTGTCCATCACCAACTCCCAGAGTTCACTCAGACTCATGCCCATCGAGTCCGTGATGCCATCCAGCCATCTCATCCTCGGTCGTCCCCTTCTCCTCCTGCCCCCAGTCCCTCCCAGCATCAGAGTCTTTTCCAATGAGTCAACTCTCGCATGAGGTGGCCAAAGTGCTGGAGCTTCACCTTCAGCATCATTCCTTCCAAAGACATCCCAGGGTTGATCTCCTTCAGAATGGACTGGTTGGATCTCCTTGCAGTCCAAGGGACTCTCAAGAGTCTTCTCCAACACCACTATATATAAAATAATCAACAACGAGCTACTGTATGGCATAGGGAACTTAACACTTGGTGGTTACTTTTTAAAACATGCTTTTGGATGTGATTTGTAATAGTTTGGGTTTTAACACCTTCTCCATTTCTGTAAACAACTAGCGCATGTTCTTTCTCCTGGCTGAGTAGATCCAATTCCAATTTGCCTTGATTCATGGACCTGACATTCCAGGTTCCTAAGCAATATTGCTCTGTACAGCATTGTATCTTGCTTCTATCACCCGTCACATCCACAACAAATTGGAGGTGGTCAAACAAGAGATGGCAAGGGTGAACATCAACATTCTAGGAATCAGCGAACTAAAATGGACTGGAATGGGTGAATTTAACTCAGATGACCATTATATCTACTACTGTGGGCAGGAATCCCTCGGAAGAAATGGAGTAGCCATCATGGTCAACAAAAGAGTCTGAAATGCAGTACTTGGATGCAATCTCAAAAATGACAGAATGATCTCTGTTCGTCTCCAAGGCAAACCATTCAATATCACAGTTATCCAAGTCTATGTCCGAACCAGTAATGCTGAAGAAATTGAAGTTGAACAGTTTTATGAAGACCTACAAGATCTTTTAGAAGTAACACCCATAAAAGATGTCCTTTTCATTATAGGCGATTGGAATGCAAAAGTAGGAAGTCAAGAAACACCTGGAGTAACAGGCAAATTTGGCCTTGGAATGAGGAATGAAGCAGGGCAAAGACTAATAGAGTTTTGCCAAGAAAATGCACTGGTCATAGCAAACACCCTCTTCCAACAACACAAGAGAAGACTCTACACATGGACATCACCAGATGGTCAACACCAAAATCAGATTGATTATAATATTTGCAGCTAACGATGGAGAAGCTCTATACAGTCAACAAAAACAAGACCAGGAGCTGACTGTGGCTCAGATCATGAACTCCTTATTGCCAAATTCAGACTTAAATTGAAGAAAATAGGGAAAACTGCTAGACTGATCAGGTATGACCTAAATCAAATCCCTTATGATTATACAGTGGAAGTGAGAAATAGATTAAAGGGTCTAGATCTGATAGATAGAGTGCCTGATGAACTATGGAATGAGGTTCGTGACATTGTACAGGAGACAGGGTTCAAGACCATCCTCATGGAAAAGAAATGCAAAAAAGCAAAATGGCTGTCTGGGGAGGCCTTACAAATAGCTGTGAAAAGAAGAGAGGCGAAAAGCAAAGGAGAAAAGGAAAGATATAAGCATCTGAATGCAGAATTCCAAAGAATAGCAAGAAAAGATAAGAAAGCCTTCTTCAGCGATCAATGCAAAGAAATAGAGGAAAAGAACA
>SJXQ01006255.1:0-114677 GCA_006408695.1 Aepyceros melampus | reverse complement strand
TGAGCGCAGAAGAATTGATGCTTTTGAACTGTGGTGTTGGAGAAGACTCTTGAGAGTCCCTTGGACTGCAAGGAGATCCAACCAGTCCATTCTGAAGGAGATCAACCCTGGGATTTCTTTGGAAGGAATGATGCTAAAACTGAAGCTCCAGTACTTTGGGCACCTTATGCGAAGAGTTGACTCATTGGAAAAGACCCTGATGCTGGGAGGGATTGGGGGCAGGAGGAGAAAGGGACGACCGAGGATGAGATGGCTGGATGGCATCACGGACTCAATGGACGTGAGTCTGAGTGAACTCCGGGAGTTGGTGATGGACAGGCCTGGCGTGCTGCGATTCATGGGGTTGCAAAGAGTCAGACATGACTGAGCGACTGAACTGAACTGAACTGAGTAGACCCATCAGGTTCTGCCTGGGTGACAACATGCCAACAGAAGTGGTGCCGTGATTTCAGAACAGAGGCCAGTTCACGGTCACCTCCGGAGACAGCGTTCTAAGCATGCTCAGTGCTTCTCTGCAAGGCAGTCACTCACCTGCACTTTTTCTTTTCTCAAAAACGGCGTGAGGCCACTGTGAGAAAATCTTCCTATGTTGTAAGCTGTTCTAGGGTGGGGTTGAGGGTGACCTTGGAATACTCCTGGATGAAACATGTGCGTCCCAGGACAGCCTCAGTGGGGAGGACTCCTGGGGACATCTGAACTTTGTTTCTGTGTGGACACACTGTGCAGAGCAGGGTGCAGAAGGCCAGTATCCTCTCCGCAGAGGATCTCACTCCATGGCTGTTTCTCGTAAGTGAGGCTGTCGACGGCTCCCTGCGGCTTACAGAATAAAGGCCCACAGGTCATATGATCTGGCCTTCCACCTACTCAGGAGACCTAACTCCTCAGCCCTAGTTTCGCATTTTTCACTGTGCCCGGATAACTCTTCACATCTGCCCGACGGCCAGATCCCTCCCCTGCTTCACTCTCCAGGGCCAGATCCTAATTCGCGCCGTGCTCTCTGGGCAGTCTCTCCATCACTGTTACAGCCCTTCCCACCATATTTCTATGCTTATCTGCCATTCCTCCCTGAATTTCTATACCACCCACAATGATCTCTGGGAAAATACAAGGACTCAGTATAGGCTCTTGCCTGGATTAGCATCACCACGAGGGACAACAACATCAGCATCTCTGGGTGAGCAAACACTTACCAGCAGCCCCATGTGGAAAACTCTTGGGAGCTCCACTTTTATCCAAGCTGACCCCCAGCGATTAGGAGGAAATGCAAGGTTCTGTCAGAGATTCATAACATGACCTTCAACAACAGGATATGCCTATTCACAGGCATTTAAAAATAGTGGGATTCTACTTGCAATAGTGGGATTCTACTTGCTTATCACGTGTTTTGTGCAAAACATTTGTAAGAGTTTGGACGTAAATGGTAATGGTTTATAGAAGAAAAAGAAAATTAAGGGAGTATTATGTCTTATACTGCTCTCTGATGGTTGAGCAGAGTTTTGAGAGAACAAAATGTCTCTGAAAACTCTAGAGTTGTTTTTGTTATTATTTCATTTTTCTTTTGTTGTTCCTATAAACAGTAGAAATATTCTTTGCACAGCAAAGAAAGCCATTGATAAAATGAAAGGACAACCTCCTGAGTGGGAGAAAATATTTGCAAATGATATGAATGACAAGAGATTCATATATAAAATATATACAACTCGGTATAAAAAAAAATCCCACAGAACCCCATTAAAAATGGACAGAAGACCTGAAAAGACAGTTTTTCCAAAGAGGTATGTAGATGGTCAACAGACACAGGGAAAACTGCTCAATACGGTTACTCATTAGGGAAATGCAAATCAAAACCACAGTGAACTATCACCGCACACCTGTTAGAATGGCTGTTATCACAAAGACAACAAACAAGTGCTGGTGAAGATACAGAGAAAATGGAACCCTTGTGCACTGTTGGTGGGAATGTGCAGAATAAAACTGGTGTAGCCACTATGGAAAACATAGTGTGGAGGTTCCTGAGAAAATTTAAAAGGAACTACCATATGATCCAGCAGCTCCACTCCTGGGTACTTATCCAAAGAAAATGAAAAGACTAATTCAAAAAGGTAAATGCACCCCAATGTTCAAGGGTGCATTATGCATAATAGCTAAGATATGGAAACAATCTCAGCACCCATCAACAGACGACTGGGTTAACACACACACACAATGACATGCTGCTCAGCCGTAAAAAGAATGAAGTTCTGCTACATGAAGCAATACGGATGGACCTGGGGAATGTTATGCTAGTGAAATGAGTCAGACAGACAAAGACAAATACTGTATGATATCACTTACATGTGGAATCTAAAACATAATACAAATGAATGTATATTGCAAAACAGAAACAGACTCACAGATACAGAAAACAAGCTAGTGGTTACCAGTGGGCAGAGGGGAGAGCAGAGGGGAGAGAAAGGGGTATGAGATTAAGAGACACGAACTACTAGATACAAAATAAATGAGCAACAGGGAATTATAACCATCATCTATAATAGCTTTAAATGGAGTACAACTTAGAACAATACTGAATCACTATGTTTTACACCTGAAACTAACATTACAAATCAACTATATTTCAATAAAAAATAGAAATAGATGTTCTTTTGTTGTTCTTGAAAATGGCAGAGGTGGATGAGAAATGTTGGCTGAGTATATGTGTGTGTATACCTAACAACATCAATCAGTGGTTAGCTATGTGAAAACACTTGCTGCTGACATGAACATGAAAGCAACAAGGAAAATCCAAGTGGATCCCCAGCAGGTGCGTCTCCCGGCCTCCACGCTACGTCTACTGATGTCATGGGCTGGCTGCGCTCCAGCAGGGCTATAAAAGAACAAAAGTCCGAACCACGAAACCTCTGCTGAGCATGAGCTGCTGCCTTCGAGAAGGAAACGAAGGCAGGGAACGCAGCCGTGACACAGTTATGAAGTAACCCTGATGGAATGATGTGGTTATGTCCTTTGAGAATACTACACAAAAAGGAAGAAGAAGAAAAAGTCGAGCATAAGGATCAAAACAGGAAAGAGGATGTCTGCTGGGCTGAGAGGCGAATTCCCTCACGATGCTCAAGACGAACCTTTATCTGGAATCAGACAGTGCGCTCTGCCCATAGACATTCCTTACAAAACAGCACAGACACATATTGATTGTTTCTGAGGATGAAAGGGTGTTCTCATTTCCCAGCACTGAAGAAACTCAAGCAAAAACCTCTGAGGGACAGCAGAAATGGTCCTCAGCCGTTGGATCAGTGTGTCATGATATCCAGATCAAGAAGCAGGGCCAGATGGAGCAGACATGCAGGTGCAGCATTTCCCTGGGTTATCAAATGAGCAGCTCCCTTGGATTTTAATTTGGAAAGCTGCTGGGGAATCTCAGAGGCTCCAGGACACATTATTTGTGATGCTGGTCAAAGAACCCAGCACCGCGGCCATCAAGCCTGCACACAGCCCAGCCCGACACCACTGCCTTTGAGGGCCTTAGCATCTTTCATCCGCTTTGAGAAAAGCTGAATGAAAGATGCTGCCTGGATGGAGCAGTCAGAGGCCTTGGTCTCCAGCCTTGACAGTTTCTCCCGCTTTCTACATATTTGTGAGGATAGTGAAAAAAATGCCACCAAGACAAGAAGTCAAAAGTTCATGAGACCAAAGTGCCTCCACCGAGTTCCTATCCTATGTGCTTTTCAAAAAAGACAAGTGCTTTCTGAATAAGTAGCACAGAGTCAGGACGATACAGGGTGTCTGGGTGGTATGTCAAGGCTTTAATAAACAAAACTATTGTTCTACAGATATCTTGAATATCTAACAACTGTGACTATTTTGGATGAACTGGTAAAAAGAAATCTATGACAGAATTTAAATTTTAAAAATTTCATTAATAATGAAAGATTATATTTGTCAGTAAATTAAATAAGTGCATAAAAATTTAATCACATGTTCAAGAAAACTGGGTCTTGCAGTCCCCTTGCTGAGACCCATCCCTGGATCTGGTGACTGACCCATCTCTGGTCCCCTGAGCTGGCTCACAATCCAAGAGACCCTGCTACCTGCAAGAAGATTCTGCCTGCAAGAAGACTCAGCCTGCACTGCGGAGGCCCCGGTTCGACCAGACAGCCCCCTTGGCTTTCCCACCAGCCTCTCTGCAGCCAGCAGGGCTCTTTCCTCAGATCTCTGTCTGGTTGGCTGTGTGTACTGATTTTATTTGGGTCTCTGATGAGTGTCACCTGGAGAAGCTCTGCTGCCACTCCAGCACCACCAGTTTCACCCCAGAGCTCTGCCTCATTTTCCTCCTTTCTCCTGTTCATTTTTCTGTTTGTCCTCTGTCACCTGCCCTGGAATGTGAACCCCAGCACAGCAGAAATCTGTCTCGCCCTATGCCACACCCTGGTCTGGCTGGTCCTCACTTCAGACTTGTCTCCTAGTAAGCCGATCACTGGTTCTATTTGTTTGGAAGCCAGTGCAGTGACTCATTAGTAAGTGTGTGAACTCCCAATTATCCCAATTATACCACCCATGGTGCCCTGAGTAGATCCTAATTGGATGAGAGAGAATACATGCTGAAGATCCATGTTATCACTATCTTGTTAGGAAGCAAAGACTTTGCTGAGGTCCCTGAGTAGCTGAAAACCGAGCTACCATGATTAGCACTCATGCTGTGTCCTGGCCCAGAGAAGGATTTACTCTCTAGAGACACAATTCAGTCCATCACTAAATGCAGTGATTCTCTGACAATGACCATCTCCTAGTTCATGTGTCTTGGAAATTTATTCTCCAAGTTCTTCTCAACCTCAGGGTTAATGATGTTACATTGACCTGTGACCAAATGGGCAAATAGATGGGGAAAGCTGGAAACAGTGACAGACTTATTTTCTTGGGCTCCAAAATCACTGGGGATGGTGACTGCTGCCATGGAATTAAGACATTTGCTCCTTGGTAGAAAAACTATGACAAACCTAGACAGTGTATTAAAAAGCAGAGACATTACTTTACTGACAGAAGTCTGTATAGTTAAAGCTATGGTTTTTCCAGTAGTCATGTATGGATGTGAGAGTTGGACCCTAAAGAAAGCTGAGTGCCAAAGAATTGATGCTTCTGAATTGTGATGCTGGAGAAGACTCTTGAGAGTCCCTTGGACTGCAAAGAGATCAAATCAGTCAATTCTAAAGTAAATCAACCCTGAATATTCATTGGAAGGACTGAAGCTTCAGCTTCAGCCATCTGATGTGAAGAGCCAACTCATTGAAAAAGACTCTGATGCTGAGAAAGATTAAAAGCAAGAAGAGAAGGGGGTGAGAGAAGAAGAGATGGTTGGATGGATCACCAACTGAATGGACACTACTTTCGAGCAAACTCCGGGAAACAGTGAAGGACAGGGAAGCCTGGTGTGCTTCAGGCCGTGGGCTCACAAAGAGTTGGACATGACCGGGCAACTGAAAGACAACAACAAATGGGCCTCGACTGGCCTTCCAAGTGCCAGGTACAGATGGGGCCGCCTCATCTGACACAAACAACCACGCCTGGGACCCGGGCAATATGTTCAGAGCAGTGTCAATGCAGAAGCAGATATGGGACATCAACGAAAAACGTCCAGCAGCCCATCTCAACTTTTTCCCTCCAACAGTCCAGTATGACCAAGGGATTCAATTATCTTGTGACTGCACCACAAAACCCATTGGCAGGGCACCAGAAACTCCACACTTCTTTCTTCGGAATCCCCAAGAACTGAGGAGTGAAACAGGCGGTAGCATTGGGTCCTTCCTGGACAACATCTCACTGTGGCTCTGTTTCAAAGCAGGTATTTTAGGCCATCTGGTTTCTGGCTAGTATGTTTTGCTCCCATCTCAGTTGGAGGCAGGGGAGATGGGTGGTGGGAGGAGGTGGGCAACGGAAAAGCAAACAGCTCATTGATAATCAAAGGAAAGCAATTAGCAGAGATCTTCTAAGGCAGGGAAGAACTAATCCCTGCCTGGAATGTGAAGCCTCACCATTCAAATGATATGACCTGTACAAGCAAAACAGAAGTCTTACGTTCACCCTTGATTGCTTCTCTTGTTGCTCATATGGCTTAAATATTAATAAAGTCAACTTTCAAAAAAGGGGATTAAAATAGTTCATGTTAGTTTTAAAAGGATGCAATAAGCTGTCAATCCTGGGTCGTTACTGACATTAACTTCATGGGTGAAAAATTTTTGAAAAGGGGTCTTGTTGGCAGATAAAAGTTGACATTGAGTTAACTTAAGTCATAATCCAAAAAAATTAAACATATTTAAGTCATTTGATTAATAGGATGAGGACTGCTCTCAGCAAATCACTGATCAACACTGAATCTGCCTTCACCATTACCTCGTCTCCCTACATCGCAAGAAAACAGCGCTCCTGCCTGGCCCCCTCCAGGCGCCCTGTAAAGATGCCATCATCTTTCATCAAGCTATGGCCAGTGGCTAGATTCTGGGCACATCTCAGCACAGCTAGCTTGCCTCCAAGGTGGACAAGAAGTCTATTTCTCGCTTCAAAACAAATGACAAATGGTGTTCAGAAAAGTTGTTCTTAACTGTCAAACATCAGGCCATAACAACAACAGGGCCCTTGGGATGGAGCATCATAAAATATTAATAACAGAGCCGATTAACGCTGGTTGACATGGGTGGCTTAGGTGTTCATTAACCACATGCTAGTCAGGTCTCTCACCTCCTTAAGAGTTTATTCCCTCATCCCCTCCTTCCTGGGCCCAGGATGCAAAACAGTCCCCAGAAATCCCTGTCTGGGTCACCTTGTCAGCCCTCCTGTCGTCTTCTGGGTCGTTTACTCTCCCTGTCCCCCAAATGCATTTCCTTGCCTGCTCTGACATCTCCCTGGTCTCACCTGGGAGTGTTGCTGCCTCTCTTGCTGGTTGTTGCCCTGAGACGTCTCCCTGGTGTCTAAACTGAAAGACCTGCTGGTACTCGGCCCTGCCCCAGGCTCTCCCCCACGCTCAGGGTCTAGGCACACGCTGGTCCCCTGGAAGGTGATGCTGGCCAGATGCCATCTTTCTCCACAAGGCTGCTCCTCTCTGAGCCCGTGGAAACAGAGCAGTCTTCATCAGCTCCCTGCCCTTCTCTCCTCTGCCGTGGTCAGCTGCTTGGCTTCTGGGTTCCTTTAAGGGAGAGTATGGTTTCTCTGTTTGCTCCATGTTCTTTCTGCATTTAGGGACCTAAAGCCACCACCCCCTGGCTCCCCAGTTCCTGCAGAGCCCTGCTCATGACGTCAGACCCTGGTTTGCAGCCTCTGATGGGGCTCCCGATCCAGGACCGGCCTCCCTCCTGGCCTCTGGGGCTCCAAAGCTCTCCAGGAACTCTGAGGAGGGTCAACTCAGAAACTGAACACTCAGTGACTCTCACAATCTTGGCTTCCTAGAAAGAGCCCTGGACTTGGAAGACAGGGTCCAGCCCCTGCTTAGTTGGACGACGAGAACGTGAGACCACCTCCTAGAGGCCAAGCTCCCCACTCTGTGCAGAAGGAAAGTGCCAGTTGCTGCCTGCAGCGACGATCCTGATGAGGAAAATCAAATGGGGCATCACGTCTTCAAGTCCATGGCATTAATAACAAGGAAGGGGATGCTTCTTGAGATGCAGAGACTTAAAAAACAGAGCAAGCCCATGTATTTGTGGACCTCACCTAGATCCTAAAACACACCTAATAAAATCCTAAAAAGACAGGGCTGAGATGACCCAGAAAATCTGTTTATGGACTGAGTATCAATTGATACTGAAAAATGATTGTTAATTATTAGAGGTGATAATAGGCAGTGGAGTTACAGTGTTTCTATGTCACAACACAAACAAGGATAAGATGTATTCGTCATCAGTTCAGGTCAGTCACTCAGTTGTGTCCAACTCTTTGCATCCCAGGGACTATAGTCCACCTGGCTGCTCTATCCAAGGGGATTCTCCAGGCAAGAATACTGGAGTGGGTTGCCGTGCCCTCCTACAGGGGATCTTCCCAACCCAGGTCTCCTGCATTAGGTGGATTCTTTACTGTCTAAGCCACCAGGGAAGCCCATAATGTAGGATGTTTAGAGCCAAATGCTGGCGTATGCCAGGGTGAGATGCTGTCATGTCTAGGGTTTGCAAAGGAGAAACAGGAGTGGGGAGTTCCCTGCCACCCCAGTGGTTAGGACTTGGTGCTTTCACTGCTGAACACCTGGGCTCAACCCCTGGTCAGGGAACTAAGATCACCCTGCAAGCTGTGAGGCATGGCTGAAAACAAGAAAGAAAATATTTATAACAATAGGCTTATCTGATTGAAGGCAGAAGAGAAAGGGTGATAGGAGATGGTTGGATGATATCACCAATTCAATCAACATGAACTTGGGCAAACTCCGAGAGATGGTGAGGGACAGGGAGCCTGGCGTGCTGCAGTCCTTGGGGCCGCACGGAGTCAGCCATGACTTGGTGACTGAACAACAACAAAGGGATCAGATGAAGCAACTGTGGCAAAATCTTGGTAAGTGTTGAACCCGGGCAGTGAGTACGCAGCAATTCCGTGTACTAGTCTCTCTACTCTTGCGTTTGTTGAATATTTGAATAATGTAGAAAACTGTAGAAATGAATGTACTCAGGGAAGCCCAGGCATATGTCAGGATAGTGGGGAGACTCAGGAACGAGGGAGCAAGGTCAGTGTGTCTGGAGGAGGAAGCATTTGTCCTCAGGGCTGGGTCCGTGCAGGACGAGGATCCGACTTCTATGTCTCTCCAATCCCTCTGGGAAAACCAAAGATCCAGTGGAACTGAACTGCGGTTCTGCTTCTGAGTTACAGACACAGGACTATTAACACTTTCTGAACATCTACATGTGCTACGGATTTAACATATATTATTTCATTTAGACCTCAAGTCAAAGTGATGATAAGCAAACTAAAGTTCAGAGACATTTGTAACTCAGCCAAGGTCACACAGCTCAGTGAGAAGCCGGGCTTGGAGCCCAACCCAGGTCTGTCTGTCTCCACAATCTGTGTTTCCTCCCCCAGCTCCATGACACATAGATGGAAAAAATGCAGCTGGAAGTGAAATAAATCTTAACCAGGTGTCGGAGGCAGAAGTTTGCCACCTGGCCTGGAGAGGTTCGTTGAAATGATGGCATAATTTCCTAACCTTTTAGCTAATAAAACAACTAATAGATATTTTACGGGGGGAAGTGTGGGGAGGGGGTGGAGAGGGAAACAAAATGAATGTGTTGTCTGCAGCCAATACTTTGAGAAAGAAAGTATTTTTCCTGAAAGGATATAAAACTCATATTGGAGAATAATATACAGTCAAGCTGGTTGTTTCCTATTTTTGGCCTTGTTTCTACTCATCTTTGACTCAGCAGTTGTACCCAATTTGCCTTGGAGGAATGATGAAACCAAATAGCTTTTTAAACATTATTTAAGATCAAAGGATTTCCATTTGAAGATCAAAGCATAATGGATATTTTTTTTGGTAAGAACACACACTCAAAATGTATTGGGCAGTTTTTGTGTTTTGTTTTTAACGTAACTGGTTTCAAAAGAGCCTGGGAGAGTATGGCCTGGGGTTGAGTGGATGAGCTTTTTTTGTCTGAAAACACTGCTGACAGTGCTCTCTGACAACCTGGAGGGATGAAGTGGGGACGGAAGTAGGAGGGGGAGCTTAGGATGTGGGTTGCGGGGGAAAGGGAGGGTTGGAAACACATGTATACCTATGGCTGATTCGTGTTGATGTATGGCAAAAATCATCACTATATTGTAAAGTAATTATCCTCCAATTAAAAAAAAAAAAGAATAAAACAACCCCTGATGATGTGTTTCAGGCTCTGTCCTCTGGTTCTGGGCAGATGACTCTCCACGAGGAGGCCCAGATGGTCAGCAAGGACCGTGTCCTGGCTGTGCAGAGCTGCCTTGATGCGATGAACACTGGGGGACATGGGCTGTGGCCCAGACAGAGGAGCAGAGAGGAATTCCTGAGAGGCGGACGTGCATCTAGATTTCCCCTGAGTGCTGGCTCAGGCGAGGCGCGGCGGTGGGGTGGGACCCTGAAGCCTGGGCATCAGTGCTCGCAAAGGACAGAAAACCACGCGGAGGAAGCGGTGATGCCCAGGGCCCGAGGAGACCAGCGCATGGCTTCCTCTACCCAGGCCTCAGCGAGCTTGGGGAATGCACATAATCGAAAGAGAATTCCGCCACCTGGCTGGCCCAAGGCAAGGGCAGCAACCAGAACTCTTGACCTTGAACCTGGAGAAGACCAGCACAGGGTCCACCCCACTGACCTCCCGCCAACTCTGATGAGCAGAAAGAAGGTCTGGGACAAGACTGGGACCTCCTTGTGGTTCCTTCAGACTTAAGCCACAGCTGGGAAACTAGGCGTTTGCATCAAACACACCCAGCCTTTCTTCTAGCTTTGAGAAACACCTAAAACACCAGGACACGCCCTACACACACCAAGGAAGAAAAACAATGTAAAGGGGAAAAAACAATAGCCTGTCCCCTTACACGATATTTTAGGCATTTGTCTGAACTGTATTTGTAAAGGAAGTGGTCTTCCAGCAGGAAAAAAAAAAAATGCGTGAGTTACGCATTAGGAATAAAGAGGAAGGGATAAACAGCAAGGTCCTACTGTACAGCATAGGGAACCACATTCAACATCCTGAGAGAAACCATAATGGAAACCAGTATGAAAAAGAATGCATAAATGCATAACTGAGTCACTTTGCTATAAGCAGAAATTAACACAACATTGCAAGTCAACTCTAGTTCAATTTTTTAAAAAAGGAATAAAGAAGGAAAGATACTACCAAAACATTGAAACAAGAAATTCTTCCAACTTAGCTCATTTTTAAGACCATGTAGAGTAACGGTGTGCATGACAGACTGTTCCACAGGCAAAACGGTAGGGTTATCTTCTAGTGAAGAACACTGGGAAGACGGGTTGGCAACAGGTGTTCTGAACAACCAAATATCCGTAAGTTCTTAGCATCTCTACGGTACACAAACTACCTGGCGAGAAAAACGCTCCACTCAGAAAAAACAAACTGAAAACCAAGAAAAATCATTTCGCTCATCCCCTTGGCATTTCTTACTTCACTATACTTTCCAGACACCTAGTTCTCTTTCTCAGTTTCTTTTCTCTAAGTCATAAGAACAGGGTGATTTATGTCCAAATCACACTGGTTCATTTTGGAAGCCGATTCCACTCATGAGAGAAGGCAGAAACCGGTTCATGAAACTTTAAGGTTTACCAAAATCATGTAAAAGTCTAGGGGCTTAGATAAGATCAATAAAATGTTTAGGTATTTTCACTGGATGAATTAGGGGCACAGAGGGGTACTTGGAATCTCCAGGTACCATTTCAAAATGCTCATTTGGCACAAAAGGGGTTTTGGAATTGATGCACAAAGATTTTGGTTCTGTTTCTTACGAGCGCGTTCCTGAGAAAAATAATGGCTAGACTTGGCTGTCGTTAGACTTTGCCTGTGATTTGGACCTGCTTTCAGGGCTTGGCAGGCTGTGCTAAGGGACCCTCTTTCGGGCATCAGGGCTGAGCAGAGGGACAGTGAGGGGCAGGGCGGCCACGGAGCCAGGACACCTGGGCGCTGGGGTGGCAGGGAGGACCAGAGCCCCGATCCGTGCTTCTACGTGAGCTCTCCTCTGAAGCCACCAGATGGAAGGGCCCTGTCACTAGAGGCCGAGTGACAGCCTGCACCCTCCGTGGCCACTTTCAACAGGAGCGATCACCCTGGCCCCCACTGCATGGGTGCTGCAGGTTCACCCTCCTCCCCTCGCTGGGTTTCTGCATTTCCACTCGGTCAACAAATGTTTATGGGGTCTTCCCTGGCGGCTCAGTGGTTAAAAATCCACTTGCCAATTCCGGTTTGATCTCTGGTCCGGAAAGATCCCACATGCCGGGAGCAGCTAAGCCTGAGCTGCTGCTACTGAGCCTGCACTCTAGAGCCATGTTCTGCAAGAGAAGCCACTGCAATGAGAAACCTGCACACGGCAAAGAAGAGTAGCGCCTGTTGGCTGCAACTAGAGAAACAAAGTCCCAGCAAGGCCAAAAATACATAAATTAATTCAATGAAAAGAAAACAAATATTTACAGAGCCTCCCTATGTGCCAGACTGACAGCTGGAGACAGAGGCATGGATGAACTCAAACATCACACGGGGCGGGGAAGCAGGCATGGGGAGGTGGGAGGAGAGACAAAATACTCAGGGTCTCTCAAAGAGGGAGTCGGTTTGTGACTCTTCAGAGGGAGGGACAGGATGGCCCCCCCCTGGCCTGGGCCACCCCTCCCCCAGCAGCTCCCCAGCAGCTCCCCAGCAGCAGGGAATCCAAGCAGGAGTGTAAGCAGCCAGGCAGGTGGTAGACGGACAACTGGGAGAGCAGAGTCCTCTCTCCGGAGCAGCTGCCTGTCCAGCCTGCCCATGGACCACCCAGGAAATCTGGGAGCCACTGGCGGGAGGAGTCAGATGGAGGGAGGGTGCTGCGGGTGGTGGGAGGCCCGGAGTCCCTGAAGTAACCTCTCCAGGAGCCCTAAAGTGAGGCCAGATCTGTGACAGCGAGAAAGGAAGATGGGACCCCACGTTTCCTCCTATACACCCACATTCAAACCCTCCCTCCACCCCCGAATCGACTGTCCCAGCGAGGAGGTTACAGAGTGTCCAGAGAAGAGATTCCAAAATGCAGGAGGCAGAGACCACGTTTAAACTCCAGTTATCTCCTGATCCACCTGAACATATGCAAGTGAACTTTGAACAGGATAAGTGCTTTTAGAAATTACATTCCCTTTGAATCTGAAAAAGTATGTATACGTGTGTATACTGAATCACTTTGCTATACGCCTGAAACTAATATACATTGTAAATCAACTATACTTCCATAAAAAGTAAGTATTTTTTAATTTACTTTTTTTTTTTAATCAACCACAAGCTGAGAGCCCACAACATCCTTCAATATCATGACCTTCCTGCCAAACCAAAGCCCAGCCGCCGACCTTTGGCTGGCCAGAGACTCAGGTTTGATCCCTGGGTCGGGAAGATCCCCTGGAGAAGGAAATGGCAACCCACTCCGGTATCCCTGCCTGGAGAATCCCATGGACAGAGGAGCCTGGCGGGCTACAGTCCAGGGGGTCACAAACAGTTGGACGTGACTCAGCAACTGAGCACAGCACAGGTCAGTGAGCTGTCACTCATCATAAATTCAGTTTCATAAATTCTAACACCTCCCACCCCCACCCCCCCCATGAGTCTCCATCTCTAACAGATGAAGACAGTCTCCTTACAGAAAATCTCTCGCCCAAGACTGCAGGGCTCGCCCTGGCTGAGCCAGGATTCGGACACAGGCTCAGAGCTCTGTGATCCTCCCTGCACACGTCGGACTCGAGCCTCTGCCACACAGGCTCTCATCCTTTCTGTGCACCTCCATCTCCCCGTCCTCACAGCTCTGCCTTCCATCTTGTCTCCAGTGGGCAGCCTCTCTCGACTTCTCAAGCCAGAGGCCGCCGGGATTGCCACCTCTTCCGGACATCCCCTGTGCCACTAACCCCTCATCCAGGCCTGTTTTGAGGACCCCACAGGCCGGAGATCCCGCCCAGGTCAACTCAGACTTGGTGAAGGGCTCACGCTGCCTTCCTTGCAATGTTTTCCTGTGCAGTGTTTGAGAAGAGTTTTAGAATTTTGCTTGGAAATTCTCCTTGTCCTCAGAAATGACTCATGATCTCTTAGAAATCACTGGGTATATATGGGAGAAATTCTTGAGATACAGAAGAGCTTCTAAAATTTTTTGCAAATAGGATAAAACATTGTGCTTATTTTGCTTTAAGACTGACATCCATGTATTAATTTCAATTTGCAAAGGCATCTCCCTACTTTTAGAAACATGTTGTGTTTGGAGATTAAAGAATTTTGTGGGTCATTGACAACCTAGACACAAGCCCTGTGTCTGCTCTTCAACGGGCAGAAGAGGCCTGCTCCCCCTTAGCTGTGTGGCCTGTGTATCAGTTATACACAGACCACCACAAGGCCCAGTCCTGCCCCCACCCGTCACGACTTCAAGCTTCAGAGAGATTTTTGTTCAGCTGACTGATAAAGTCTTACAATGACTAGCACAGCTGCTATAAAATGAATGCTAATGGACTCAGGAAAAATGTCATAAATACACAAAAAAATCACTTCAACCACAGAGCCTTCACTCGTATACTCTTTAGCCCCTTTCTTAAAATATCTAGCCATTTGAGATAATATTACTGATACTTCTCAAAACATTTGCATTCTCTTTCCTAAAAGCAACACAAAACAAAAATGCTTTGATTTCATTGCTTTGAAAGACGGTATAAGAAGACAGAACCTAAAGAAAACAGAACATAAATATCAGAGGGTCTCTGGAAGTACTCCACCTCTAGATTTTTGTTTCTTGAGTAGCTAGTTCTAGGGTCCCTTCCAAGTACTTAGAGGGGAGCCTTGCTCATAATCTCCTGGACCTCCGTGTCCCTAAGGTGGCCAAGGCCTCCTATTACCTGTACATTGCCTTGGGCTCAGGTCAGTTTGCTTCAGTAAACTTTAACCAGATGCAATCTGATAACATTTTAACATACATGATTCAGTCAAACCTACTCACTTGCCCAGCAGTTAGGGGAGGAGTGGGGGCCACTGAGGGTCTGTAAGAAATAAGGGGGGTGGGGGAGGGGGCAGCTCCTGCTTTGCTGGACCAACCAGTAGGTCACGTGATGCTGTCTCAACACCAGGAGCAAAAAATAATTTATCAAAAACAAAACAAACCATAGGTATACTTGGAATGAACAGAATCTACACGAACAAAATGCATTCTTTGATGAGCAGAACTTCAGGGCAGACACCCTTTAGCACATCACTGGGGCTGAGAGCAAAAGGCCTGGCTTAACATGCTTTGCTAATACTGCTGACACAGCACTTCTCCACCTGAAGATCACAATGCTATCTCTATTTTCTGCATGTCCAGACCCCACATAAGCCTCTGTTTCACCTGGGGGCAGGCCCAGGGACCTGAAAGTCAGATTTCATGTTGCCCCTGAGAGGGCATGGTTTCTGTCTCACCCATCATGTGCTCACATTGAAAACCGAGAAGAGGAGAGGAATCCCCAGAAGGGAGGTAGGGAAAAGGAGAGGGGGTCCTGGGGACCCTGGCCTGGGGCTGCCCACCTCTTTCCATTACTGTCCCGGAGCATTGCTCTGCCCATGACTCTGGACTTCGTCTCCAGCTCCTGCACTTCCTCCAGCAGCGTTTTCTTGCAGGTGTGCTTGGCCCTGTGTCCAAGGGAAAGACAAGAAGGACATGACATGTGAACTCAGCTGTGACAACAGGCTGCTCCCCCATGGGGCCTCTCTGATGTCCTCTGACCCAGGCTGGGGCTTGGAGTCACTGTGGAACATATGCCAGCCCTGTGCATGGCGAAGGTTCCACCTCTGCAACCTGGGAAGCATCCGAAGTCCTGCAGAATGGGCCCAGGCCATGGGTGTCAGCAAATGATCCCCTAAGAGCATTCCTTGCGGCTGCAGAGCTGGCTGATGCCTCCAAGTCCAGACAGAAGCCCAGGGTTCCGGCAGGGTCATAGGTCTACCTTGAAAGCTGTCTACTTCAGGACCTAAAGACCCCAAAGATGCTCTAACCCTCACCCAAGTGGACATATGCGGGTTCTTTGGACTGTGCCCCAACTGTAAGGTCAAGAGCCCAGGGGAAATAGTCTTCTCTCTCCTTTTAGGGTGAAAAAAGTCACAGCAAGATGGAGTTATGATGCCAGAGGTCACTGTCGTCACGCCAAACCCTTGATCTGAAATTCGGGTCAACACAAATATCCAGGCACAGATTTCCTTTCTTCTCTTGCAGACCTCAGCAGCGTAAAACAACAAACACAGTAGCAAAACAGGCTGGCCTTTCCAGCCTGTAAACCTCAAAGCTCTCCCTGACCTGTGGAAAGAGTTACCTGCACCTTCTCCTGATTAAACTAAGAAACATCTCACAATATTTCAATAAGTGCCTGATCGCAAAGGTCTTCCTAAAACTGAGATTAAACAGAGAATGGCTGGTTGGAAGCCATACAGGCGAAGAAAGGGCATTGACTGAGATACAGGTTAGAAATGAAAGAGAACCTGTAAAAAAGCAAAAGACTCTAGCAGAGCAGCACAGGGCAGTGTTCTTCTGAAAATCTTCTTCTAGTTTTTTCTGCAGAAGCGCATGTGGGGTGCCCATCAAGCACCCAGACTCAGAGACAGAATCAGAACCAAACTGAGTGTGTCTGCAAGGACACGGCACAATGCAATGGAACCTTCTGGAGACCTGAGCTGCTCCACGGAGCCACATGCTCCTGTCCACCTTCCGCCTTCAAGGAGTCTGGGAAGACAGCGCCCAGTTGTCTGCTGACACCCCAAGTTCATTTCCGGTGGAGAGTCAGAGCAGAGGCTCTGTGTAAGTGTAGGTCATTCATCTCCCCACAGGAAACAAGAGCTGAACCACACAGTTTTCACACATAATTCCTTAACCACACCAAGCAGTGTCCTGAGATTCAGGGGCGATTAAAACACTGCAATTCAAAGCGAGACAGGGGAATTTTCATTTAAACAAGAAATGAGAAAATGTTTAACTTTCTGCTGGAAAGAAGACAAAGAGAACGTGACACTGTTCACTATGAATGACTATGCCAGGCCCAAAGTCTACCTTTGATCTCAACTGGGCTTCTGCGCTGTACTGATAAGAGCCATCTGGGTAAACAGCCAGCCCCACTCCACTTGATTTCACCCCAGATACACGGGTCCTGTGGAGTGTGTCTGGCTTGTCCTTACTGTTTCAGGAATGTCTTCACTCTAGCATCCTCCCTTCCTTCTTCCTCTCTCACCCACAGAGCAAGCAGCACTCACCAACCTCTAGACCAGCTCCCAGTGTAATCCTCTGGGCTGGGGTAGGGGAAGGGAGACATGAAGTAGGCTTGAAACAGGAAGGCTGGACCACAGGGCACAGAGCACCAGAAACCTACAGCTTGGGCGAGGAGAAAAGAGACTTTGACCCACGGGACTGAAGCCACCAATTTTCACTCATTCATAAAATTGCTCGAGAAGGAAATAAGCATGTTGATTCTACTTGGCCTTGTTCACGTCCCCAGTAGATGAAAATGCGTTCATACCCAAGAGTTCTTCAGCAATTTTGTAGTATTTCCACAAGGCTAGCTCCCGGGAGTCAGCCTGGGAATTTAACCAGTATGAGAACATGGCTAGTCTTTCTGCCTGGAGCACTGCAGTAGGGTTGATGTTAGCAATTTAAAACCATGTTTTAGGGGACTGTCCTCGTGGTCCAGTGGCAAAGACTCTGAGCTCCCAATGCAGGGGGTCTGGGTTCAATTCCTGGTTGGGGAAATAGATCCCGAATTTGTGGTTGCTGTTTAGTCCCTAAGTTGTGCCTGACTCTTGCAACCCCATGGACTATAGCCCGCCAGCCTCCTCTGTCCATGGAATTCTCCAGGCAAGAATACTGGAGTGGGTTGCCATTCCTTTCTCCAGAGCATCTCCTGAACCAGAGGTCAAACCTGAGTCTCCTGCATTGGCAGGCGGATACTTTACCACCAGGAAGCCACCAGGGAAGCCCAGATCCTGCCTGCTGCAACTAAAAATCCCCCATGCCACAACAAAGACTGAAGATACCACGTGTCACAACTAAGACCCAGTACAGCCAAACAAATAAATAAAAATAGCTAAAAATATTTTTCTTCAAGAATCTTTACCCAATAAGGCCTTACTTAGAGAAATGATTCTAAGACCTCCCCTGACAAAGTCTACATTTGTCATCGAATAAAATCTAATACTTCTAAGTTTCAAAAAGCCAGCCACTAAGTATTGACCACTGACAAGGAAATCAGATCTCACCATGAGCTGGGGTTGGGTTTGTTCTGAATCACAGCTTGAGCAGAGGGAACCCAATTACCTGTGGATGGCTGTTTCCCAGGGCTCCTCCCCCAACCCCATGTCCAGAGGCCAGGTGAGCACAGAAGGGCAGGTGAGAGTGTGTGGCAGTCCACAGTGATCCTTCAGATAGAGTGAAAGGTATTCTCCAGGTTATCAGGATTTTTGAAATAAGTAAGCTGGCCCAAAACCCTGAACTTTTCATCTTCTTATTTCTGAAAATCTTTTTCCTGGACTCCTTTTCTTTTTTTTCCTTATGGAAGGAGAACAAGTCAGAAGGAAACATTAGATTCTAAATGTGGATGAAAATGTAAATATAATGTGTCTCAAAAGAAATTAGTCTGGTTGGAAGGGTTTTTTTTTTTTTTTTTTTTTTAATCAAGGCCCCATTGTACACAGAAATTTCTTATTACCTTTTATTTCCACTTAACTGCCTATCTGGGATTATAATAAGGAAATGAAGTCATTCTGGACTTGCTGAATGTACTGTGTCCTGACTGGTAAGGTACAGGAGATACAGTTAGATAAAAAGAGATGGGTCCCTGAGTTCTGTGGCCTTGAGCTTTATATTATTTCTATAAAGCAACATAAATGAATTGTTGCTTTATGAGCATAAGTACATGGCAGCTTACCTAAGAATGCAGTCCTGGGTAAACATTTTGGAAGCACATGAGCTAAAGGATATTAAATAGTTCTGGACAATTTAAACTGCATGCATCTAATAAAAATATTCATTAGCCAGGTAGCACCTATCATCAATTATTTTAATAAAAGATGTGTTAGTTTAGTCCCTCATGAAAATTCTGGTTAACAGGGTAAACAGAAGAAATTTTTTGCGATGTCCAAATCTGCCTTAACATAGTTCAATAATGGATTTTCATTCAGAAATTTGATAGACTTCACTGAAAACAATCACCACATTGCCTCATGCTGTTTTTTTCTTCCTTACGCTTAACAGTGCAGATCCTGAAAGGCGAGAGAGACTGGGTGAAGAAAGAGGGAAAGTGCAGGAAGACAGAGCAACCTGCGTGCACAGAAATGCACAATTAAGTCCCCTACATACGAACCTTCAAGTTGCAAACTTTCAAAGATGAGAATGTGTATCTGGTTCCAGCATGGGGCCAGCACCTGCTCCATCCACGTCAGGTGTGAGGGACCCTGCAGCCGGCCCTCCGTCTCCCATTGCTGACGACCCTTCAGCTCTACCATCTCCCACCTCCTCTCCCTCCGCTGGTCAGTAACTCTTCTTGTCTGTGCACTCGATGCCAGCCCCCATGTGCCTGCTATTGTACTCCTAGGTACTGTACTGCAAGATTAAAACTGTCTTTTCTTTTTTTTTTTTTATGTATTACTTGTGTTAAAAGTACTATAGATCACTACAGTACCATAGAGCTGATTATGTTTATAGTTGGGTACCTAGGCTAACTTTGTTGGATGTGTGAACAAATTGGATTTAGCAAACACGTTCTTGGAATGGCACTCGTTTGTATGTAAGGGACTCACTGTATGTAAAAAGGCAGGACTGCTTTGAGCTGGAATTTAAAAGCGGTTTCAAAATAGAGTTAACCACCAAATCTCAAAATCAAACTAAAAGGTCTTGAGACTGGCCCAAGGCAAGATGAAAGAATCACAGCAAATTTACAGAAGTTCCAGACACTGCCTCAAGCTGATTCATCAGAGCCAGCCCTCCAGCGGCCCACTGACTCCCTATATGTCACTCAAGCTCTCTTCTCCAGAGTCCAGGGTGCAGCCTGGCACATCACGTGACAAGAAACATTCTACAATCTGAACCAAATGACGGGCAATTTTCTGGACAACTGGGATTAATACTTTTGTTCAGTGTGTAGGAAGGAAAAACAGGATAGCTTTGTAAAGCTGAAGAAAGAGAAATGACAGGTAAGTATCATGGCCTCATTAGAGGTAAGCAACTCATAATACACTTTCCCTGGGAGAAGCCTCTGAATTTATTAGAAGTGAAGTGAAGTGAAAGTCACTCAGTCATGTCTGACTCTTTATGACCCACAGACTGTACAGTCCGTGGAATTCTCCAGGCCAGAATACTGGAGTGGGTAGCCTTTCCCTTTTCCAGGGGATCTTCTCAACCCAGGGATCGAACCCAGACCTCCCACATTGCAGGCGGATTCTTTATCAGCTGAGGTATCAGAGAAGCCCTCGAATTTACTTGACTCAACAATAAATATTTCAGGCTGGGAGTATAATAGGAGATAAAAGATGGACTCCTTGATCAGAAGCAAAATGTCCAAAGAAACTTGCCAAATTCTTCCTTTTGAGGAGAGGGATAAGTATAGTTTAGACATTAACTACGTATTACTGGTCATATATTTTGGGCAAACACTCTGGGCCAGAGGCTATACATGCTATACAATCCAAATTAAATGAGACAAAAATGCATTTCAGGAGATGGGTCTGGAATTCAGAGGGGCCTTTCCTGCTCCTACCTGGCTGGCAACCCCCTTGGAAAGAAGTGACTTTCCTTTCCATATGGTGGAGCTGGAAGCAGTGTCCTTGTTAAAATGTAAATAGCATTAATCTGACAGTGCCAGGAAACCCCCCTTCCCCCCCAAAAAAAAATCCCATTGGAGAGGATAGATAATTTGTTTCATGCAGACTGGGAACTCTTCCTTCGAATGTATTAGAAAAGATCCAGGAAACAGAGGAGGCGGCAGAGGTATTACAATCTGCAAATACTCTTTTTTGGAAATGGGAGAAAGAACTCCTGCCAGCATCTCACTTAGCAAATATATCAGTCTCAGCAAAAATGTATGGCCGAAACCAACACAATATTGTAAAGCAATTATCATTCAATTAAAAATAATTTAAAAATTATGTACTAATAAAATGTTTTTAATGACATTAATTTGATAGTTGAATTAAGAGAGACCAAGATTAATTTATAATCAAGTCACTAGTCTCAAACTATACACTAAAAAGTGATCTGATGTAATCAAGACCACATTCTATTTACCTAAAACTAACTTGATGATCTTGCAAAACTGAAGACATTTGGCAAGGCAATATATCGTGCCATAATTGGGCTGTGTTATGAGCACAAGTCACAGAACTCAGATTTTCTTTCAGTTCATTAATTAGATTAAGAAAACATCTTTCTTGGGTATCATAGTTTGATTTCCAAGGATTCCAATTCTATTTATAGAATACAGTTTTAGCAGATAAAATGGACGTAGTGATAAAGTTTTTGAGAAATCACAGTTACTTAATTTTCACTAACAGTTGTAAAACTTAGTGAAGAGAAGGAAAAAAGGAAAATACCCAAAATATGTGCTATAAAATCATCTCTCCCACCTTCTCTCTCTGTGCATCATTGGTTGTCAAGATAATGTCAAGATGAAGATTTTTTTCAAAATACATTCCTACCTGTCAGGTAGGAGCAGTTCTCATTGAGTGTGGGAGGAAGGGAGAGAGAAAAATGAAATCTGATGTCTTCTGGAAGGTTTGGAATCAAGTCTCGATTCTCTATCTTAGAGATGCCAAATAATTATGCTTTGCCCAAAGTAATACCAATCCAGGAGTCTCGATTTTCAGGGAAGTTGGCAACAGTAGAAGTCATCAGGTCTAACCTTGACCTCAAAAATCAACCTGACCTCTTTTGCAGTATTCCTTCTTTTCCTTGCAGATGAAATAAAGTTTATCTTGGAACCTCGTAGCTTTTTTTCACATTGTAAATAAGATAGTTAGAAAAATAATATATTCTGAAACACAAACAAAAATTGAGCTAAGTTATTTCCTATTGAACCTATGTGATAATTTTGTCATTGTGATTAATCTTCTTATAGACTTGTAAACTGACACTTCATGAAAATTATATTTGAAGGATTCTTACTGGGAATAATTTGGAAAAACAAAGACTACTTGATTCTAAGCATTTGGTGATTTGAAATGACATACATATACACACAATTTCCCTTTAAGCATGGAGTTTAAAGCCAGACTATATTTGTGATCACTCAGCACTGATAAAAATCAATGAATTTTGAGGGGCTTGTCTAGTGATCCAGTGGTTAAGGATCTGCCTTGTAATACAGGGGATACCCGGTTCAATTCCTGGCCAGGGAACTAAGATCCCACATGCCTGGAGGAGCTGAGTCCTCACACTGCAACTACTGAGTCCACATCACAACTGCAGAGTTCATGCAACACAAGGAAAGATTCTGCATGGTGCGATGAAGATCCTGTGTGCCGCAACTAAGACCCGACACAGCTAACTTTTTTTAAAAACTCAATGAATTTTGACTTATGCTTCGTAACCCTGGTGGAATGGATCTGTACTCAGAAATTCTCCCTTATAATCCTGTATAAGCAACACCTCTCTTGACCTTCACACAGCCTGATTTCTTTTCTACTGTATTCTCATATCAAGGTGAAGTGCAGGTTAAAAGAAAAAAAAAAAAAAAAACCAAGCCAACATCTTTTATATCTGCTGTGGCAGGAGACCTGCGACTTCAGAAATCTCACAACATCTAACACCCTACGGTGGGGCTTGCTAAGGACTAATGGAGGACACAGGACAAGACCTGGGGTATCACTTTATCTCTCACTTACGCTCTCCATGCCACGTCTTCGATCAGACATGCGGTGGGAACCAGAAATAACCCCAGCCAGAAGTGCGCAGAGCTCAGAACCATGGTTGCCTGCAAAAACCAGAAGTGACACGTGCATTAACACTGCTGAGAGAGAGAAACGTAACTCAATCAGTATAAAATGCCCCTTAAGCAAAAGGTTATTAGATTCAATGAAACTGAAATACACACTCAGGAAGAATGTCAAGGGGACCAACGGGTGGCGAGAGCCCCTCACCATGATCTCCATCAGCTCTTGTCTCCATCCTGATAGGCCAACGAGTTTGGTCTCCCTGTTTTATAAAGCACTTCAAGCCCCTTCACGGCAACAGGAGTGGGAGTAGGAAGGGAAGCAAGATTAGCCCAAGTCTCAGAACCGAACCTGAGACGTGATCTGCCGATGCTGCCCACCCAGAGTTACACTGCCTCTTTAAGTGTTACATGCTGTATATATGTCCATATACATTGATGCATATGATGGCTTTTGTATGTTCTGTTTTGGAATCTCCTCACCTTAAAAAAAAAAAAATTCCTGGGCCTCAAACACAGAGCATCACTCCAGGCCTTGATCCACTGAGACTATGCAGACCACCAACCACTGGACCCACCGTGAGATCACATGTCAGGAAAAACGCACGCAGGGGTCTCTCAGAGGGAGTGCACTGCCGTGTTCCTAGCTCTTTGGCTATCTCTAGTTCCCATTTCTCATACAGAAAGCATAAACACAGAAGGAAAATTTAACTCCCCCGCCCAGCCACAGCAGCCCAAGCAAACCACAGGGAGGAGCTGAATTATCCAGGTTCTTTCTGCAGGTCCTGCCTTCCTCCTCCAAACCTATCCCAGGTTGATGGAGCAGCGAAAGGCGGGATTGTTAAAGCTACATTTCTGGGGCTGCTACATCCTGGATCATTACTGGCTGGTATATTTATCAAAGGATATAGTCATTTAAAAATAACATCTTATAGAAATGACAGTTATGTGATGGGCTGGAGGTGTTGGCTAGTGCTGTGATGGTAATCATTTTCCAAGACGTAAGTGGATCAAATCGACATGCTGCATGTACCCCTTAAACACACGATGTTAGATGTCAACTGTGTCTCAGTAAAGCTGGGAACTGCTTTTTGAGAAACATAAAAATAACATTTGATAACAATCATCTATGTGCTGTTTAAAGTGGGTTATGAAACATCAGTAAGAACTCCATAGCTGAGGGAAATGAGGAAAATAATCTTTGAACCCAGGTGACAAAGGTTATGTGGGGATTTGGAAGTATGGTTTTGTCGCTGGTTTCTAAAACTTGGAGCTGTTAGAACATGTCATGGAAATAACTGATTTTAAGGGTGTCTCTCCAGAAAGATTTTCTAGTGTCTTGACTTTCACATATTGACTAAGTTTGAGGTATTGAAATCTTTGGCGAGGCCACAGCTATTAGTATTGAAATTGAGATTTAGTTAGATTGTTCTTATTCTCTTAGCATTAAAAAAAAAAAAAAGGTTTATTAAGCTGGACTAGGTGACAAACGGCATTACTTACTCTTTCTCCCCACTCACATACACTACTGAGTGAGGCATCCTTTTGATGTGCTAACAGCCCCACTGGGAAGAAGGCACCCTCAGTTACATCTTTAGTCAGTGAGGACTCTTGGGTTGGGTGCCAAATGCACGGGCTTCCCTGGCCACTCAGTGGTGAAGAATCCACCCGCCAATGCAGGAGATTGCAGTTTGATCCCTGGGCCAGGAAGAGCCCCTGGGGAAGGAAATGGCAACCCACTCCAGTATTCTTGCCTGCAAAATCCTATGGACAGAGGAGCGTGGCGGGCTACAGTCCATGGGGTCACAAAGAGTTGGACACGACTGAGCACACAGGCCAAATGCAGAGGAACCTCTTGCAGTAAATCAGAGGAAAGCGAGGCTTGGGCGTGAAGCTACTTGATAATGAAACCACAGCTGGTGAGAGCCCAGAGAGGGTAAAGCTAGTCTGAATGTAATACAGCACAGCATCGCATTTGGACAGACCAGGGATGCTGTGAAACAAATGGCCAGGGATTAGAGCACTCAGAAACTTCTGCGGGCTCCTCATCACACACACTCAGTATCCATGGTGCTCAGGCCCAGCCACCCGTGGACACAGTGACAGAGAAAAGAAAGCTCTAGAAATGAGGCTGGAGGAGCCTGAGTTGGGCAAGGTCAGTCTGTGTTTCCTGTTGTGGGGTGGATTCTGGACCTGTGATAGCCATGGAGGAGGCAACCACGGCAGTTGCTCCCCTGCCTGGAGGAGGAGACCAAGATTGCCTGGTGTGTCACCCAGTGCCAGGACTTCCCATAAAGCGTCCTTCCTAGTCCCTTTTCTACAGAAAAAAATCAATACTGCAACCTCCGCAGGGACCCAACTCCCTCCCCTAGGTGTGAGGAGAGAGGGGCTTCCTTTGGGAGGGAGCTGGTGAGGGACCACCTCCCCATGAATGAAGAGGCAGACAATAGGAATCAGGTAATTAATACGATGTGTGCGCTGACACACATATCCCAAACGGGACAGCCTTCATCTCACAGCAAAGTCCTCAGCAATCACTCCTTTGGGCATTTAGAGTATCTTTAAAACTCCAAGTGTGACCTGAAAGACATGTATATTCTAAATTAGAATAAAAACCACCTGATAAAAAGGTCATATTTTCTTGGATCTTCAATCTCGGCCAAAGATTTGAAAAATGGATCATTTCATGTTGGTAAAAGCAGAGTGTTCAAATACATGTGAACTTGGAAATGCAATGAATGCTATAGGATACGTCCCTGGGCCTCCAGGGTATGTGTGTCTCCCTCATCCGCTGTCAGAGGTGTTTCATGGAGAGAGAAATTAATTAAGGAGAGTGGACTTAACAGTCAAGAGTACATATCTGGTGTGGAGACTATTTACACATTAGATAACCAGTCCCTGAGGTGGGAGCTTAGAGGGGCAGGAGCAGGCATTGGGGGGACACAGAGGGGCTGGGGGTCACCAGGCTTCAATCACATGACAGTTTCATTGATTCAGGTTGCAGGTGGATCCTACCTGGATCAAGGCTTCCATGTTTCCAACCCACTGGATCTCTTGGGGGTGCTTCTCAATCTAGACCTCAGAATGGACACAGAAGGGACAAGAAGGATTCCCCTTGGGAACAGGACCACAGTCTTCTTCTCCTCCATGAGTCACCGTAAGCATTTGCTGGGGATGGAGGGGCAGAGTCCTCGCCCCTGGGCAGCAGCCTCGGGTACCAACTCTTGCTGTCCTGGGTGATTTCTCAGCAGGTGAGCAGGTGGACGGAGCAAGGACTTCAGGTTCACATGGAGCTGGGAGGGAGCTGTGCTTCTAAGCTTTAGATGGTGACACCTGCACGGGGCCACTGTCCTCTGCCTGCCTCAGTTTCTCCTGAGCGGCCAGGACCAGGACAGTGGGAGCTCTTCCCTTCGAGGGTCTGTGGTACCTAGCTCACTGTCAGCTGCACTCACAGACAATCCATGCCACCAAAGACCCGATCAAACCTTCAAAAATAAGGCTGTGCTCCTCCATTCCTTGAAGTCTTCCTAGCTCTCCCAACCCCCAAACATCTGATCTGGAAATGGCTCTGCCTGTAAGATGACTTAGAGCCGCCAGTGAGCTCAGGGCTGGCGTGGGGCACCGTGTCTGAGCCCCCGCCCGCCCTCTGGCTGCGCTCCAGCCCTCTGCTGCCTTCCTGGAGCAGAGCAGCCCAAGACCCTCGATGAGACATTTTCTCCACTGTTTTCTTTACCTCTGACAACTGCAACTGAAACTGAGCAGCAGCCCGCAGCCCCCCAGGGAGCCCTTCTGCAGTTTTTTCCTCTCTCTCTCACTCTTGCTGTTACTTTTTACAGCTCCTCCAAGCAAAGTTCAGATTGCTATTTTTTTTTAAGAGAAAAAAAAGAGTCTTGGGAAGAAAAGATTTGAGTTCATTAACAGTTTATGATAAACTGAGAATGGCAAATGATCCATCCCAAGGACCAGATTGAGAAATGAAAACTATGCTTTCTACTTTTAAAGTAAATTTATTTCTTGAAGCTAGAAACTTCACAGCAACAACTATTCTGCCTTCCCTTCTCCAAGGTTTTGGAGCTCTTGGTATGCACCAACCTCAAGGTCCCTTTGTAGAGACTTGGGGATGGAGGAGGGCCATCCATGCCTCCAGGGCCTCATCTCCACCCACTCACAGCGTGTGTTGTGGGCACCTTTTCATCTCCATGGACACACTGCTGGATGTACACAAGAATCCGCCAACCACCCTGCACCAGCTCCAAATTCCCCACAAGGGCTTCCCAAATAATAGATGTGTATTAGCAGCTAAAATTAGTGATGGGCAGGGAAGCCTGGGGTGCTGCAGTCCATGGGGTCACAAAGAATCAGACACAACTGAGCATCTGAAACTGAACTGCGTAATCAAAAATCAACCCTCCCAACTCCCCACTCCTCCCCTAGCATTTCCTACTTTCATTAGGTGACACCACCTGCCTCAGGCTTGTGTAAGAGATGGGTTTGATTTCTGCTTCTCTTCTATTAAAACTCTCTTCCTGGGGACTCCCACATATATTGTTTTTAAGCCCTACAACCCCCCTCGCCTACAAGAGATACACTAATTGTTCCCATTTTACAGATGAGGCAACTAAGGCTCAAGGCCAATTCAAGGTCACCTGTAAGGGGCTAAGTCAGGATCTGAAGCCAGGTCTCTCTGACTCTGGTGCCAGGGCTTCTCCTGTGGTCTGAGATCCATATTCTCAACATACAGTGGCTTTAATGGCTCCTCATAATTGTCTAGTATTTTCTTTACCATTTTGCTAGCATTTCAATAACTTTTATTTTAATAAATTGCAAGCCTTTAGATATGTATAATCCAGCTGCAAGTTTTAGCTCAGAAGTCCTACTCTATTACAACTTTTCTGACCTTGTCTTTTTCCATTCTGCTTAAAATGCAACATTTTTCACTGATGGATTTAATAACTGGGCTATTTCATGGGAGTGTCATTGTTCCAGAGGGTGATGCAATGTGCTGACCCAGTGAGCAGGTGTGCACTGTCTCAATTAACAGACAACAAAGTGCCATGTCCATAAAAACTAGAGTCCAGTACTGGAAGAGCTGTGGGTCTGAGTGGGTCTCATGGTCCTTACTATTTCTCAGTAGGACAAGTCTTATTAAGGTTGGTACCTGTGAAGCAAAACCAACATCTTAGTCTTCACAGCATCTTGGCTGGCATCAACAGGTTAGGAAACAATCACTTTTATAAAAAGGTCTTTGATGACAAAGGTCATATAGTCAAAGCTATGGTTTTTTCCAGTAGTCATGTATGGATGTCAGAGTTGGACCATAAAGAAGGCCAAGTGTCAAAGAATTGATGCTTTCAAACTGTGGTGCTGGAGAAGATTCTTGAGAGTCCCTTTGACAGCAAGGAGATCAAACCAATCAATCCTAAAGGAAATCAACCCTGAATATTCATGGGAAGGACTAATGCTGAAGCTGAAGCTCCAATACTTTGGCCACCTGATGCGATGAGCCGACTCACTGGGAAAGACCCTGATGCTGGGAAAGACTGAAGGCAGGAGAAGGGGGCGACGGAGGATGAGATAGTCGTATGGCATCACCGACTCAATGGACATGAGTTTGAGCAAGCTCTGGGAGATGGTGAAGAACAGGGAAGCCTGGCGTGCTGCAGTCCATGGGGCCACAAAGAGTCAGACATGACTTAGCAATGGAACAACAACAATTTAAAAGTGGAAAGAGGCTACCAGTGGATGGCCCAGTTGTTCTCTGGAGATTCCAGCTTCTAGACACTTAGCCTTAGCCATACCGAAGATCTCAGGACTCTGAGACTCTGCAGGGGGACAAAACCTCCCATGCAGTGGACCACGGACCATGGACCATCTCAGACAGGCTCCATATTCAAGCCACTCACCTGCAGTAAAAGGCTCACGGTCCTCTAAGCCTGGCTAACAGAGTACCCCCACCCACTGCTCAGACCCTGCCCCTCAGATGCAACCCCAGCAGCTGGGGGCCTGGATGTGCAGAATCCCAGTGACAGTGCTAGAGACCCAGAGGTTAGGAGTCCCACAAATCCATGGGGGAGGAGCTCATCCTGATGCAAACATCCGGTTCCACCTGCTTCGAGCCTCAGACACACATAATTTCTGGGTGGATCAGAGACCTCTGGGGGAAAGGCAAAACTTAACACTTATGGAAGAAAAAGTGGCAGAGTCCGTGATTAGCTTTTAGAAAATTTGATATGAAACAGCAAAAACTATGCAGGGAAATGGATGAGAATGCATTAAAATGGAGACTTGCACTAAAGCACAACATAACAGAGTTTAAAGAAAAGCCACAGGCTAAGAGATTTCCGGTGGGCATTCCAATACCAGTTATACATATGCTCTGGTTATATGTATACATGTTCAAAACCAGATACAGAAATCTGTGCAAGAATGTTCACTACAGCATTTTTGGTGATTGAACTTCACCAAAAGTCAAAACCTTAAATGTTTGTTAATGGGAGGAGAAATGTATTCTGGCATATTTATATGGGGGGATTCCCTGATGACTCAGCTGGTAAAGAATCTGCCTGCCAATACAGGAGAAGAGGGTTTGATCCCTAGGTCAGGAAGATCCCCTGGAGAAGGAAATGGTAACCCACCCCACTATTCTTGTCTGGGAAATCCCATGGACAGAGGAGCCTGGTGGGCTACAGTCCATGGGGTTGCAAAGAGTTGGATGTGACTGAGCACGCACACACACATATTTATATAACTGAAAACAGGACTAAAAGGAGTCAGCTACATAGGCATCACTATAGGTAATCCTCAAAAACCAGTCTTGGAAAAAACCAAAGCAATCCAGTGTTGATGGGAAGAGTATATATCACATAATCTATGTAAAGTTCCAAAACCCTGCAAAAATTAACATTGCCCATTTTTTCTACATACATATTACATGCATAAGAATAGTAAACATGAAAGCAATGAGAATACTTCTAGCTCAAGAGGAATGAGACAGGAAGTTCCACAAGGAGGACTCAACAGCAGGGCTAACATTTTCTTTTTGAAAAGATATGAAGCAAGTGGCATGTCAATATTCAATATTCAACTAAGCTGGGGGTTTGACTCCACATCCTTTGTCTCTCCATGTGAAATCTGTCACCAGGTTGAACAATTCCACAGAAAGAGAGTCTCTGAAATAGCCAGGGGGACAAAGGTGAGCCTTGACTGGTCAGAGGGCAACAGAGGGGGTGGGCAGGGAGAAGAAGGCGCCTGTAAGGAAGAACCACAGGTCCTGAGGCTGAATGAGGTGGACTTTCAGAAAGTTTGGTTTTGCAGAGAACTTGGAGCTCCCAGTAATGACCACTTGGAGATGGATGAGGAAGGCCATAACGACAAAGAAAGAGCCTGCTGTGTGCTCAGTCCTTACCCAGTCAGCTTCCCCCATCATCCCTGCATCCAGGTAAAACGGGCGCTATGGCAACTCCCAGCTTACAGATGAGGTCCTCTGCATTCTATTACAAGTTAATCACTAAAGGGATGTTGCCTACAAGCCATACATAACGGCCCAGCTCTGGGAACTCTGCCTCTTGGGTAACAAGCATTAAGTTAAAATACCTTTATTTAGGTCACAGGAAATAGCCTGACAAGACCCATCTGTGAACGACTGTGGGCAAGAAGAAATTAATACATCCCCTCTGGAGTCTAGCCGGAACCAGGAAATGTTTGACATCACTCCCTCCTCTTTTAGTATAAAAGAAGCCTGAATTCTAACTCTGGGAAGATAGTTCTCCAGTCCACAATCTTCTTGGTGTGCTGACTTTCCAAATAAAGTCCTTGTTCCTTGTCCCAACAACTCCTCTCTGGATTTACTGGCCTGTTGTGAGGTAAGCAGTGTGCAGTTGGCTTTAGTTATAAACCCAGCCGTCTGATCCCAGGGCTATGCCTTCTCACAGGAGAGGTGAGCTAGCTCTATTTATTTCAGAGGCTCGTTTGTACCCATTGATGGGTGAATCTGTGGAAATATAAGAGATCACAAGGAAAGGGAATATTGGGTGGGGAAACACTTGAGATTATCATGTGCGTGATTCCTATACTAGCAGGTGGGGAGCTGGAGGAGGAACCAAGACTCAGTGAAGCCTTGGGGGAGGGAGTCCAGGATGGAGCTGGATTCTGAGGTAAAGAGATTTTAGGGACGATGAAGGGGAGGATGATGGAGGTCGGGGTACAGCGAGAGCATGAGGAAATGGGAGGAAGAAAGGAGAGCCAGATGGAGCTTGTCCAGCAAGATGAGATGGCAGCAGGGGGATGGGATAGGAGAGAGAAAGAACTTGGGAGGTAAAATGAAAGGAAGTGAAAGTGAAAGTTGCTCAGTCATGCCTGACTCTTTTCGACTCCATGGAATTCTCCAGGCCAGAATAAGGGCTTCCCTCATAGCTCAGTAGGTAAAGAATCTGCCTGCAATGCAGGAGACCTGGGATCAATTCCTGGGTCGCAATCCCCTCCAGTATTCTTTCTGGGGTCCAGCCAGAGGAGACTGGCAGGCTACAGTCCATGGGGTCGCAAGAGTCGGACACGACTTAGTGACTAAACCACCACCAGCCGGTGCCCTTCTCCAGAGGATCTTCTCAACCCAGGGATCGAACCCAGGTCTCCCACATTGCAGGCAGATTCTTTACCATCAGAGCCGCCAGGAAAGCCCAAGAATACTGGAGTGGGTAGCGTATCCCTTCTCCAGGGGATCTTCCTGACCCAGGAATCCAACCAGGGTCTCCTGCATTGTAGGCGGATTCTTTACTAACTGAGCTATCGGGGAAGCCCTGTGGTAAAATAATCAAGAGGCCAGGGTGGGAGAATGGTCCCAGCAGACTGCAGAGAGGGGATGGGGTGGAAGGTGTGACTTTGAAAGTTCAAGGGCCAGTGTCAACTCAGAGGTGCTAAGGGCAACTTTCCAAGACCCCAGATACACACGGCACTTTGCAATTGTCAAGAAACGACCCTCCAGCTCCTCTGATGAATAACGACACTGAACGAAAGCCTATCTCCTCCCAAGTCTTTCCTCGGGCTCCCAGGCTCCAGATGACTTGGGAAAAGGAGCAGGAGACCCATCACACATCCTGTTTCACCTCTGTCCTGTTACAACTATAATTCAGATGAAACACGCACACACGTCTATGCGCGAAAGTTAGCATCACATCCCGGAATATGAAATACTACACGTGTGCCGTGGGGCTAATTTACAGTTACTACGGGATCCACAACTGTGTAATTTCCTGGCTTTGGTCTGTATGGTTTTTCAGACTCAACGTTTTATTAACTTTTTCTTTAACCCAGCTATCTGTTTTTGGTGAGTATTCCCCATCGTACTCGCGGCATATTTCTAAGCTGAATATCATGTTGTAAAGGTCTGTCTATTTCCTCTCATCTCTCTCAGTCCATCTGTATTTTTATGTTTCACCTCCTGGGTCTTCACCTTTTTTTGGCTCTGTAAATTTAATTACTGTAGTTTGACTTTCTTTACCAGGTCACTGCTGAAAATTTACATAAAACAGATGCAATTTTTTCATCACACTCTAATAGAAACATATCAGCCATGTTTCCCTTTCCCATATATTTCATTTTATCTCAATATAGCTTCCCGAGTTTAAAAATTCATAGATGTAATAGCACAGGAATGCTTTTGACTGATTCTTCTATAGATAGCCTAGTACATTTCAGCATCTTCTCATGTTAGAACTGGGTTGTCATGTACATAATATATGATAGCATTTGCTCTTCATAAAATCATCTAGACTTTCTTTTCTTCTTTAAGAGTTCAATACAAATATTATATATATACACATATATATTCTTTTTAATATTCTTTTCCATTATGCTTTATCACAGGATATTGAATATAGTTCCCTGTCCTGTACAGTAGGACCTTGCTGTTTAACCATCCTGTGGATAGTGGTTTGCATCTGCTAATCCGACACTCCCAGTCCGTTCCTCTCCTGCCTCCTTGGCAACCACAGGTTTGTTCTCTACGTCTGCGGGTCTGTTTCTGCTTTGTAGATAAGTTCACTTGTACTGTATTTTAGATGCCTAATAGAAGTGACATCATATGGTATTTTAGACCTTCTTTTCTTTTGTCTTTGCTCCCTTAATATTGTTGAAGGCACTGTGGGATTTCTTTTCTTTTATAGAAATGTCTTACATTAATTTTGGAGAAATGAAGATGCTTTCAGAAGAGAAACAAAATTCAATAATTATCCCTCTTTATCATTTAAAAAAACAAAAACAAAAATCAGGTTACTTTGAGGCACTGTTAACAAATTTTTCCTAGCTGATTGCGTGAGTGAATTCTACTAATGCATTTGAGATTTTGAATAATACAATGTTTATTCCAAGGATTATTTTGCTTTTTCTCAAACTTTTACTTGTTTATTCATTACAGAAATTCATGCCAATGATATACAATTTTATGTCTCCTTTATCTTTTTTTCTTTAAAATCATTTATTAGCAACCTATCACCATTCCTTTGTTCTCCATATTAACTACCTGCTTTCTCCCTAGCACAAATCTTTATATGTTTACCTCCAGAAAACACAACATATATACTACAGTCTCAGAAAAAAACAGAACACAAAAAATTCGTTATCAACTCTAAGGCAGTAATAGTTGAACATACATCTTTGCCTGTAATTCTTTCTACTGAAATCCTTGAAAGTGAAAACCACTCAGTTGTGTCCGACTGTTTGTGAACCTATGAATTCTCCCAGCCAGAATACTGGAGTGGGTAGCCTTTCACTTCTCCAGGGGATCTTCCCAACCCAGGGATCGAACCCATGTCTCTCACATTGCGGGCAGATTCTTTATCAGCTGAGCCACAAGGGAAGCCCAAGAATACTGGAGTGGGTAGCCTATCCCTTCTCCAAAGGATCTTCTGGACCCAGAAATCAAATTGGAGTCTCCTGCATTGTAGGTGTATTCTTTACCAACCGAGCTATCAGGGAAGCCCTCTGAAATCCTTAACAGGCTATAAATAAGTTGGCAACAGACCTAAAGAGAAAAATCTGAAAAGAAAAAAAAAAAGTATTCTGAGTTCTACTCCACTTAGAGTCCCTATTTAAATACCTTTGTTTCTAAATTTGTCTTCAATGAGTTTTACTGGCTGAGGTGATTCTAATCATGCCATTCCCCCCTTTGAGGCTCTTTAAATGACTTTATTTTTCAAACCAACAACAGTTACTGACATGCACTGACCAACGCAATTGAATTGTATGAGAAATCAGACTGAAGTCCATTACCCACACAGAGGGTGACCCAGAGCGCTTAGTGGAGTTGTCTTCTGGTTAGCTTTCCACAGAGCAGCGCTAAGAAACAGCCGAGGCTCACCGATGGTCATTGCGCAGATACTGAAACTGTCACCTAGACGCTGTATGCTCTGGACTTTAACTCACAGCGTCTCAGAAAGCAGGCCGAGGATGAGAAAACAGTACAAGTACCGCTGGTGGAGTGGCTAGGCAGAGGAAGTTTAGGATGGCCAGCAATGGGCAGGAAGAAACGACTCTGTTATCCCGGGGTGAATCGAGTCCAGCCTTAAAGGAGCCTCCTGGACGCCAGGCCCAGGATGGGCCACCAAGCTTCCAGGGCTCTGCCAACCATCTCCCAGTGATTCATGTGGAATCAGAGGATACCACTCTGATGCTTCAGAGTCAGGACCCCACTGATTAATTCACAGTTTAGAATTTGAATGAGTGTCTGTGGGATTAGGGTTTCTTCACTTCTCTGTTCAGCTGGACTTGTAGATGATGAAGAACAATTTTTCCTTCAATCCAAGGACACTGGGAGAATGTTTTCCACTCTGATTTGCAGGCCCACTAAGGCTTATTTCCTAGAACTTCTCACCGCAATGTCCAGTCCCCACAATGAATTACTTCCGCAGATGCTCGGGCCCACGGCCTCCCCAAGTCCCCCCTTGTAATCCCCAACATCTGTTCTGTGTCCAGCGCTGACCAGCGTGGGAACTGGCAAGTCCCGGCCGTCAGCATTGCACAGAGGAGCCGCCAGGCCGGCACGGCCTCCACTCTGCAATTCCAGCTGAACACGCCGGACGTGGCAAGGCTCTCAGTTAAACCACTTGCGGCCCAGAGGAAACACCTGTTTAGAACTCATCCAAAATAAATGCGTGGTGAGCATTCCGGGTGCACAGCAGCAGTGGAGATTACAGAGCTTGGGGTTCTGGGGTGTGTCAGATATCCCAGCTCCTGGGTTGATGTGAACGTGTGCTTTTACCACCTTTTAATTGAGGATGCTTCATCTGAGGTTGCCTGCGTGCATGCTCGGTCTCTCAGCCGTGTCCTACCCTTTGCAGCCTCACAGACTGTAGCCCACCAGGCTCCTCTGTCCAAGGGATTCTCTAGGCAAGAATATTGGAGTAGGTTGCCATTTCTTCTCCAGGGAATCTTCCCGAATCTCCTGCGTCTCTTGCATTGGCAGTTGGATTCTTTACTTGCTGAACCATTTGGGAAGCCCACCCATCTGAGGTTGGTTTGGGTCTTATTCCTTTCTGAGTGACACACAAAATTTCAGGAAATTCATAGCTTCAACCTCAACCCAATGTCTCATATTATCCTATTTTGCACTCAAGCTAATACCTACCCTAAAAAAATAGAATGTGTTGTTTTTTAACAGGATGCCTGATTTATTTGGAGAGAATATGACTCAAAGTAAACATGAGTCTCTGTGTTGGTATTTTGCTTTTAACAGAGAAGCAGGGCTCCACCTCATGTGGTCAGCGGTCCAGCTGGTGAGGGTGACCCAACTCCGAGTCTCATCATCAGTGGAGATGGTGTATTTTATTGATTTGTGGTATTGCTTTGTTCCAAATGCATCCAAGGGGAAGTGAGTAAACATGAAACAAAAAATGAGGCAACACAATTGAACATGAAATATGAGATTCCTCTGTCAGGTGGGCAGCCTGCCTAATTCCCCAAAAGTTAATATGGTGAGTTGAATGATGAAGTGACAATCTCCTTGAACTCAAGTGCACACATCTGTAAAATGGGGCTTATCTTATCCTTGGAGGGTGAATTAGGGCATCAAGTACCATAAAGAAAGCTGAACACCAAAGAATTGATGCTTTCAAACTGTGGTGCTGGAGAAGACTCTTGAGAGTTCCTTTGACAGCAAGGAGATCAAACCAGTCAATCCTGAAGGAAATCAACCCTGAATATTCATGAGAAAGAGTGATGCTGAAGCTGAAGCTCCAATACTTTGGCCACCTGATTGCAAATAGCTGACTTACTGGAAAAGACTCTGATCCTGGGAAAGATTGAGGGCAGGAGGAGAAGAGGATGACAGAAGATGAAATGGTTGGATGGCATCACCAACTCAATGGACATGAGTTTGAGCAAGCTCTAGGAGATAGTGAAGGACAAGGAAACCTGGCATGCTGCAGTTCATGGGTCACAAAGATCAGACATGACTTAACAATAGAACAACAACAACTCATATATAAATTGCCTAATAGGGTACTCGGCACTGGGCTTTTTAGCACATCGCAAAACTTTGCAAAATCTAACTCGCTACAAGGGCACCTGAGGCCACTTGTGGTCTTTCATTCAAGACCCAGCTCTTGGCCTCGCATGCCCAGCCATTCATTCTGGCCACATGGACTGTCTACATTTCTCCAAATCCTCAAGGTTCTTTTTTTTTTTTTTGGAGGGGGTCTCTGCCCACCTTGTTTTATGCGTGGCTGACAGTGCCCACCTCTGCCATGGTTCTAACAGTGAGAATTCCTCTTCCTCCTTCGGAATTCAGTTCAAGGATCACCCGCTTGGTGTCTCCAGGCAGAACAGTCCACTTCCTCCCTTGTGTTCGTACCGGTGACAGTTCTATTGCTGCCACTTCTTGCAAGACTACTGTGTGTGGCTGCATGGTCACTTGCTGTCCCCTGGGTTAACACACACAGATGGCCCTACAACAATAGCATTCACCTCTGCTTCATAGATGGGGAAAGTCTGGTTCAGAGAGGTCATGTGTTCTCCTTCTGGAGCCGGAGGTAAGAACCACCCCCTGGTCCAGGTGGGCAGATCTCAGGGTGTACCCGCTTTCCACAGTGGCTTGTGATTCTGCTCTGTGCTTAGGGATGCTCACGTGTTGCTTGATCTTCTGCCTTAGATGGAAAGCCTCCTGAAGGTGGAGGTGGGTCCTCAGTGGCTGATGTCATAGGTGGCCCCTTGTTAACAGGTTCGCTGGCACAGGCTAGTCATATACACTATAGAATCCACACTGTGGTATTGGTTGGGGTACTAATACCTGGTAAGAAAGCTAAGGCCGAGCCCATGAGTACCACCAGTTCCTAAATCTTCAGCAGCTGATACTCAGTATTTTCATCCAGACTCTTAAGGATTCTTCAAATGGCATCAGGCAGACCTCTTCCCTGGCCTGGCTTTCCAGCAGTCAGATCGGGCTAGGTTCCTCAACACGTGAGTCCATTTGAGCTGATGACTGAGTGAACCTCTCTGAGGAGCAGGCAGTGTGCTCACTCCCAGATCGGCATGCCCCAGCCCTGGGAGACATGGTGCTGGCCTGTAGGACTGTGATCCTGGTGATAATTCCTCAGTGAAGGAACACAGCAAACCCTAAGATGTTGACAGTTTCCACCACCCCGATCCCCCTTTGGCAGATGACGCAGCAAAGCGTAAAGATATGGTGACTTGTCTAAGGTCACACAGACAAGAAGCAGTCCAGCTGGGAGACCCCGTGCTCTGAACCCTGGGCTGTGCTGCTTCTCAGGCAAACCCAGGTCTTACTAAAGCCTCTAGAGACTAGCAGGGAAAAGCAGGCAAGGAATCCGAGATCATGACCGCCAAACAAGGCAGAAAAGCTGGGCTGGCCCTGTCTTGTAATCTGGCCTCAGCGGAAGGAAAGCTGAGTAAACAGAAGTTGGAGGAAAAGTTCACACATGGCTCATAATAACGCACTGGGAATGGGAAACCTCGCCGGGAAGATGAAAAGTGAAATTTGGGAGCATTCAATATGGTTCCTTTCAGCTCTAAAGCCCACGATTGACTTCCCCAGCAGGCCTGGAGCAATCCAAACACCCAGGACAAATCCTATAAGCGTGCCTAATGGAATAATCCACACTCTGTTTGCTTGGGGTTTTGAAGCATCAAAACAGTTCCTTTCTGTGCTTACTTTGGCTCCCCTGCAGTTTTAATTAAGCCTCCCGCAGCTCACGAGCATATGAAAATTAGGCAGAAAGAAAACCCGTGGCCTCTGATGCCAGGGACCACAAGGTGCAGGCCTTCCGGTTTGCTCTTTGCTTGAGCAGCCTCAACGAATGCTCAGAGTCCACCCGAAGGGAGAATTTTCCATCTCATTTTCTTTTGTGGGGAGGGGGCCGTGATGACTCAAGTGATGAAAAGTTTTCTTGTGGGAAACTGCAACAAAACAGGCACCAGGGAATCCCCAGGCCGGACTGTCATTTCTCCTTTGACCCGTCCCAGGAGACGAGTGACTGTGGGCCTCTTCCCTCTCTGCTCCTCTCTGAAGGCTACAGCATCCACCCATCAACTGTGATGATACCATACTCTGGTCCTACCCTTGGTCTGCTGTCATGGAAACTAGACATGTCAGGTCTGCACCCTATGGGTAAGTTTATTATAAAACAAGGAGCTCTCCTACAAGTATATCCAATGTATCTAGCAAGGGAGACCAACAAGACACAATTTCTTCCAGAATCTCACATTCTACTGCAGGAAAGGAAAAGAGTCTGTTTTTGGATGGCATAGAATGAAAGATGCTGAAATGAAGACTGATTCTGACTTTTTCTCCCCCAGCATTTCTGGAAGAAGGTATCTGCTCCACCATGATCCAGAGCACCTAGGTTTTTCTGATTCTTCGGTGCTACCACCCTCAGCATTGGTTTTCTTCTTTCCTCTCTCCTGTGGCCTCATGGCCCCAAGATGGCGGACGTAGCACTAGACCTTCCATCTGTCTTCCAGGAGGGAAGACAAGACAGCCTATCCAGCTCCCCTCATGCTGGAAGGCCCTGGCTGACATCCCCACTGACCACTAGCTAATTTTGGCTCATAGGACCACTTCCAGCTACCAGGGAGTTGGTCCGCTAAATATGTGTCTCCTTAGCATCCTTAGTGGTAAGTGGTAGGAACTAAAGAGGCTGCTAATGGCACTTGAGTCAGCTATGGAGGTGTAACTTGGGGAAGAGGCAGTTAGCTTGAGGGATCAGAGCAATCACATGGCTCCTGAGAAAGAAGGTGGATACAGAGGAGCTGGGAGAAAGAGGACCATGAAGGTGGTGACAGCTCAGTCACCAGTGTGGCACACGGGACCATCCTCGGACAGAGCACAAGCAAGGGAGGGCAGGGGAGAAGTGTGACCGTGGCAATGTCCTCTGGGCAACATGGAGGAGCACCTGTCTGTACTTAGGGTGACCCGCCGGGCTGGACTCCAGCATAGAAACCTAGGACCATGTTCCATTACTGAAACACCACTTCTGATACCAATTTCCTTTTGCTGTTTATTGGGTTGGCCAAAAGGTTTGTTTGGGTTTTTCCATAATGTTGTATGGAAAAGCCCGAAAACTTTTTGGCCAATCCAGTTGAATACTCATTTTGTTTTTTCTTAAGTGGTCAGCTTTCAAATACGTGGGGAGTTCTTGCTCTTTATTCCTTTTAAATATTTAAGGGACTGACCGAACTAATTTTAGGGGGTAAATATCAATGCAGGCTTAAAGGAAAGAAAGAAGACTGAGAAATATTGTCAACAATTTTCACTCGAACACAGAAAAGTAAGTGGAATAAATATTTTTCCTACCTCCCTCAATTACATAATTTTGAATCAACTGAAAGGATTCTAGGGCCTCCCTGGTGGTCCAGTGGCTGAAAATCTGCCTTGCAATTCAGGAGACACTGGTTTGATCCCTGGTCTGGGAAGATCCCACTCGCCTTGGGGCAACTGAGACCACGTGCCACAACAACTGAGCTGGTGCTCTGGAGCCTGGGAGCCGTAACTGCTGAGCTCACGGCTGGAGCTACTGAAGTCCACACACCAAAACAAAAGAAGCCACCACAACAAGAGGAGCCACTGCAACAAGGAGCCCACACACCACAACTGGAGAGAAGCCCCTGCTCGCCACAACTAGAGGAAAAAGCCCACAGAGCAATGAAGACCCAGCACAGCCAAAAATAAATAAATAAATAGATCTGAAAAGAGAGGGGAAAAAAAGGATTCTAGCATCTATGATTGCAAAGAGAATACTTAAATACTCTAATATGCATGTCTGCTGACTCCTTGTCCTTCCTTAATAAGCAACCCCCCCGCCCTCCTCGCACCTCCCCTACCCCAGTCATCTGCTCTGGGAAGCCCAGAGTGTCAAGGAAGTACCTCTGCCAAGCTGGAGCTCCTTTCCAGCCGACAGAGAGAAAATGTGGCTTTGCAGAACTTCCCAATTGTTTTCCCTGGGGTTTAAAACCATAACATTTCCATGCAGAGGAAATAGTCGTATATGTTTATTTTTTCAGACTTCATGAATATTAAAGCACTGTGATTGAGGCCAAAACATAAGAAAAATGAAGGCAGGGATATCAAATGTGGGTGTTTTGCTTGAAAAGCCGTCTTCGCCCTTGTAAAATGTTTGACGCAAAAGAAGAGGAGTGGCGTACACGTAAAGCGAAATCAGACGTGGTTCTGGACACGCAGTGATCACAGTTTTATCTGGGCTTTGGCTGTGGTCTAGGGCACGGCGTGGGGGGAGGGCTGCACGGCTCTGTGAGTGGATGGAACCCCGAGAAGAAGGAATCGTTGAATTTTCAACTGAAAACTCAATGTGCCAATTCTTTTTTTAAAGGTTCACACTTACTCAGCCTGGATGTACCATGAACCTCTGAGGACTTATACATCTTTTTAACATGAGGAACTAATAACCAAGGAGTGGCTTAGATAAGACCATATGAATATTCGGACCTTTTAAATCTTCGGGTGCCAAGACACACACTTCCAATGTGAACCTATTTACTCCAATGAACATTAGACTATTTCTTCTCCAGCCCTGTTGGCCCAAGAGCAGCCCCCACAGTTGGAGAAACGCTATCTTGGCATTATGACAAAAAAGAGCTCAGAACCCTGATACAGCCACCTGCCTATTTTGAGACTGAGTACGATTCAATACTTTGGCCACCTAATGCGAAGAGTCAACTCACTAGAAAAGACCCTGATGATGCGCAAGACTGTGGACAAGAATCTGAGCAAACTCCAGTAGACGGTGGAAGCCAGAGGAGCCTGCGGCATGCCAGTCCACAGTGTTGCAAAATGTTGGACATCACATTGCTACTGAACAACAACATGACTGTAGGTCCCCCAGACGTCAACCTTGCTTCATTTTTAAAGAGAAAAACCAAACCCTTCTGAAATGAAGAAGTCATTACATTTTGTCCAATGTAAGTGATAAAATACAGAACCTTAACCTTTTAAAAGTTAAGATTACATGCTTTTTCCAGTGTGTTGAGGAGATGTGTGTGTAGAAGAGTGTGTAGAAGAGATGAATATACTGTGATGGTGGGTTCAAAGCACAAGGGCCAGCCGCGTGGTCAGGGAGGGGAGCCCAGTAGCGAACTAGAATTGATACACTTCTGTTAGAACAAACTGTGGGCCCAACACACCAGGAAGGATGGAGGGTGGGGAAAAGGAATGGGAAAGACGAAGTCAGCAGAGGAGGGGGAGGCTGGGGCCATCTGGGAACACACATTCCCCACTGCTCCTGTGATCCTCTAAGGCTTTCTGGGGTCAGGGTAAGTAACTACCAAGCCATTTTTCAGTTCACTAGTTCATTCTTCCAAACATTTCTGTTAACAAAATCAAACTACATTAGCTCTGCAGTTTTACAAAAGATAATAATAAAAAAGCATAATCCAGTCCTTCATCTGGTTAGTTCTTAGTGAGAATTATACACAGTAGGAAGCAAAGCTATCTCAATGTAAAATCAATTTATGACACTGCTATAGGTTGAACTGTACCCCTCCCAAATTCTCACGGTAAAGTCATAACCTCTAGAACCTCAGAAGGTTGGAAATATGCTCACTGCAGATGTCATTAGTTCAGATGAGGTGGTTAGGATGGGACCTTAATCCACTATGACTAGCATCTTTTAAAAAAGGTGAAGTGTGGACACAGACATGAACACAGGGAGAAAGCCATGTGAACATGAAGGCAGGAATTGGGTGATGCTTCTCCCAGCCAAGGAATGCCAAAAATCACTAGCAAACCACTAGAAGCGAGAAGACAGAGGCCTGGGGAAGATCCTCCCTCACAGTCTCAGGAAGAATCAACCCCGCCAACACCAGGACCTCAGACTTGCAGCCTCCAGAACCGCGAGACATTTCTGCTGTGTGAGCCGCCCAGCACGTGGTCCTTTCGGACAGAACCCTAGGAAATGAAGGCGGATGTTAACACGTCTGCTGTTTGCAGTTCAATCGCCCTTATCAAGCCTTCCATTGCTCTTCCTCTGGGTCTGGCACCTAAAGGAGGAAACTGGGAAGGAGCTGAGCCTGTTTGATGGGATGCAAACCATAGATATGACCAACCACTTGATTCTTGCAAAGACACAGAGGGTGAGCTGAAGGGCTGCTGACTAGCCAGTGTGTGTTTGCCTACCTGAGCCAGCCACTTGGAAGAGAAGTGCCCTCTGAAAATGCTATGGCTTCCAAGGAGGTGCTAGTGGTAAAGAACCCGCCTGCCAATGCAGGAGACATAAGAGATGATGGTTTGACCCTTGGGTCAGGAAGAGGCCCTGGAAATGGCACCCCATTCTAGTATTTGTGCCTGGAAAACCCCATGGACAGAGGAGCCTGGCGGGCTATAATCCATGGGGTCACAAAGAGTTGGACATGACTGAAGAGACTTAGCCCACACACATCCGTTAAAAAGCCAGACACTGTAACCACACTGCTGTTTTCTGGACTGTCTTATGTAGCCAGAGAACAACTTCACAGAAAATGGTAGAATTACATAGTCCTATCTAGATGATATTCTCAGAAAAATAAAGCCAGAAAGGAAGGAAATGATTCAACCCTCTGTCTACAAAAAGATGAAGATCAGAGCCATCATATCCAGAGCTTCTCTGATATGGGCAGTGTTTTTAATACACACGGGACCTCCAAGGCCACTGTTATGATAACTTCCAGGTACCGAGGGGCCTAACATCATCCCCATTTTACAGAAGACAAGTGGGGGCCAGAGATCAAGATATCCCCAGGCTGAGATGGTAAGTCATCTGAACTTCATCACTGGGATTTCAGTCTCAATTATTTTTCTAAAATAAATGGTGTCTGGATGGACGTGGTCATGGAGAGGGTAACTTTTCTTAACTTAAAAAAAAAAAAGTAACAGTAAAAGGCATAAGACGCTTTCGCGCACACTGCATTTCACGCTTTTCAGAGCTTAGAACAGCCCTCAGTGGCGGAGCCTCCCCTACTGTCTGCAGTGCCTCGCTGATTACTGGCTTGTGGAGGGCAAACAATAAACGTTCCCTGAAAGTGAAATAAAAGACTTTAATAAAATGCTCTTTTAGGAGACTCCTTGAACTGCAAGCCTGTGGCTGCTGCTCTGGCAGGGCATTGCCAGTGGATCTGGTTGTGGGAAAATTTGACTACACTGTTCAGCCAAATATGATAATTGGTGACCTTTTCTGATGTGAGGAGGGCTCTTTTTCACTCTGTGTTCCTCCCAAGACATGTGTTTCTAGGTCTTTCCTTGGCTTTTTAAAGTAAACAGGGTGGCTGAGTCTGGAGCTATTCAATCACACTTGTCCCTTCCCCATCATGTCGATAATAGAAAGAAAACACTCCACTTCAGATCCGGATCAGCTCAGCACAGGGTCTAAGACTGGGTCCCTGGGAACGAAGGTGTTCTCTGAGTTTCTACCAGGCGAGGCTCTGGGTCCAGTGATGCAAGCGAGGCTACAAGGATCAGAATTAGCCCATGTTGCAGGCGGACAGCACGGCTGGCTGGCAGCTGCCTGATGCCAACAGATGAGCAACAAATGTGCAGCAGACCGACGGTTCTCTCCTTTGGTTTGGGATGCGTGGGGTCTCTGGATGCACACAGGCGTATGCGCCTCGGCATCAGAATTCTAGCGGCGGGCCAAAGAAAGAATGCCAGGAATCACTGACCCTTCTGCCTGGTCTCTGAAGGGGTTCCAGTAATTGCTTATTTATAACCTCGGAGCACTGGTGGCCGTCCAGGAAGCAGTGAGCAGCTGCCTATAACAGGAAACCCACGGCCCTGCCCACTGACTGCAAACACATGCTCCTTTCTGTCATCTTGGGAAGAGGTACAGCTCCATAATGGGAGAGCTGTCGACTGGTTCCTTCCGTCGGGGGTTCACTGCAACTTCAGGATCGAAAGGTCTCATCGTCCTGTTACCAGCCGCTGTTAATTCCCCAAACAACGTGACAACAGTTAAGACCGATCACTCTTACTCTTGTAAAGTCACTTTTCATCCTAAACTACATGCTCGTGTGCCCCCACCCCTGACATACTCAGATACCCAAATTCTGGATGCTGGAGTAAAATTCTGAATGTATGAAAACTCCTAACGAGCAATAGTGAACTGGCCACAGAGACATTTCAAATCGCATGTTACTGGTTAAGATGACAAACCCATTCATGGAATTTTAGAATTGAAGACCACATCCATTTTGTAATAGTTTCACCTCCTTATTTATATAGATAAGATTCAGGCCATCACCATGCCAGGACTTCTCTGTTTGATCCTAAAACTCTGAAAATGCAGCTAATTCTTACTCTTCAAATTTAAATGAAGCTACTTCTTACCCTCCAGACTTCACACAAGGGTGTCACTGTTTTTACATTTCAGAAGTTGAAGAAATAAAGCAGGGAAAGGAAAAATATTCAATACCTCAAGAAATTATTTAACTTATTTCTGGTTTAGAAACCTAGTTCAATATACGTTTCACTTTCATACACATTTGATCAAATAAACACCGAGAACTACTCTTTCAAACTATAAATATTGTACCGGGCCACAGCATGTCACATATTCCATCAAAATAACATATTTTGGCTTTGAAGTCTTTCAAGTCAGCACACAATTTTATAGGTAAATAAATTAAACAGAACACACAGATATGAATTACTTTCAGTTCAGCTTTTTAAATACCTGATCATCTTTTATATATTTTCAAGGTGGGGGGAGATTTAACAGTATGTTCCCTTTAGAAACTTGCTTACATTAGCTTATTTGGTTGCAAGCAAAGTCTTGCAGCCTTGCGGTTGAACTTTGTTAGATCTTATTCATTAGTCATTGCTTTCATTGTGTGTGTAAGAGTGGGGAAAACTGTGCTGCTTCTTGTAACACCAGGAGGAAGACAGAGTTCCTGCCCTCTGAACCCTCATCGCTTGTCCCTTGGCACAAATAAGGAACAGTAAAATATGACGACAGAGGATTAGATGGTTGGATGGCATCCCCAACACAATTGACATGAGTTTGAGCAAGCTCCGGGAATTGGTGATGGACAGGGAGGCCTGGAGTGCTGCAGTCCATGACTGAATGACTGAACTGAAGTGAAAATAATAAAGTGTTGGAAATGTTAGGGAAAAGGGCTATTTTAAAGGCAAAGGAAGGACTGGGAGCTCGAGATGCTGGGGCAAATGGCAAAGCTGCAGGATGGGGACCCCTGTGGCCTCCTTGGCTAGAAATGGTGCGATTCTACTGAGCCATGCAGCCAGCATGCAGGGAGACCTGGCAATGTTTCAGACACAGAAACCCCCAGCTCGGTGATGCCTCACCTGCTGAGAGAGAGAGGACGGTGGCTCCCCGTCATGTGGGCTGGGAGACAGGGAAACCATCTTTTCTAAGAGGCAGAAACCCAGACTGTTTCTGCGGACGTGCAGGGGAAAGTGAGGACCCTCTCCCACATGCTGGGATAAGGGTGTGAGTGTTCTCATCCAGGCTGGGAAGCCGGGAGGACGCTGCCTCATCGAGTCCTCACCTGTCAGCACTGATGACGTTCCCATCAACTAGTCTCACCCAAGTCTGTGACCAGCTCCTAATTCCAATTCCAAAGAATAGCTTCCATCTTACAGACTTCCCTGTAGTTTGTAACAATGGCCAAGGCTCTGAGCCCTGCTGCGGTTTCCAGTGTCCAATGAGCAGGCTAGGGAGTGGGAGGTCCTGGGGAGTAGGAAGCCTGTCTCATGGGAGTACAAGTAAATGACAGGAACAGACCCAGGAAATGGACTGGATTTCCTCTATTTTCTAAAACAAGTGTGTGTATGTACACACTTCAGTTCAGTTCAGTCGCTCAGTCGTGTCCGACTCTTTGTGACCCCACGAATCACAGCATGCCATGCCTCCCTGTCCATCACCAACTCCTGGAGTTCACTCAGAGTCACATCCATCGAGTTAGTGATGCCATCCAGCCATCTCATCCTCGGTCGTCCCCTTCTCCTCCTGCCCCCAATCCCTCCCAGCATCAAAGTCTTTTCCAATGAGTCAACTCTTCGCATGAGGTGGCCAAAGTACTGGAGTTTCAGCTTTAGCATCATTCCTTCACTTAGCAGTCATCAAAATAAGTGCAGACAGTGAATGCAGCCATGAAATTAAGATGCTTGCTCCTTGGAAGGAAAGCTATGACAAACCTAGATAGTGTATTACAAAACAGAGACATGACTTTGCCAACAAAGGCCCATCTAATCAAAGCTATGATTTTTCCAGTAGTCATGTACAGATGTGAGAGTTGGACCATAAAGAAGGCTGAGTGCCAAAGAATTGATGTTTTCTAACTGTGGTATGGAGAAGACTCTTGAAAGTCCCTTGGACAGCAAGGAGATCAAACCAGTCAATCCTAAAGGAAATCAACCCTGAATATTCATCAGAAGGACTGATGCTGAAGCTGAAACTCCAATCCTTTGGCCACCTGATGTGAAGAGCCGACTCACTGGAAAGACCCTGATGCTGGGAAAGACTGAGGGCGGGAGGAGAAGAGGGTGACAGAGGATGAGATGGTGGGCAGCTTCACAGACTCAATGGACATGAGTTAGAGCAAACTCTGGGAGATAGTAAAGGACAGGGAAGCTTGGTGTTCTGCAGACCCACAAAGAGTCAGACATGACCAAGCGTCTTAACAACAATAACTTTAAAAATATCTGGAGTTAGGACTCATGATGTGTGTATAATTTCACATCTTAGTGTACTCCTGAAAAACTATTCACAAGCCCTTTCCCCCACCCTCAGTGCAAAGACCACACTTAAGGAATCAAGGAAAAGAGAAGAACGAACATTTCCCAGAACACTGAATGCTTTAGCCAAGACTTGCTTGGTGTTTTTTCCCGGATGAACACACGTAGTTTTTCTCGGCATCTTGGTCTTGACTGTGTAAGAAGAACAATGTAAAATTTTGGAGAATTAAAAACATGACTTGAAAGCCGAAGTCGAATTCCAAGTTGGGTACACAGCCATTCAGTCACTGCCTGGGACTGTCCAGGCTTCCATTTCCTCATGGAAGGAAAGGACTGGGATGTTTCCCAAAGGTTCCTCCAACTTTGCTTGGACCCATGCTTCACATAGGGCTGCCCTAGTGGGTCAGTGGTAATGAAGCCACCTGCCAATGCAGGACACACAGGAGACTCAGGTTCGATCCCTGGGTTGGGAAGATCCCCTAGAGAAGGGAATGGCAATCCACTTCAGTATTCCTGCCTAGGAAATCCCATGGACAGAGGAGCCTGGTGGTCTACAGTCCACAGGGTCGTAGAGTTGGACACAACTGAGCATGCATGCTATGCTATGCTTCATGTGGCAGGTCCCATGGCACTTTTTAAAAAAAAATTGAAGTATAGTTAATCTACAAGGTTGTGTTGATTTGCAGGTATACAGCAAAGTGACCTGACTCAGTTATATATGTGTATTTTTAAAGATTCTTTTACACTAAAGGTTATTATAAGATACTGAATACAGTTGCCTGAGCTATACAGGAGGTTCCTGTTCATCTATTTTACCCATGGCGCATTTTAAGTTGAATCCTGCTGTCTGACAGACCGAGTCTGTAGGTTGGGCAGCGGCCAGGTGACATCTCAGGAGAGTGAGGCTAATTTACGAGCAGGAGGGTGACCCCTGCGTGCCAGGACCATGGGCGCTGCCCTGGGATGGCTTTATTCTTTGGTATGTCTCCTTCGAGGGAAAGCTGGGCCAGTGAGGCAGGCAGGCAGCCTGACTACACAGCTCTGGCCCCATACTCACTGTGCCCTGCGCACGGGGCCCATCTCTCTGCAAGGTCCACTCTGCGTGGTCCAGGGGAGCCCGGCACAGCTGGGGAAGGAGTGTGTTCAAAGGCGTATTAAGGATGACTAATGTGAAAATTGCCCACAATGTCATTTTTCCTTTTTCTCTCACATTGTTAGCGTTTATGAAGCTCACGTCTCAGTTTCCCTTCCTTTATTTTCATGTAACTCACAGTTGGTGGAGAATGTTTTCAAAACCAGACTCAGAGCTGATAAATAGCACTGGCTTCACGGTAATAAAGGAACAGAGTCGAGATGGAATGAGAGCCTGGGTTTAAGTAAATAATGACACAAAACCCTATGATTTTTGTAAAGACAAATTTCATGGAAATGTTTCATGTTTTTGCTTCCACGTGATGATAAATGGAAGCAGAGTATGGGTAGAGAAAGTATCATTTTAGTCCTGGAAGGGAACTCGAGAATTCACTCCAATTCACTAAATATTTATTAAACCCTACTTGGTGCTGGGTGCTGTGGTTACAAAAGCAAGTGAGATGAGGTGCCTGTTTTTGAGTAGCTCAGAGTGTACCATGGAGACAGACACAGCCACTATCTGTGCTCAGTCCCGTCTGCCTGCAGGGCCTCTGCACGCCCCGCTCTGCTCTGCTGCACTCGGACTGAACCCTGTGGGCTGCAGGTCCTGGGAGCTCCAGCGGGGGTCTGACAGGAGGGAGGCACTGGCAAGCGATGACAGGGTGGGGAGTAGGGAGAAGCCAGGATTTTTCCCCTCTGCCTGGATGTCTCCAGAACTGGCTGTGTTTTCCCCGGGGCTCTTGCTCCTGTAGGTGAACTGGCCAGGATTCTTGCTCTGTGCAGTGGTCCAGCCCTTTCCTCCTCCCCCCTGCAGCCTAGGGTGGGGGCACTTTCCACTATGGCTCACCTCTGGCTGCCCTCTCAACCCCTGTGTTACCTCCACAACCATCTCTTCGAATTAAAAACAAACAAAAAAAAACACTTAAAAATAATGAGCCCGTATTCTCTGTTGCTGGTTAGGCCCTGACCAATGTACAACAAATTAATGATGAGACAGAAGATGCCTGGAGAAGAAATGACAACCCACTGCAGTATTCTAGCTTGGAAAATCCCATGGACAGAGGAGCCTGGCGGGCTATGGTCCATAGGGTTGCAAAGAGTCAAACACAACTTAACAACTAAACAATAGCAACAATAAGTAGAATAGATATTCTTCTAGCAATCTGAGCACTTCAGAGCTATGGATGGTCATAGAGAGAAAGTTAAGTTTGCCCAGAAGACTGGAGAAGACCCACCCAGGTAGTAACACTTGTCATGGTGAAACCCTGAGAAGTGATGAGGGTTTAGTCCTTGAAAGGTCAACCAAGTCTTAAGAACTTTACAAAAGGGGGAACTGAGGTGCAGGCTGGAAATGAGCCTTGGGTATTCCTGCCTAGAAGGGAAGGTTTTGGAATGTTTCCACCTGGGCTTTCCCGGTGACTCAGATGGTAAAGAATCTGCCTGCAATACAGGAGACCTGGGTTAGATCTCTGGGTTGGGAAGATCCCCTGGAGAAGGGAATGGCAACCCACTCCAGTAGTCTTGCTTGGAATCTCCTGGACAGAGCAGCCTGGCGGGCTAAAAGTGTTGGGGTCACAAAGAGTTGGGATTGACTGAGAGAGTCACACTTTCACTTTCACCTGGGTTGGAGCCTCCGACCCCCACGCAGTCCACATGGGTCCTGAACTGCCAAGCTACTAACTTCTTTCTTTCAAGCTCCTCCCTCATCCCTTTATGATTCTCAGGGTAAATTCTAACTGCTCTCAGCACACTTCCTCCTGCTTAAGCCTAAATGAGCCCCCACTCTGGACCCCCACAGGGCTGCCCTGGTACATCACAGGACACTGGCTGGGAAAATCTCTTTTTAGTGCCTGAAAATCACCCTAGTACCTGTGCCTCTGAGGAGGCCTGTGCCATTATTTATTACAGAATAAGCTCTAGCTGTTGAGGGTCAATTATTCCATTGACCAGGCATTACAATAATTCCTGGTAATTAAAAGAGGTACTTATGTGAATCCGGCTGCATATTGAAAGAAACATTAGTCCTTTTGTCATTTGGCAAGTCTATTGTTCTGAGCCAGGCCCAACCAATTAACATCTTTCCCCAATCCCTGTCAGCTGGGGCTTGAAAAAAAAAAGGAGAGAAAGGGGGTCACTCAGATGCTAATTTAGATACAATTGTGTCAGGGCTGTTTGGAGGGGTCTGGCTAGAAAGAAGCCACTGGGGTTTAATGAAGCAAACAGCTTGGGTCCCAGTGACCCTGCAGGGGTAATTTTTAAAAGACCCTTCTGTGTTCCTTTGCCAAATAGAAGAGGGCATCACAAGAAGCCCTTCCTTCAGAAAAAAAAAAAAAAAGAAAAGAAAAGAAAAAAATTAAGACAGGGATAATCATGCATTTAATCTGCTCATTAAACAAATCTCTCAGGCGGACTTAACGTGAATTAGCACTTCTCTAAAAAGGTAAAATGTGACATACAGCAGACAGTTCAGATCATTTGAAAAAGGTCACAATTCTTTGTCAGAAGCTCAATTGTTAATGTATTAATATTCGAGGATATTGAGCAAAGACCTCCACCTCCATTCAACCCCAGGAACAGAAGAGTATACATTTTCCTAACTGGAAAACAAAAACACTTTCTCCAGGTACTGATACAGATGGAAGCACAAGCTACATACAGATGACGCACGATTTTCAAACATAGGAATTAAGAGAGAGAAGTGGAAAAAACCACAACTGAGTCTGTTGACTCCCAGGACAGCTTTCCACCTGACTCTGCTGGGTTCACCTGTGTGGCTGCTAAGATCCAATAGCGAAATCAATCCTGAATTCTCATTGAAAGGCCTGATGCTGAAGCTGAAGCTCTAATACTTTGGCCACGTAATGGGAAAAGCCAGCTCACTGGAAGAGCCCCTGATGCTGGGAAAGATTGAAGGTAGGAGAAGAAGGGGGCAACAGAGGCTGAGATGGTTAGATGGCATCACTGACTCAATGGACATGAATCCGAGCAAACTCTGGGAGGTGGTGAAGGACAGGGAAGCCTGGTGTGCTGCAGTCCATGGGGTCACAAAGAGTTGACAAGACTTAGGGATTGAACAACAAGACTACGCTTCTGTGCAGACCCTCAGGGCCACCTGGTCTGAGCACTACAGCCTGGACACAGGGACTCTGGCAGCTGAGGCTCCAGTGAGGTTCCAGATTGACAAGGTCTGGAATATAAACTTCCTGGAAAACAGTGGAATCTGCAGAAACAATACACCTCTGTTCATGGCAGCATTACTCACAATAGCCAAAAGGTGGAAATAACACAAATGTCCATGAACAGATGACAGATAAAACGTGGTCTGTATTCATGGGGTTGAGGACACCCTATCCTTACCTATGGCACCTTGGCAGGAAGAATAGTTTAAGCTGAAGGAGTTTGCAGCATGGCAGGAGCAAGATGGGGCTCCACCCTCCGCCCTGCACCCCTAAGGTGGGTAAAACCCACCTCTCTTCACCTGAGAGGTACGTCCTTAAAGAGCGGGGACACAGAGGGATCCGATAGACAGTCTGTGCGAAGCCCCTTCAGGTCACCACCCTGAGCTCACCCTCTGCTCAGCACAACTTTCCACTCTTCACCAAGTGAAAAGTGAAAGTATTAGTCACTTAGTCGTGTCTGACTATTTGCGACAACATGAACTGCAGCCCGCCAGGCTCCGCTGTCCATGTGACTCTCTAGGCAAGAACACTGGAGTAGGTAGCGATTTCCTCCTCCAGGGTATCTTCCTGACCCAGGGACTGAAACTTTGAGCTATCTGAGAAGTCCACTCTTCACCAAACTCAGCATAATAGCATTCAGGTTTAACCATTTCTTCTGGTCTTCATTTCCTTATGAAGTTTTCATATAAAACTCAAATAAATTTGCATGCTTTTCTGTTGCTGGCTCAGACGGTAAAGAATCTGCCTGCAATGCAGGAGACCCAGGTTTGATCCCTGGGTCAGGAAGATCCGCTGGGAAGGGAATGGCAACCCATTCCAGTATTCTTGCCTGGAGAATTCCATGGACAGAGGAGCCTGGCGGGCTACAGTCCATGGGATCAAAAAGAATCAGACATGACAAGCAACTAACGCTTCTCCTGCTAACCTGTCTTTTTCAGTTTAATTTTCAGACTCAACTAGCAACTCTAAGAGGGTCAAGGAAAACCTTTTTCCTTGTCTATGAAGCATTTAATGGAATCATGTGATTCAGCCTTAGAAAGGAATGAACTGATACGAGCGACAACATGGCTGAGCCTTGAACACATCATGCTAATGAAATAAGCTAGAAACAGAGGATGAATATTGTATAATTCTATTTACACGAGGTACCTAGACTAGGCAAATATAGAAGGACAGAGAGGGGCTGGGTAATGAGGGGGTGTGAGCAGTTAATGGGGATAGACTTTTGGTTTGGGAAGATGAAAAAATTCTGGAAGTGAATAGTGGGGATGGTTGCAGGCATTATGAACGTGCTTAATGCCATGAGTTGTACATGTAAAAATGGTTAAAATGATTAAAAATTAATATGAAACAAAATATGACATGGATAATAAGTCACAGTTAAATGACTTTACCAGATACATTATTCTAGAAACTCAGTCTCTCAGTCGTGTTGGACTCTTTATGACCCCAGGAACTATAGCCCACCAGGCTCCTCTGTCCATGGGATTCTCCAGGTAAGAATACTGGAGTGGGTAGTCATTTCCTCTTCTCCAGGGGATCTTCCTGACCCAGGGATGGAACCCTGGTCTCCTGCATTGCAGACAGATTCTTTGCCATCTGAGCCACCAGGCAAGGCCCCTAGAAACTTATGAAACTATTACCTTGAAATGATTTAATTAGAGTAACATAAATGGGCACTTAGGAGTTCCTTTCTTAGGAAAGTAAATAAACAATCAGAAGATAGATCATTCAGCAACTCCAATGTCTATTTGCAAAGCTCTTCTACTCAGCTTACAGCAGGTTGAAATAAAGATTCAGCATATGGGTATTACTGATAAAGAAGAACCCTCAAAGTTCAAGGTTTATTTTACACCATCTAAAAATTTAATTCCATAAATTCAACTTAAAGCCATTACTTAGCTTTCTTTTGCTCCAAAACGTTTGCTCCTCCTGTTTTCCAAACAAAATTTTCTATTTTATTAGCTGCTTATATAAAAGCTAAGTCACACACTAAAAGTATTAAGAATCATTGAGTCAACTGCCCCGTCTACAGAAAGGCCAAGGGAGAGAAATGCTGTTGAAGTCAGTGGAACTAGGCTCCCAACTGCCTGAGAGCTGCTCCTGGGAAGTCAATCTCTTTTGAAGAAAGCAGCAGTTCATTGGCATTTGAACTGTTTTCCCTCTTTGGTACTTGTCGTCTGAACAGTAAGTCATGTCAGCTTTGGCTCAGCCCCCTTGAGGCCCAAACCCAGCGAAGCCTGAATTCACCATTCAGCGTAGCAGCAGCCGGAGGGTGTCTGGAATCTGTTGAGAGCAGTGAGCCTTACAATGGCACAGCTGCCCTGGAATGCTGTTACACGACACCCAGGGGGCCTGGGCCTCAGGGATATCCTGAACAGGGAGGCCAATCATGGCTTCATTACCTCCTTACCAGACAAGAAGCTGCAAATGGGAAAGTGTCCAGGAGCAGCCTAAGGACCAAGGGGGAAATTCCCGGCTCCTCGCAGCCCCAGCTGCACAAGACCACTCGGTTGGTGAAACCCGGCTCAGCTCCCCTCTATCACTGTGACCACAGACAAAAGTGCTCAGCGCAGAGCCACCAGGCTGTGAGCCCACAGGATTGATGACTCATAGAAACAATCGCTTGTATAAATATACCATGTCTTCTTTATCCGTTCATCTGTCAATGGGCACAGGTTGCTTCCACGTCTTGGCTATTGTAAACAGTGCTGCAGTGAACACTGCGGGGGCATGAATCTTTTTGAATTATGGCATATTTATACAACGGAATATTATTCAGCCACAAAAAAGAATGAAGTAATGCCATCTGCAGTAACATGGGTGGACCTGGAGACTACCTTACTAAGTGAAATAAGCCAGAGAAAGCCAAATACCATATGATATGACTTATGTGTGGAATCTAAAAAAAGATATAATTGAACTTATATACAAAAAACACATGAATACAAAGCTGTGGTTACCAAGGGAAAAGTGGAGGCAGGGATAAATTAGGAGTTTGGATTAACAGATACACTCTACTACCTGTAAAAGAGTATATATATGTTTGTGTTACTGAATCACTTTCCTGCACACCTGAAATCAACTCAACATTTAAATCAACTATATTTCGATTTTAAAAAAGGAAGCTATCAAAACCATGCATGAAAGATCTGCTTTATAGATGCAGAAGCAAAGAAAGTCTATTTCAACAGGAAACCATCAGGTATGGAGGAACTGGCTCCAGCAGAGGTTTCTAAGGTTTATGTCAAATCACGGTAGTTATTCTCTCCATCTTGATAGCCTGGTAGTGGGCAGCACTAGACCGTAGAGATGATTTGTTATCAAAGAACCTCGATCTGAAGAAAGTCTATCAAGGATGCAGAAGTAAGTAAAATCCTAAGGACACAGCTACGTAACATGACACCTTAACTCCTGAAAATCACCTGTAAGACCCCACTTCTGTTCAGATCCAGCTGCACCAGGTCACGCTTTGGTCAATCACAGACTCTGAGAAAATCTCTTTTTACTCTGTAATCTACTGTGTTTATTTAAGAATGTCGTCTGATGTCTGAGAGCCAAAAGCACGGGGACCAAACCTCGGATGGGAAATAAAGGTAGGAGATAAAAAAAAGAGGGGCATGTGGAAAGCTTGTGATGGCAAAAAGGGAATTATAAAAAAAAAAAATCTCTCTGAGGCCTGTTAATCAAGTAAGGCTTTTGTCTGTCTTCAGAAAATGTCACTGATACTGTGCAGTTGGAAGCAGACTTAGGAATCTGTCGTGTCCCTTTTGTAGGTATTCACGGAATGGTTGTTGAATGGTTGAGTCAATAAACCCTTTTACTGACTAAATGAGACAAGCAAGAAAAATAAAGAAGACATCTTAGACCTCTGTCAAGGAGAAACCCACCGAAGAAGCCAAGATTCCAAACTAGTGTTAATGTAAATGGTTATCAAAGTGGAGGTGTCAGGTTAATTGAGCTCCTTTGAGAGTTATCATTTGCTGGAACGCAGCAACATCCCAGCTCTTTGAATGTGTTCCGCCCTGTTTTAACTGCCTGACAATCTGTACTGATGGAGGAGCCCTGCTCCACGCCTAGATGTGCTCACCAGTGAGAAACAGTGTGTGCTCAGTCGAGTAGTCATGTCCGACTCTTTTCGACCCCATGGACCATAGCCCGGCTCCTCTATCTGTGGAATTATACTGGAGTGGGCTGCCATTTCCTCCTCCGGGGGATCTTGCTGACCCAGAGATTGAACCTGCGTCTCCTTCAGTGGCAGAGGCGGATTCTTTACCACTGCACCTGGGAAGCCCAGGGAGAAACAGACATAGAAACACATCACATCGGCACAGAAACACATCACAGGAGCCAAGGTTTCCTAACCAAAGGCTCTCATTTTATTATCTTGATAATTAAGCAGGAAAGGCAAGAGCAAAGCAAAGACTATGTAGAATGTATTCACAAAGAAACAAGAACAAGAAGGAGAAGCAGAGCGTCTGGAAAGAGGGATGGAGAGGAGAGCAGAGCATCTCCTCTGGGAGCACAGAAGACGTCACAGGGAGGCAGAGCAGGGAGGAGGGAGGGGACCCCGACACTAGGTAGTGGGTGCAGAGGGGCGGTGGATGGCCGTGGGGAGCTGGGGACACCGGGGAAGTATGTGAGAGGGAAATAAGGGAACCTCTGCAGATTCTGGGCAGAGGGACAATGAGAATGGGCTTTCAGAAAAGTCAAGGCTGTCGCTGTGTAGGTCCCAAGAGGAGAGACCAAAGGTGGGAAGCCAGGAAGCAATAGAAGGTTTACACTCTCCGGCTGGAAGAAAAGCCAACAGGGGCAGACGGATGGGCTGTAAAGGCAAAGGTGGAGGGCAGAGAGGTGATCAGAGGCCTGAGACGTGAGTCAGAGGGTGCATGGCAACCACAGAAACTAGGAAGGATCTGTCGTAAAAGAGAGTAAAGAAGACAAAAGTTTCAGACAGTGAGGTTTAAGGTAAGGGTATAACCCACTAGGGCACAGCTGGCAAGCAGGGGGCTGAAGGGAGGGCTGGGGGCGCTGAGATGGAGGGAAGAAGGACAGAAGTGGCAGCCAGGCCATGTCAAGGAGAGGAAACTAGGAAGCAAGGTCAGGGTCCTGCTGCCGACCTGGGGAGGCGTGCATACAGGAGTGATGCGGGAGAAGCCAGAATGAGTCCCTGATATGGGTTACTTGAAAGCAAGACAGAGCTCACAGCAGGAGAAACTTGTTTCATTCTGCTTTGTTCCCCCACCCTCTGCTGCACGCGTGTGTGTGTGTGTGTGTGTGTGTGTGTGTGCGCGAGCGCGCATGTCTGTGTGTGTGTTGGGGGGTGGATAAAGCTAGTTACTATTTTGACATGTTGATTTTGAGAGGCCTGGAGACATTTAGGAGGAAGTGACCAGTTGAAAAAGCTAGAAATGTGCCCAGTCAATATCAGTCTGAGGTTCAGGATGCGGTCTGGGCTGGACATGGGCATGGGGTCATTACCTAAGAGTCGGGGTGGCTATTGCAGTAATGATGTACTAGGCATTTCCAATGAACAAATGTAACAGACTGTTTCAAATACCCACGATCCAAAATCCAAATACAGGCATGTAATATTTACATTCTTCTCTGTCCACCAGGTATGGGGATTCTATAGGCAGAAGCTGCATTTCCTATTTCAAAAATGCCCATCATTTGGACAAATAACCCAATCAGCTTGTAAAGAGAAGTGTCCAATGTCCCCCGAGGCTTTGGGGAGAGGGGCACAGAGATATGACTCAAGCTTCAACGTGTAACTAAAAGAAGACCAGATGGACCATTATCACATCACTCTGCAGTCAGATAATGTCTTCTGGCAGGAACTGCAGCTGCCTCTTGAAACGCCAAGATGCTGGCGGGAGAGATGGGTCCCTGTCCCCTGAGGAATCACCCCCTTCCTGCTCAACTTTTTCATTGTTCTTTCCCAAACTCCATGCTTTTGTTTCTTTTTTTTTGCCAAGAATTTTTAACTTTGTTATCTTTTTCTATAAACCTAGGCTAGTCGCTTAATGAATTCCAAAGCCAGGTCAACACAGCTAAATTATTTAGAATTATCTTTAGTGAGTCACCTCCCAGTTTGGTAGGTCAGCTAGTATTGTGTATGCTTGCGCATATGATATTTTCATTCAAATCATCTGTATATGTTTCAAAGCCAGCCCTCTGAGTACTTGGGGATGAGCTATTGTCAGAAGGAGCAATGATCATTTACAAATAATCACCATATCCTGTTTGGAGAGAGTTTCCCAGCCAAGGGGCTGGAAGAGGCCTCTCCAGAGTGAAATCTAATCTGACTTTGAAACCTCAGCCATCCAGCACAGTTTCTTTGTTATCAACAGCAATTTAAAGCCTGGCTATTCACTCCTTCTCAGAAACAGACCTGTGAAACGGCTCTGTTCACGCTTTTAAGATCTATATACAAAAAACAATGGAAAAACGAATCATTAAAAGTTTTATTTGATCCTACTAGTTGACCTAATTTTTCTATGAATCATACTTTATATGTATATGATGTAGCTATGAATTTGTAGTCATAGCTATGATATACTTTTACATAAAAATGTACATCTCCTGAGTATACAATTTAATTCCTTTAAAGGCACACACGTGCAGAGAAAGCATCTCAACTACAAATAATACATGTAATTTTTTTTTTCCCTTGGACATGAACAGATGCTGCTGGAGCTCCTTCCTTCAGAAAAGTTCTCCAATCCCACAAAATTCCCAAAGCCCCTCCTGCTCAGCCCATTTCTTTTTCCTGTTCCTCAGACTCTCAACTTTCATATCCCAGCGCTACTTACAAGATCCCCAGGCCAAATCGCCCCCTTCAGCACCGCTCACGCTGGCAGAAGCCTCCAGAAGTATCCCTTTCTCCAGGCCTGGCACCTTCAGCAGATCTCACCAGCCCTGTTTAGTCACCCATCTTAGCCAGTTTCTTTGCCATTCCAGGGTGGTCGCCATCACTCCATCTTTCTTCACCCTCCCTCCAAAATTCCTCCTTGGACCGGTGGAGGGCCTTCCCTGGGCCGCAGCTCCGAGCTCACCACTGCACTGGCATCTGCTTCAGAGTGGCTCCTGTTTCGGATGCCATCAGATCCAAGGGGAGTCAGAATTTTCTCTCACCTAGACCCCAACCCCGATGCTCTCTGATTTTCTTGCTTCTTCCAAGTATCTCCCTGGAACCAACGAGGCCAGAATAGAGAAGCTGACTCCCCCATAAAGGCACCTCTGTGCTTCACGCGAGGGCAGCCTGGCCTGGGACCCTGTATGAGTCACCTGAGCTGCTGACGAGGCCGCTGCAGAGAAGGGCGCGTGGGAGAAGCTTCCAGTTGTAGGAGAGACAGCGCTGCACTCTGTGGGCACAGACCTCCCAGAGCATCTCAGTAACACAGGTGGGAGAACAAGAAAAGTCACTAAGGCGTGTAAAAAGACAGTGTTCGTGAATTTTCACCTATTTTCCATGGGCATCAAGGAAATTTTTCTCCTCCAGCCCAGATAAATCTCTGATAAATCTGTTATATCTCAGAAAAGCTCTTATATCCATAGCACGCCCAGATAGGTCCTACATGTAAGAACCTAAATGATACCACCTCCTAAGAAAATGAGAAAAAGACATTCAAGGCCACACACATCCATTTTCTAAAAGACATGAAGCCTCAACACCAAGCAGGCAACAACAACAGCAACACCACACCGTTCCAATCAATCCATTAGAGACCTTACCCTGGGCTTTCTTTTGAGTGAGTCAGACAAAAGAAAACCATCAGCGGTCTTTCTGCTTCTTGTTCTTTTCGCAGCGTGGGGCACTCTGGCCCTTCCTGGGGAAACACTCAGACACCTGAGTGCAGACACAGAGACGGCAGTGACCCCTCCAGAGTTAGTCCCCTAAAGTCAATAGATCTCTCTTTATTTTTTAAAGTTTACTTTATTGAAGTATAATTGATCGATGATGCTGTGTTAGTTTCAAGTAGAAAGCAAATGATTCCATTATACACACACACATTCATTCTTTTTCATATTCTTTTCCATTATGGTTTATACAGGAAAGTGAATAGTTTCCTGTGCTGTACAGTAGGACTTTGCTGTTTATCCCTAATAGACAGATTTTTTTTTTTTTTTTAAAGTCATAGGGATGAAGGAGGGTGGTGGCAGGACCCAGTGGTTCAGATCTAGGAAGCATCCCTGAATCTACTCCATTCTGGATTCTGTAGGCTTCTCAACATGATCGTTTTTGAATTATTTGAGATATTTGCCCTAAATAAATATCAAGTAAGCATCGAAGAAAATCTATGGTTTTCTCCAGTGATAGCCAAGTAGCATGACTATTGAAAAGTGAAAGTGAAAGTCGCTCAGTCGTGTTAGACTCTTTGCGGCCCCAACGACACAATCCATTGAATTCTCCAGGCCAGAATACTGGAGTGGGTAGATTTTTCCTTCTCCAGGGGATCTTCCCAACCCAGGGACTGAACCCAGGTCTCCTGCATTGCTGATTCTTTACCTGATTGCTGATTCTTTATCAGCTGAGCCACCAGGGGAGCTCGTAATTGATTAAAATACACTTTTCATTAGACAAAAGTAAATCTCAAAGACTGGGGAGCTTGCTGGCCTCAGAAAGAGAAGCGTGATACTCTAAGAACGCTGGACACCCCTCCCCTCCACAAACCCGTGGCCACCACACGCCCTCAGCTGTGAGCCCCGCTGAGCTGTCAGAGTGCGTTCCAGGTTATAACTTGGCAAACGCGACTTAACCTAAAGGAAATGCTTTAAAACAAAATTTCATAACATCTGCCATGTTCTGTCTAAGCAGTACCTTCTGTTTCCACAGAACTTAAACACAACTTTGTTTTTAAAAGCTAAATTTCATAGATCTTTCTTCAGCCCTATGGAAGATTCACTTTTGGCCATAAAAATCTCTCCCTAGGAAAAAAGTTTCCCAAATGTTTCAGCCTTTCAGCTCTGCAGACTTAAGTTCAAAAGCAGTCTGTCCCACAAGAATCTAGGAAAAAAACTATTCTGCAAAGTGTCACCTTGATCCCCAAAGATGTACTTGTACAAGAAGTGGATAGGTGGGTCCTCAGGTGAAAAGGTATCAATAATGAACATGGCATGAGGACAGAAGAGTCTGGGAAAGGAAACATCCTTATTCATCTTTCAACATGTCATTACCTAGGGAATGGCTTCCCAGGTGGCTCAGTGGTAAAGAAGCCACCTGCCAGTTCAGGAGATGCAAGAGACACAAGTTCAGTCCTTGACTTGGGAAGATCCCCTAGAGAAGGAAATGACAACCATTCTAGTATTCTTGCGTGGGAAATCTCATAGACAGAGGAGCCTGGTGGGCTGCAGTCTATCAGGTCGCAGAGTCGGACACAACTGAGCAACTGAGCACTATTAGAAGAAGTTCATAAAATTGAACAGAGAAATTAACTTAATTAAGTTTCAATTAAATTTTTACCAGTGTGATCATGTTCTCCATCCATCTAATATTTATTACGTACCAGGTATTCTGTTAGGTATTCAAAGAGATACAAAAGGTGAAAAAGACCTGTCTCTATTTTCTAAGTAAATCAAGCTGCAGGCAACGATCAAGCTTTGGCTGAAAGACAGATAGTTAGGTGTCATTAGTTTTTAGCTGAAATTGAAGACTTTGTGGTATATACACTGTAACCTAAGAGAAAGTTAAAATAAAATAAGGAAAGAATCCTTCAGACTAATTATACTTTAGGGATGTGCCACTGAAATGGAAGTAAAGAAACAGTTAAGAAAGATAGGAGAGAACTATGTTTCAGAAGCAAAAGACAGAATTTCTAGAAGCCTCAGGATCAAGTGCTGCCCAGAGATCAACCACCATGAAGGTGAAGAAGAGGTCACTGTATTAGGGAGGGAGGGGGCGGAAACGGTACTGATGATATCCAACAGGAAAAGAGCTAAGGTTTGCATAAAAAGCCCAAACTGAGCCTAAAATAATAGTCCTTCCGAAAGAACACGTTCTTCATCCGCCACGGAGCCTCAAGCAAGTGTGAACAGAGTTATGATCAGACCACATGTCAGGGACTTTCTTAAGAGAAATGAAACCACGTCTTCAAAGTCCTCCAGCCAAGAAGCAGAGAGGCAGTGATTTCAACAAAATTCGTGCATACAATGCTCTGCCCCTAGGATTTTCAACTTCCTGAAATCATGAAACCTTTTATTATCTTTGAAAAATCATTTCAGTGACATATTTGACAAAAGATGAGAAAGCAAAGTTAACAGCAATAAAGAGACAAGGTCTCTGCTAGGAAATGGGGAAAATCAGAACGGTAAGAGCAACAAGATAGTAGAGCAAATGATAGTCTGACATGGGCTTCAGACAATACTTCGTTATTCCTTTGCAGAAGTCTCTCAGGTGATGAAGCTGAAATGGCTTGCTTCTTGGCACAGCCCGGGTCAAGGGAAAAAAATGCCCTATTAAGGTGAAAAAGGAAGCATCAGAAATAGAACTTGCCCATACACTTAAACATATGGAGGAAAAAACTGATCTATTCCAGTAAACTTTCCATCCCTGAGAAGGGCCGCTGAACTCGCACAGGCAGACACATCGACTGGTCCAGTAATGTGGCTCCTGCCCTGGTACTGCCTGAACCCCCCCACCGCCGACCCCCGAGAGGCTGCTGCACACAGCCTCCGTGTGGTCACTGTCCCTTTGCTTTTAGCTTTTTCTGCACTTTTTCTTTATGAAAAAAAAATTCTTATCTAGTTTTAGAAAATTTACACAAAGTATTTTAAAGTTCTTTATTGAAGCAGACTGTCATGCTACTAAACTCTCAGTCAGGATATTGCTCTAACATTTCAGATAGGGAATCTCATGGTGCCTCAAAGTTAGTTCATTTTTCTTTTCAATTTTATAAAAGACGCTTACTCCTTGGAAGAAAAGTTATGACCAACCTAGATAGCATATTCAAAAGCAGAGACATTACTTTGCCGACTAAGGTCCGTCTTGTCAAGGTTATGGTTTTTCCTGTGGTCATGTGTGGATGTGAGAGTTGGACTGTGAAGAAGGCTGAGCGCCAAAGAATTGATGCTTTTGAACTGTGGTGTTGGAGAAGACTCTTGAGAGTCCCTTGGACTGAAGGAGATCCAACCAGTCCATTCTGAAGGAGATCAACCCTGGGATTTCTTTGGAAGGAATGATGCTAAAGCTGAAGCTCTAGTACTTTGGCCACCTCATGCAAAGAGTTGACTCACTGGAAAAGACCCTGATGCTGGGAGGGATGGGGGGTAGGAAGAGAAGGGGACGACTGAGGATGAGATGGCTGGATAGCATCACAGACTCAATGAACGTGAATCTGAGTGAACTCCGGGAGTTGGTGATGGACAGGGAGGCCTGGCGAACTGCGATTCATGGGGTCACAAAGAGTTGGACACGACAGTGACTGAACTGAACTGAACTGACAGTTGATTTACAATATTGTGTTAGCTTCAGGTGTACAGTAAAGTGATTGGTGTGTGTGTGTGTGTGTGTGTATGTGTGTAAGCTCTCTCTCAGACTCTTTCCCCTTATAGATTATTATAAAATATAGTTCTCTGTGCTATTTGTTGGTTATCCATCTTATATATAGTAGTATGTATATACTGAGCCCAAACTCCTAATTCATCCCTGCTACACTGTTGATGGGAATTCATATTGATGCATCCATTACAGAGAACAGTATGTAAGTTCCTTAAAAACCTAAAAATAGAGTTACCATACGACCTAGCAATCCCACTCTTGGGCATACATATGGATAAAATTATAATTTGAAAAGATAACCTGCACACCAATGTTCACGGCAGCACTATCTATAATAGCCAAGACATGGAAGCAACCTAAATGTTCATCAACAAATGAATGGATAAAGGAGATGTGTTGCATATATGGGTTTCCCAGGTGGCACTTATGATAAAGATCCTGCCTGTCTGTCAGGCCCCTTACTGTCAATGCAGGAGACGCAAGAGATGTCGGTTTGATCCCTGCATTGGGAAGATCCCCTGGAGGAGGAAGGGCAACCCACTCCAGTGGCTAGAGAATCCCATGGATTGAGGACCTGGGTGGGCCACAGTCCATGGGGTTGCAAAGAGTCAGACAAGACTGAAGCGACTTAGTGTGGCTGCTGTAGATGATGGACTATTACTCAGCCATAAAAAAGAATGAAATAATACCATTTCCAGCAACATGGATAGATCTTGAGCTTATCATACTAAGTGAAGTAAGCCAGATAAAGACAGATATCATATGACTTTGCTTATTGTGGCAGCTAAAAAAAAAATGACAAAATGAACTTCCCCAAATATTCATCCAAAATGAACTTATATACAAAATGGAAATAGACCCACAGACATAGAAAACAAACTTGTGCCAAAGGGGAAAGAGAAGGGACAGATTTAAACAGAGATTTGTCCAAAGAAGACATACAGATACCAAAAGGCACATGGAAAGATGCTCAATGTAGCCAATGCATTTTTATAAAAAGACTGAGTTATTCAACCCATCTTTCTATTAATAGAGCTGTTGCAATACTGCCTAGGGGCTCCCCTGGTGGCTCAGATGGTAAAGCATCTGCCTATAATGCAAGAGACCCGGGTTTGATCCCTGGGTGGCTAAGATCCCCTGGAGAAGGGTATGGCAACCCACTCCAGTATTCTTGCCTGGACAATCCCATAGACAGAGGAGCTTGGAGGGGATAGCCCATGTACTGCCTACTATCCTGTGCTCTCTTTGGTGGGCAGAAGGACGTTACCCACCCCACTGTGTAAATGCTGGGTTCCCTGGGGCTGGTCCTTTCTTGTCTCTCTGCCCACTGACGACAGAGTGTGCTGCCCCTCCTGTGATCATCACCCACATGGTACTAATTTCCAAGTCAGCCTATTGAAAGGGATACTGAAGATTATTCACTGCAGAAGCAGCAACAGAAACTTTTATTCAAAAGCATTCTACTGAGGTTAAAAAACATATTGATATGCTTATTATTAAAAAAAAAAAAAAAAAAACCCAAGCCAAAAAACAAACCTGGGACCCTCAATAGACAATCCAAAGCTTCGTAGGGAGAGTCGTCAGATAATATACAGCCGATGGGGTCCCCACCTCCAGTGCTGCAGGAAACACCCACTTCAATCTGCAATCTCCTCTCTCCTCTTGCAATTATTACTAATGAGAGGTGGATTAATGGCTCAGTGGGTAAAGGAATCCGCCTGCAATGCAGGAGACACAGGAGACGTGGGTGCAGGTTCAATCCCTGGCTTGGGAAAATCCCTGGAGGAGGAAATGGCAACCCACTCCAGTATTCTTGCCTGGGAAATTCCATGGACAGAGCAGTCTGGTGGGCTACAGTCCCTGGGGTCGTGAAGAGTCTGACACTACTGAGCGACTAAGCACGACAGATAGAGGAAAGAACATTATCCGTATGCTCTTATGTCATACTTATAAATGTAAAGTTTTCATCGAAATGAAACACGTACATGACAGAGTGCACAGACAATATGTGTACAACACAAACGGGCTTTCCTTTTTGTAAAACGAATACTGTGAACACAGCACTCTGATGGAAGCCCCCAGAAACTCAGCAGACGACTCTTCAGGCCTCTCCCATTTCTCACTCCTCCTCCACCCAAGCGTAACCCTTGCCCTGACCTCTAACACCATAAATTAGTTTGGCACGTTTTTGAACTTTCTACGAATGTAATCACACAGCATGGATGTTTGGCAAGACCACTTGGATGTTACAGAGAGTCAACCAGTCCACGGGAAAATGTTCTGTCTGCCTCTTGACTGGGTGTTGTCAACAGCTGAACTGGATGCCCTTTGCTGTGCAAACTGGGTTCTATAATACAATAAACAACCTGTGATGTTGCATCTGTAAAGCCCAAGGAACACAAAGGGCCTGGCAAATGGAAGCCTCCTCATGTTTTTCTCATAATTTTCCACTTTCATGGCAGTAAATCTCTGATGGTCCCACTGGAAGAGGCCCCGAGTCTCAGAACATTTTTCCTACATGCCGTTCAACAGCTACCAGATGTGACAAAGATGCCCTGGGCTGCTGCTTGGCACAGATCCCCCGAGTGGCTGGGGAGGCGCTCTGTCCATGAGGTCAAACCCAGGGGGACCACCCCTCTCCTGCAGTCAGCACCCAGCACACATGGGAAGTGTGGGGCCATCATGCGGCAGCTGCGTGTAACACCCTAGTCTGGATTTAGGAACCTGTTGTAAAAGGCAGGCTATGCTTCCAGATGTGGCCTAAAATAGAGAGACCAGAGTGGGGGAACAACGTCCAAAAGTCACTGCGCGTAAAGCCAGGGCACGAATGCCCTCCCGCTGTAAGCACACACAAAGCACATGCGGTCAAGTCCACCCAGAGCCCAAAGCCACCAAGTCTACTGTGAGAATCTTCCAGAATGAGAGCAGATTGAGATGTATGACCTAATTTCCCCAGCATCACTTTAATTTACCATCATCTCCCATGATCCAGCGTCTTTCGAGAGGGGTGAGACAGGGTTCGTGTTAGGTAAGGTGGAAACATGGCATTGTTGATTGCTACGGGCACATAAACACATAACCTCATCTAAAAGGGGATGCGCCACTACTCGTCAGTTTCAGAACTAGCTCCTATAATGTCCCTAGAGATAAAACTCCCTTCAGGCCAAATGCAACTTGAAAACAAAGGTATATGCTAGAGGGGCAGTAATGTGCTGCTCTGGGAGGTCGCTCTCTTTTTTCAAAAGTTTAAGTAAAAAAATATATTATTTTAATTAATTTATTATTTTTATTAATTAAAAATATTTTTATAATGTTGTGTTACATTGGAGATGGCTCTCTTAACTTAGACATTTCCACACCCTCTTTGGTAGGGTTTTAATTCAGTTTCTCTGGAATTTTGAATCTTCAGTTCCCTTCGCTTTTCCTGAACAAACCCCTTCCTTCAGTAGAAATCCTGGTTTTTACAAGTTTATATTGGATTACTCAGAGTGAGAGAGGTTGTGTGGGTCCAGGTAAATAAACACACCATCAGGGAGCAAAGCATGGAAACAATGCCCATGGCTGCGTCGGAGGCCGATTTTCAGAGAGGAACAAGCACCTCAACTCCACAAACACCCTGACTGAAGCTCTCTCCACTCAGGTTATGACTTCTAGGGGACAAGACTATAGAATCAATGGGAAGAAAGGAGATAACCAGAAACAGTGGGACTGAGGCGTCTCTGGGTTGGGGCTGGACTGTTCAGGGGCTGGGAGTAAACACTCTCCAGTTTACCTGGCGTGGCTGACACGGGAGGGGGCTCTCTAGCTTTTCAAAGCAGGCCTCAGCAACCCACTCCAGTATTCTTGCCTGGAGAACCCCCATGGACAGAGAGGCCTGGCGGGCTGCAGTCCACGGGGTCACAAAGAGTCCGGTATGACTGAGCGACTAAGCACACATGGGACAAAGCCCAGGGCCAAGGGCTCTCCTCGCCGCTTCAGAATCACTCAGCGGTCCAGTTCCGTCACCCAGCCTCCCCTTCACCGCCCCCCGCCGCACCCAGGACAGAGCACAGCACAAGGATGGAGACTCGGGGCTAGGGGCACTCAGGAGGAGCCACCTCTGACCACTGCCAGCCCGTCCTAAGCCAGACCCTCTCCTAAGATCCCTACCGGTCCAGTGAGTGAGGGATGTGGACGTGTACTCGTCTGTAATAATAATGATAATCTTTTTTCATAACTAAATGACACAGAGGACTCTGAGAGCACAGAGGAGGCAGGAAGCCCTCTGGGAGGCAGTGGCAGGGAGGCATGCTAAGAGGCTAAGTGGGGGCTGTGTTTGGGAGGGTGGCCAGGGCTGATACAGGCCCTCAAGGCAGCCCAAGGTCAAATCCTGCCTCCCTCCCTGACTTAGCAACCACGGCAGTTCTTTGCTTCACCAGAACTTGGTTTCCTGTCTAGGAAATGGAAACTGTAGTGAGGATTAAATAGCTGAAGCATTCAATAAAGAGCCCAGCACTGGGCGAGCCCTTCTGATCAGCAAGGGCACCGAAGGCTTAAGAAAACATTTGCAGATAAAATGAGTGAAGAATCTGCCTCTCTGGACAGCCATTCCTTGCTGAGTGGGGACAAGGAGTCACCGGTCATTACTAGCTGGGAAACAGATGTCTCTTTGGAACAAGCGGCAGTCAATGAGCTCCTACAAAGGACAGCACAAGAACCACCTGGAAATATGCAAGCGAGCACCTTGCCCGCATGGCACGAGGAGTTTAATAAACACAATCCGGGGAGGACAGCTCCACCCCCCAAAACCATTCATGAACATCAAATGCCAAGAACCAGCCCTGTCAACATTTACAGGTTTATGGTACCAAGGGTGCTCTTGTTCTAAAACTCATTCTTCCCCTCCCTGCTTCTCAGGGACTCAGCTTTGTAAGGGAAGAGGCGATGTGAACAGGTCATTTATCTGCCAGCAGGCTGTGTGGGACCGGCCGCTGTCCCACTCATCTGAACCCCTGGAAATCTGATCTGTATTGATTTAAAGGAAGAGGAGGGGGCCGTCCAGGGTGTTTCATCTTTTCAAATAACTGAGATTTGATCTTGGCTGGCACAGCCCTCTCCAGCTCCACTTGGTTTGGCACTTAATGCTGCCCTGAAAACCTTTCTTGCAGGGCAAGGCCATCTCTTCTGTGTTATCTCGTGGTCACGGGGCTGCTGCACTGGTCTGCAGTCGAGTTTCTGCGGCGCTGGTCCCTGCATTCCAGCCTGAGCCCAGCAGGAAACGAAGCCTCTGCAGCTGCCAGCGTTTATTTACACACATTCCTGCCTCAAATTGAATTAATGAGCATAATTTAACTCAGCCGATGTCCTCCCCACCCTCCTTCCACTCTGCCCCATACGCTCTCAGACGATCTTACTGGGATGGGACTCTGGTGGCCGGGACCCAACTCAGGCTTCTTTCCCTTTAATGTCCTACGAACCCCCTAGGACTCTGGAAATGCAGACTCTAGTCCAGTAGTTCAAGACTAGGGCCTGAGATTCAGCATTTCTAACAAGCCCTCTCCAGTGACACTGGGGCTGCCAGCTGGGGGCTGCACGAATTACCCAAAAACTCACCTGAGCTGCATATAATGAGCCCCATCCTCAGTGAGTCACCTGAAGGCAAATATGACCCCGTGAGCCTTCTGACAAACCTGACGTAATGTAAGATTTCTCAGAAGCATGTCCACAGGGAATCCATTTCCTGCGTCTACCTTCTCTGTGTGTGCATAAATACACGGAATAAGTCCTATTAAACCCCAAGGCCTATTAACCCCTAAACACAGCCATACGCCAATTCCAAAGTGTAGGGTTAAAGGAGTTGGAATAGGAATGCTGGGACCCTTAACTTTTACACAAAGAGCAAAAGGAACCCCACATAAGAAACTTTGGTGTGGATGTGGTTAGATGCAGGAGGTCTGTTTATTGCATCGGGCAGACCCTGGAGGAATTTCCTGCATGCCAAGCCAGAGTCAGAGTGCATGGAACTTTCTCTGAAGTCTGCAATGAAACCAGCAGCTCTCCTGTGTATTCACACACTGTCTGCCTTCGCTTGTTACTCCTGGCAAAAATCCTTCCAAATTTTACCAAGTGTGGAAAAGGATTAAAAGGGGGAGTAGGGAGAGAAACATTCCCCCAAGACAAGAGAAGGCAAATTAATATATTTCAAAACCACTGTCAACGTGTTGGATTTTGCTCTTCCTGGATAGGAATATACGTAATGCCTCCAGCAATAAATATCCTTAACCTTGGACCCAGCACTGTTTGTCCAGGTCCACACACACTCAGCATTTTGCTGCTTCAAGAGAGAAAGTCCCACATGTCAAAATTTGTGCAGAAAAGTAGATTTGGGGAACTTCTTTTTAGAGGAAAGATTGAATTTATCATGGAACATATTTCTTCGAGAAACTGGTAAAATGAACCACCTTTCTACCCAAACCACAAAGACTGCAAATTCCTTTGCTGGAAAAGTTGGCTGCTCTGTTGAAAAGATTAACTTATTCTGAGTAGCTTTAGGAGGGGGCATGCGGGAGTAGATGGGATTGCATTTTTCATTTAGAGACACAGAACTTGTAAAGACACTTAGTAACTCTTGGGAGAGGAAAAATGGTATCTTTTTGTAAAGATTCTTCTGGAAATTTTACATGAATTGATCTAAAGGTATTCTAGAAAGATTCTCACAATGTCTAAATTCTGCTGCAAAGCCAGAAGTCATCTCAAACCTTTCATTCCCACTTAAGGTCTCACTGTAAAGACTACAATAGGGGAGCAGCTTCCCCTGGTTTTAGTGACTGATCTGCTCAAGTTGAAACTACCACTGTGTTTTAATTAATATGATGAAATAATGCTAATCGTATGTTTTCTCTTCTCTTGTTTTGGTTGCTCCTGATTTGACAGAATCCTGAAAAAAACTGAAAAATTACACTTTTTAACCTGGTGGAATGTTTAACTACTTCATGTGTGTGTGTGTTTAGTAGTTCAGTCACGTCCGAATCTGTGACCCCAAGGACTGTAGCCCACCAGGCTCCTCTGTCCATGGGGATTCTCCAAGCAAGAATACTGCAGTGGGCTGCCCTGCCCTCCTCTAGGGGATCTTCCCAACCCAGGGACCGAACCCAGGTCTCCTGCATTGCAGGCGGATTCTTTACCAGCTGAGCCACCAGGGAAGCCCTGCTTCACACAGAGCAAGTTTGCCAAGAGACAGCCATCTATGGATGAGCTGCTCGCTTCCCTTGAAGCAGAAGGAAAAGGAAATCCGTTCTTTGAGTTGCTATGGATCCTGACAAGTTCTAGGTAATTATATGTCTATATGTGGTTTGCTTCTGACTCTAGGATTATATCCTTCTTGAGTTCTTAATGAGCACAGCCACTTCCTAAGCTACGTCTGAGGGGGCTGAGGGTCTTACAGAATGGTGTCTGAATTCACGGCGACAGATTTTGGTAGAAGACACCTGGGTAAAACTGTGATCTATAAATTAATTTAATCTGGAGCCACCACAGCAGCACACAGAAGTTTAGAAAGGCACTTGCTTTAAGACACACGAGAGGAGACACCCCATAGATGCAACCACTGACGGGGACCCAGAGTCGGCTGGAAGAACAGGGGGCGACCACGACAGGACATCAAAGGGAAAATCAAAAACTAGCCTGAAAGAAGGCAAGAGGAGGTACGGAAAACTACCAAATATAAACAACTCTCTGTGAAACAAAGCAAAGCGACATAGAGAATTCACACACAGCACAGCTTCAGCACATCACTTTATCGGTCAGATGTTCATTGTTAGAGTTTTGAGTTTTGGAAGCTCATTTCACCCTATCGAAAGTTTAGGGGATAAAGAGGGGTGGGGCTCTGTGGACAACCTGGTCCCAAAATGCAACTTTCTAAAATCACAAACTCCGTTTTAGAGAACTAATGGTTACCAGGGGGAAGGATGGGGAGAAGAGATAGTTAGGGAGTTTGGGATGGACATGTACACACAACTATATTTCAAATGGATCACCAACAAGGACCTACTGTAGAGCACAGGGAACTCTGCTCAGTGTTATGTGGAGGCCTGGATGGGAGGGGGGCTTTAGGGAGAATGGATACATGGATATGTATGGCTAACTTGCTTTGCCGCCCACTTGAAACTTTCACAACATTGTTAATTGGCTATGAGGTGAAGGTGAAGTCGCTCAGTTGTGTCCGACTCTTTGCGACCCCATAGATTATAGCCTACCAGGCTCCTCCATCCTTGGGATTTTCCAGGCAAAAGTACTGGAGTGGGTTGCCATTTCCTTCTCCAGAGGATCTTCCCAACCCAGGGATCGAACCTGGGTCTCCCACGTTGTAGGCAGATGCTTTACCGTCTGAGCCACCAACATAAAATAAACAGTTAAATAAAATGACAACCCCAATCTTGGTAGTTACATAAATATATATAGAAGAATAAAGGACAAATTGCTTTTCTTTAAAAAAAGTTTTTGGGGAGCAAATGGCCTGAAACAGCCTCTAGAAGATGATAACCCATCACTAAGACCTATGCCAGAAGGTCTTAAAAGGTCTGAATAGAATTCACATTCGTGCCTTGTATGAGAATACTGCCTTTGTTCAATTATTCCACTAAATCTGAGCCATTGAAAACACTGAAAATCTAAAGGACCAATTTTTCTTTTAACACAATGAGCACATCCCCAAGTAGACAACTTTGTTAATTATCTAAAGTTGTTCCTTGATTTTATGTTTCCAGTTCAAAACAAACCATTCTGGCATAAGCTATTTTCTAAAATTGTGATCATCTCAGATTTTTAAAAATTTCATCTGAATCAATAAGTTTATATAACAGAAAACTACTATAATGTTCTAATCCAATTTTTAATTATTTTTCAATGGTGGAATGAAGACTTTTTTTTAAACAGCCTAGACAAGGGCTACAATTTTATTCATTTAAAATTACTCAGTCATCAGAAAGTCAACAAAAAATGAAACTCCTATGCTCTCTATTTCCTTTCGTTTCTAAGAATTAATTTTCCCACATTGATCATAAGAAGGTAAAACCCAGACTCTTTATGTTACAGGACCTTTATTTATGGTCACCTTCATTCTTTCTTGATGCCATGTCTTGGAAAATTTCTCAACAACCCTGTAATTTCCTTTGGTGAAATTTTAAAGCCCTCTCCTTCCAGCTTCATTGCCCCACCTGGCCTTCTCCATCACGCTAAGACTTCTCATGTCCTTCCCGTATCAATCACTCTCCCCTCCATCCATCTCTGTTTCCCACCACTGTTTCTTCTGGTTTCACTGGACACAGAAATCACTATACCTACTGCTTTTCTTTATTTTAATGAAGATGCTGTGTTGGGTACAAATCAAACTTTTTCCTTTCTTGTAATATCACTTTACATGACACTGAAATTCTACATCCCAAAGTGGTTCTTGGTGTCAGATCCACTCCAGTTTTAAGCCACAAGCCTGGAATGCTTCCCCTATTGACTAAAGGCACAACCCCCCCCAGAGAAGGTCTGTTTCTTCCATGAAATCATCTCAGATTTATCACAGGCCAGCTGCTAATGAAACTCTACCTGTGACATTTTCTTGACCAAGACCTCCTCTCCAGCTATGTGCTTGTATTTATTACTCTAAAAATAACCGATCCCTTCAACAGAATAATGAAAATGCTGTCTGATAATGCTTTTGTTTAGAGAACGTGCATTTCTGCTAAAACTATCTGTGAGCCACCAACTTCATCAGTTCTTTCTCCAGTGATAAAACTGTTGGCAAATGATTAGCTTAGTACTTCCTTGAACTAGGTACTCATTTCTATCCCACATTTGCCTTTCCTTTATATTTGCCCCAAAACAGCCATTTCCATTAAGTGATCAAACCTTAATATTAACTCTACACAAATACCAACACCAATAACAAACACTCACCACAGATATCACCCATGTAGCTGAAAGTTATTCAACCACAGTTTTAACTGGAAGTGTTTCAAAATTTTTTTAATCTAGAAATCATTCTTTTGGTGGGAAAAAATGTATGGTTCGTGCACTGGTTTTTTGAGCACACTTCAGAAAATGGTAAATTAACTAATCAGTCACTTCTTACATGTACATCGTGTGCCAGGCTATTTCCAGATGTTTGACTATTTGGCATCTGCTGTTGTTATCAATTCAGCAAACAGATATTAAGCATGTATTAAACAAAGTCAAATCCATTCTCCATTTCTACAGGAGAGGTGTTTAATTCTGCTTTATTAATCCATTCATTTAAATACTTACTGAATGCCAGGAAAGAGCAGAGGTAGGTAACAAAGATATATTGAAGTGGGTTCACTTTCCTCATAAACTTACAATTTAGAGGAAGAGATAGAAATGAATTATGAGACTAGGTAAATATAAATAGAAGAAGAAACTGGCATGAATTATGAAGCCACATAAATACAAATAGAGGATGAAATTGATATGAATTATGAAATCACATAAATATGAATTTTTGAAAATTGTGATAAAAATAACATAAAATTTACCGTCTTAAGCCTTTTAAGTTCAACAGTGTAAACTGTCTTTACATTGTCCTGCAACAGATCTCTACAATGTTTTCATCTTGCAAACCTGAAACTCTGTTTCCATTGAACACAGCACCCCATTTCCCCTCCCAGCATCCCCTTCTATTTTCTGTCTCTATGACTTTGACTACTCCAGGTTCCTCATACAGTGGAACCCCAAAGTGTCTGTCTTCTTGCGACTGGCTGATTTCACACAGCCTACTGTTCTCAGGATTCATATTCCATGGCATGTACTGATTGCATTCGTGTAACTGATTACATGTCAACAAGCATGTAATGCCTCCTTCCTCTTGGCTGTTTGAATCCTGCTGCTTCGAACAAGAGTGTACAAATACCTCAAGATTCTGCTTCCAATTCTTTCGAGAATAAGAAGTGAAATTATGTGATCACGTGGTAATTCTTTAACTTTTTGAGGACCCTCCCTACTGTTTTTTTGCAGTGTCCACAACTTGCCCACCAACTATGCTCAAGGATTCCATTTTTCCACAATTTGCCAGGATGTGCTGTTCTTTGAGTCTTTTTAAATAGTGGCTATCCTAATGTGTATAAAGTATTATCTCACACACAAAGGTAGATTTTTAATTGTGGTAAGTGCAAGGGAGAGAAGCAAGTTGTATTAAGAGAACACACACCTAGGAGGGTTCCACCTTGTCAAGGCCACAAGAAAAACTACCTGCAGGAAGAAACGACTCATTTGAGGTCTGAACACCAGGTGAGCCCTAGCTCCGTACAAGGTAGAGACCAGGGCATTTAGGAAGCAGGGGAAGGAGCAAATACACTGTGGGAGCTTAAACAGGGCCCACCCAGGAGTGAAGGAAGGCCAGTGTGGGTGGGGCAGGAGTGGGCTCTGGACAAACAGGCCTGGCAAACGGCCTGTAGTTTTACCCTGAGCACACTTGGAGGCCAGGGAGACAACTCCATCAGCTTTCTGTTTTGAAAGCCACTTTGGCTGCAGAGGGCTTCCCTGGTGGTGGCTCAGATGGTAAAGATTCTGCCTGTAGTGCAGGAGATTCTGGTTTGATCCCTGGGTGGGGAAGATCCCCTGGAGGAGGGAATGGCTATTCACTCCATTATTCTTGCCTGGAGAATTCCATGGACAGAGGAGCCTAGCAGGCCACAGTCCATGGGGTCACAAAGAGCTGGACACGAGTGAGCGACTAACATTGTCACTTGGCTGCACAGAACAACAGGTCTAGACAGATTTTGAGAAACCAGTCATGAGGCTATTCTACTGCAATGGTCCAGGCATGAAATTCTGTAGCACTAACTAACTGGGTGGGAGCAGAACTGGATGGAAGGGGACAAAGTAAGAGATATTTAGAGGTAGAAACAGTAGGGCTTGTATCCAGCACAATGAGGTTGGAATGATGGCCTGAAACTCGAGAAGGAATAAAAAGGATGGAGATTCATGCAGTCTTAGGAATTAAGAACCCTACTTGAAACTGCCACTGGCTGAGCAAATCCGCCCCTGTTCGGAACAGATCTAGTTTATTTTCGGTGGCACTGGCTCCTGTGACTCCAGTGGCTCCTTCATTGGTTGCATCTGTGTGCATGCTCAGTCGTGTCTGACTCTTTGTGACCCCATAAACTGAAGCCCACCAGACTCGTTTGTCCATGGGATTCTCCAGGCAAGAAGAAGAATACTGGAGTGGGTTGCCATTCCCTCCTCAAGGGGATCTTCCCCGCCCAGGGACTGAACCCATGTCTCCTGCATTGGCAGGTGGATTCTTTACCACCGAGACACCAGGAAGGTCCTTTCAGCTGGCTGCTGCATCATAGAGAAGTGACCAAAGGCCTCCATCCTGACCTCTTCCATCCCATGTCCAGGAGGATGTGATCCGGGAATTAGCCAGCACTTTGGGAAAACCATCTGAAGTCAGATCCACGCTTTGTATACACTTTGTTTAAAGCAATTAATCAGCAGCGATGAACAACAGCTCTGGGGTCCCCAGAGTTTCTTCTTTAGGGGAAGCCTCCTGTAAGAGCCAAGACCCTTTTCACAGCAGGTGACAGAGATCAAAGTCAGGCACCCACACCATGCTGCAGAGGAAGGTCCTGGAGGCCAGGCTTCTCCCAGGCCCCAGTCTTATCTGAGCCTGGGTTTCCCACCTCTTAATCTTGCCTGCACTAAATTTAGCTCTGGAGCGTGAAACTGCTGTTTAAGAGCTGGGCTGTCCAATACATTAGTTGCTGTCCAGATGTGGCTACTGGGCACTTGTCATTGAGTCAGGCAGCCTTGGGATGCCCTCCAAGTCCAACATATACACTGGCTTGCAAAGATTTAGTGCAGCAATGCTAATTACCTCTTTAATAATTTCTTTTAATGTCGACTACATGTTTAAGGATACTACTTTGGAAATGGTGCGCTAACTATATTAATAAAGCTAACTTAATCTGTTCCATTTCCCTTTTTTAAATAGGGCTGCTAAAAAATTCAAAGTTATAATGTGCCTCCCATTATATTAATATTTCTATAGGACAGTATTGCTCAGGACCATGTGACTCTGAGCCATGTTGAATTGTTGGCTGCAGAGAGAAAGAGGCCCATCTTAGAAAAACTTCTATTTCCTTCCATCTCATTTTTTAAGAACCACTTCATGTCTTCTTTTTCTTGAGGGTGGTGCGTGGCAGGAGAAGGGCATAGGAAAGCCACAAAAGTAGGCAAATTCCCTTGGTACCCTGACTCTCTGACCTCCGACGCAAGATGCACAGTAGGGAAATTCACCAGCTGCTTTTCTACAACATAACCAGTTTCCCAGAAGGGAAGAGTTCCTGTTACCTTAGCTTGACCCAGCTGATTTTATCCTTTGTGTCAGTAACTTAGCAATTTTTTTTGTTAATTAGAACCCTTTTCAGAAGTAACAGAAAGTCAACTTGAATTGTATTCTTCTGCAAAAATGGGTATATATTGATTTAATGTATCTGGAAGTTCACAGATACTTCAGCTTCAGGTAGAGCTTGATCCAGGTGCACACTCAATGCCATCATCTCTCACTATGGCTTTTCTCCATGCTTGATTCATCCCTGGTCACACACTCTCTTGGCAGCAGTGGCCCATGGCATCTTGAGACTGATGATATCCCTAATATATAACAAACCCAGCAGCAAGAGAGCTCCTCCCTTCCCTCTTAGTTTCTATAAATAATCCCTGAATTGTCTCTAAGTGGCCTTGGTGGGACACCATGCTGTCCCTGAATCAATCCCACAGTCCATGAGATGAAGATCCTGCTTGACTAGTCCTGGGTGGCGGGTCCAGACCCAGGGGCAGAGCAGCAGCAGAACCAGCACCGTTTGAGTGCATGTTCTGAAAGAGGGGATGGGACTGGGGGTCTGGGACCAGAGGAGGGGAAAGGTGATGTAGGGCAGCGACAGGCGAGGAGATGCTGCCGCAGCATCTGGAGTGGGGAAGATGCCTCCATTTCTCTATTCCTGCCTTTTGCCAAAGGAATGCCAAACACAACGGCTGATGAATCCAACTCAAAAAGCATACGATTTCAGTGAACATTTGATAGTTTGCAGCACCCTGAGAAGGACCAGCACATCCACATGTGCCCTTCGTTCTGTTTCCATCCTTTACCAAGACCAGGGATCCCTGACACCCTGTTGGTGGGAATGTAAACTGCTGCCGTCGCTAGGGAGAGCAGTGTGGTGGTCCCTTAAAAAAACTAAAGCTCGAACTACCATATGATCCAGCAGTCCCACTCCTGGGCATATATCCAGAGAAAAACACGACCTGAAAAGATACCTGAACCCCAGTGTTCACAGCAGCACTATTCACAATAGTCAAGACATGGAAATGACCTAAATATCCACTAACAGATAAATGAAGAAGACGTGCTACATATACACAACGGAACATTACTCAGCTATAAGAAAGAACTAAAGAATGCCCTCTGCAGCAGCATGGATGGGCCTAGAGCTTATGATCCTAACTGAAGTAAGTCAAAGACAAATACCAAGTACTATCACTTATGTGTAGAATAGAAAATGGATACAAATGAACTATTTACAAAATAGAAATAGAATCATAGACATAGAGAACAAATTTATGATTACTAAAAGGGAAAGGTGGCAGAGTGGGATAAATTGGGAAAAATAAATACATAAAATATGTAATAGATTAAAAAAAAAAAACAAAGTTGAAGACAAAGGAGAACAGAGTGCTGGATTGGGATGGACCCATAGTACTATCAAGTAAGACTTTGAAATCAATGGCTATTTCCTTATAAGAGACGCCTTGTCCCATGCTAACGACGTGTGTTTACATTATGGTATGTCTAAAATTTTCCATAATTAAAAACTTTAAAAATTAAGAAAAAACACACTGCAGTAATTTTACTTAAAAAAATATGTGGATGAGAGTGCACTACAGACATGGACACAGATACCCAGACTTCTATTTTCCTGCCTTTTGTCAAAGGAATGGAAAAAAAAAATGGTTCATCTGACTCAAAAGGCATATCATTTCAATGAACATCTGATAGTTCGTAGCACCCAGGGCAACAACAGTTAAAGCTCTCACCTGCTTTAAGTCCTTCCACTGTTTGGTGCTCTGGGATGCTGTCAGGAAGAGCTTTGCATCCTCATTCGCACAAAACAGGGAAACTTGGTACATGTATAATAGTGTGCTGAGATTCTGTTTTCTCTCTTCTTAGCCTAACCCAACCTATCTTCTCTTGCACGAATCCTGTATCTGCTGGTCTTTCTCAGCACGTCTCTATCTCTTAAATAGAATAAACCTAAAGAACCCGGATGTCAGCGGGTGGCGGGGAGAACTATAGCTCTGGTCCCCAGACAGGCATTTCCCTTCACAGATGTTTGAGAAGAAGTCAATCCCTGCAGAGAACTTCAACCCCAGGGCTCCCCACACACATTTCCACATGTTTGGAGAAAGGAAAAGTTCAAAACCACATCAAACATCCTCTGTGACCATGGAGGATAAATATTCCAAACAAACAAAATCAGCATGTAATGTGTACTTCAATTTGCTGACAGATATTTTAAAAATTAACATCAGAATGAATGGCAAACGCCAACACCACCACAAGACCTTTAACCCCAGAGAAAAAGAACTCACAACCAAAGCCATCCGGTCTTGAATTAGCACACAGCATCCTTGAGATGAGAGGCCAAAATAAAACAAACTGCCAGAATGGAGAGAACGGTGCGGGGGGCAGGGCTAGGAAAATTTTGGCTTTCTGTCATGTGCTTAGAAAAAGGCCATTGTTTGAAACTGGCCTGACTAGGGTTCATAGGCAGTTGTTGCTCAGTTGCTCAGTCGAATCCAACTCTTTGCGACCCCATGAAATGCAGCATGCCAGGCTTCCCTGTCCTTCACTATCTCCTGGAGCTTGTTCAAACTCATGTCCATTGAGTCAGTGATGCCATCCAACCATATCATCCTCCATCCTCCCTTCTTCTTGATTGCTGCTTAAATATTAAGTATGTGTAGAAATTCTATATTTACATTTGAAAAATTCTCTGAAACTGCAGGGCAAGTCACTTCAGATACAATCTAACAAAACCAAAAATTTAAGACATTTTTAAGAAGTGACTGACACTTATTTGATCCCTGGTTTGCACCAAGCATTGTCCTAGGTGATCACCATAGTGACGGTGTGCGAGGGCTCGTACCTGAGATCCAGGGGACTCAGGAAGCCCCAGCTACCTCCCGCAGCCTGACCAAGGTGCTGGTTTCTTTCTTTCTAAGCTCCTATCTGTTCATATGGTTGTAGAGTGAATTATCAGATGAACTAATGCTAATTTATTACACGTGTAATTTCACAGGCAGAGCATATTTATTTGAATGTATATTTTGTCTGGGACATAGTACTTTCTCAATAGACATCATCTGTTGTTACCCATTGGAAAAGACCCTGATGCTGGGAAAGACTGAGGGCAAGAGGAGAAGGGGTCAACAGAGGATGAGATGGTTGGATGGCATCACCAACTCAATGGACATGAGTTTGAAGAAGCTCCAGGAGATGGTGAAGGACAGGGAATCCTGGTGTGCTGCAGTTCACAGGGTCGCAGAGTCGGACATAACTTACCAACCGAACAACAACCTTATTTTCTTTTATGTCTTTACCTCCAAAGATAGATATTACTTTTTAAAAAAGATTTTTTGATGTGGACCATTTTTAAAGTCTTTGTTGAATTTGTTACAGTATTGTTACTGTTTTATATTTTGGTTTCTAGGCCCCATGGCATGTGAGATCTTAACTCTCTGACCAGGGATCGAACCCACATCCCATTTGGCACTGGAAGGTGAAGTCTTTACCACTGAGCTACTATGGAAGTCACATATTATCTGCTTCTCATACCTGACAAAACTAAGGCTCAGAAATAACACAGTTATGGCTCTTATGGTCAACTGACTTAACTTGATCGATTTCTTAAGCACGAGGCTAATTTAATTCACATCCCACTTTACTGTTAGGATTGGCAGTGAATAGGAAGAAAGTTTGATTCAGGTCACATTAACCTAGACCTCAGTGGATCCCGCAGACCTTGTAGGAAGCAGCCAGGATCCAGCGGGTCCTGGTCCCATTCCTTTAGGAAGAATCTGGAATTACTTTGAGGGGCAAATGGATTTTATAAGGCATACTTTCTTCCTTGTTTGGTAATCAGGGAAAGAAAAACAGAAACAATTTGGCATGACATGTAATGACTGAAAGCCAATTTCTGATAGAACTCTTGTCCAATGCCTGAATTTTCTGATTTTTAGAGCCCAGATATTTATAGGCCTATATTTATAGTAAGAACTCAACTAGATAGCCCTGGTCAAGTGACTGTTTTTTATTTCCCTTTTATTAGTGAAGAACTTTTTGTTATAGTTTTATTTATTTTTCAGTTCTAGTGACTAACTCAGATAGGGATTTGCGTAGGGAACTTTCAAGAGGCAAATATATATGAATGTAGGAACCCTGGAGGCCAGACACATAAAAACCAGAAAGTCCTTAACGTCTTAATTTTATTCCTATTGCTATTTTTTCAGATCATGTCATCTAGAAAAAGCAAGGTCCTTGGACGTCAGTCTTATTATTACATAAAATGCACAAATTGAAAAATATAAATTGCACTTCAACAGATAATTTGGCCAAGTTCCACACAGAAGAACACTGTACAAAGACGATGTCAGACAGTTATTTCAAACCAAGAGGCAAGTTTCTACCGATGGGACTTCCTGCCTTACTGAGATGACCACGTCTCACCCTAGCCAGGCCATAGGCTCCTGAAATATGTTATTTAAGAAAAATAGGACCAACTCTATTCAATATTGCTGTATTAAAAGATTAATTCCAATGAATTTATGATATTCACATTAGGTGTTTCTGGGATATTATCATCTAAAACACTCATAATTGCAGCACTCAAGTAATTGTTTACAAAATCTGTAAACAAATCTATAAATATCTAAGTTTGAGTAAAATAGAACATGGGATATTAGAGCTATGACTGCTTTTTAAAAATCACCTGTTTTCTTTGTTGCCCTTATACTTGCAAACATAATAGAAAGCTCCATCCACAGGAGGCTGGCAGCTGCTTCTCACTGAGACCAGGCAGCCCGGGAGGATGCTCCTGGGAGGGCCTGCACCGGGGGTGGCCTTCGAGGCTGCTGCACCTGCTGTCTGGAAAATCGCGTAACAGACGTTTGCTGGTTTCAGTCTTTCTATTCCTTCTCTCACAGCAGCAGTTTGATTCTGGAGCTGGCCTCTCTCCCAGTGGTGAACAAGTCCAGGCAACCTTACCCACTGTGCATAAGAGCAGACCAAGTCTCTGATGGGCTTCTTTCAGGAGCAGACATACAACTTTGCCAGGAACCCCCCAGTGAATGTTTCCTTGCATCCCCCGCCTGCAGGATTCTGAACCACCTATGACAGCACGGGGTTAGGGACAAGCTCCCTGCTGGATTGAGGGGTGGAAAGGCTCCCTAAGGGGCTGGGCTCGTCCAAGAGGGCCAGAATGGGATATGAACTGGGTCCCTCAGCAAAGGCAGGAGGAAAGGTGGGTGCTGGGGACAAATGGCAGTATCCCAAGCCACAACAGTTAACTTGAGGACAAGAGTTCTCCTGGCCCTCAGGTCAGCTTCGGCCTGACACAGACATACTGGAATGTTCTGAGCAGAGATGGCCCTTACCCCAGCTTCTCGGTGTACCTCTTAAAGCACCTGGAAACAAAAACCTTTTTTTCATATTTATATGGAAAATGCCTGCGCCTGAGATCTTGCTCAGCTGCAAAGTCCAGAGAAAGCCAGCGCGTAAGGAAGAAGAGGAGTTAATCGCTTTGATCCAAGGACGGTACCAAGGCAGCCAGACTCACCCTCCCCTTCCCGTTCACTCTTAGTCCACTGGGATCTGCCTTGTGTATACAAAGTGTGTATATAAAACTCAAAAGTAAACCCGTTCCTGGGTTTGGATTAAAAAAAAGGGGGAGGGGGCTGTCCTCTGCCAGAAGCTGGCTGGAGCCTGGCACGCAGACGGAGTTAGCGGTTTGTCAGCTTTGAAGTGAAGGTTTCTTTCCCTCTTTACTAGCCATGGAAAGCACTTTAAAGGAAAAGCAAGAAGCAGTCGGTAAGCAGTACTTTTCTGTGGCGGACGAGGTAATGTCTTTGGGTATAACCTGCTGCTTAGAGTGTGGGGCTGAGAGCAGACGCCACACCACCTGCAGGAGCTCACAGGCCCACCGCTCAGAGACACAGAGCCTCTGTGGACACTCAGACGCCATCTTCTCCAGGAACCCCCAGGGCTGGCTTGAAGGTCAGGGGTCACATTTTAGGTGTGGTGAGCAGGGGTGCTCCAGCTTTAAACAGCCTGGAGATTTATCAAAATTAAGAGGCTGGGGCTCCATGCTCAGGGATTCTGATTCTGTGTGTGTATGTTACAAGTACATGTGTTTTTTGGTGGAGAAAGAGGTTGTCATTTTAACAAGCAGCCCAGATGGTTCAGATGTAGGTGGTCAGTGGACCCTACTAAGAGATTTCACCTCAAGAACCTACAGAATGGTGCAAATAAAACAAGTAAAAAAGAACCCATAACATGTTAAAACTCTTTAGCCAAAAGAAATGGGAGTTTAAGTTACAATATTCTGATTTATAAAGGCTTGAGGAAATAACTAACCAGTGAAAGATGAAGATGAGGAGGCATTCTTAGGTAATTCTATTTTGACTCCTGGTAAGAAATGCCATTTGCCTTCAGAGACTAGTTTAATTTTACGACTCAAAAGAACCGCGTTCCATTGCCAAAACCTGACTGCCCATGACCTACAAAAAATGGCTTATAAAAATCACTAGAAACAATCTTATGATAATATAACAATAATTTAAAAAATGCAGTTTTTTCCAGAATACCATCACCCCAAAGCCTTCGCCAACCATCTCAGTCAGCTTGAGCTGCTATAACAAAATATCCCAAAGTGGGTGGCTTCTCAACAGCAGGAATGTATTTCTCCCTGTTCTGGAGGTTGAGTATCTGAGACCAGGGTGCCAGCCTGGCTGGCTCTGGTGAGGGCCCTCTTCTGGGTGGAAGATGTCTAACTTCTTGCATCTATTATTTTCCCTCTCTTGCTGTGTCTGTCAGGCATTTAAAAAAATTGAAGGATAGATGACTTACAATATTGTGTTAGTTACAGGTGTATAGCAAAGTGACTCACATATATATATTTTTCAGATCCTTGCATTTTCACACAGCAGAGAATGAGCAAGCTGTCTCTCAGGTTGTCTCTCCGCTCATCTGATCTCTAGTCCTCCCCAAGGCCCCACCTCCATGCTGGAGAGGGGGTCAGGACTTCAACACAAATTTGAGGGGGGCCCACACATTCAATCCACAGGACCAGCATAGCACCAAAGGGATGGCTATGACTTGGCCATATTTTCAATTTCAAGATCAGAGATAAGAAATAGTCCTTTCAACACAGACTGTGGATTATCTATCCAGCAGCCCCTGGACATGAAAACTACAGCAATATTGTCTTCTGTGTCTAATGAAAACCTCGGTCTCAGCCAGTGATGGGCGATTTCAGAACATCTTTTGCCTCATGGAAACAGACCAACCAACTGAAAAGCTGAAATGATGTGTTTTATGTTAAAAAAAAAAAAAGCTTTTATACCCAAATGAAATGTGATTTAACATTACAAATTCCTTGCTCTTGGATGGCAAGAATAGCTCACTGTTTTGTTTTTTTTTTTAGAAAGTCCCCAACTATGGAAATTTCATCATTACATTGAGCCTTTGAATCACACAAAAGAACATGCAACTCAGACTACACAGTGAATGGTCCCTCCACATGTCAAAGGTCAACCTCCTGATGAACTGGCGACCAGCCTAACTCACACACATCTGAATTGGGGTTACTGGAGCCAGTGAACACAGAGGGGTCACTGGAACATCTCTCTGGGGAGGGCCTTTCTAAGGAGGGGGCTTTGTCAACCAGTCACCCATCAGCTGATTCCATCTTTCCGCTGTCATTCTCCTCTAATTTAGAAGACTGTTCTCTGCAGTCGGCTGCTGTCCCTTTTATTTCCTCTGCTCCAAATCCTCCAAATGAAATGTTTATTGGCCACACTCACCCTTAACCACAAGGAAAGAACATGAAGCAGATATTTTAGGCACCAAGCCTTACCCAGTGATCATCATTATGGATAGTTTTCTTGCTTAATTAACCCATGCATATGGAATCTAGAAAGATGGTACTGATGAACCTATCTGCAGGGCAGCAATGGAGATGCAGATGTAGAGAAAAGACTTCTGGACACAGTCGGGGAAGGAGAGGGTGGGACAAATTGAGAGGTTGACATGGAAACATACACTACCATATGTAAAGTAGACAGCCAGTGGGAATTTGCCATATGATGCAGGGAGCTCAACCCAGTGCTCTGTGACAGCCTAGAGGGGTGGGATGGGGTTGAGGAGGTGGGTTTCAAGAGGGAGGGAGCATATGTATACTTATGTCTGATTCATGTAGATGTGTGGCAGAGGCCAGTACAATATTGTGAAGCAATTATCCTCCAATTAAAAAAAAAATTCAAGAACAGAAAGAACTGATTGAAGTGTACAAAGCATGCTGCTGCTGCTGCTGCTAAGTCGCTTCAGTCGTGTCCGACTCTGTGCGACCCCACAGATGGCAGCCCACCAAGCTCCCCCATCCCTGGGATTCTCCAGGCAAGAACACTGGAGTGGGTTGCCATTTCCTTCTCCAATGCATGAAAGTGAAAAGTGAAAGTCAAGTCGCTCAGTCGTATTCGACTCTTAGCGACCCCATGGACTGCAGCCTACGAGGCTCCTCCATCCATAGGATTTTCCAGGCAAGAGTACTGGAGTGGGGTGCCATTGCCCTCTCCGGTACAAAGCATCTTCGCTGGGAAATGTTTGTTTTGCTACACAACGATCTTCTTGATTCATTCACTGCTCTGTAACTTCCTCTACCGCTTGGATTTAGGAAGGACCTGTTACATGTTTGTCCTGGTGCCCTACAGGAGGCGAAGCTGTGTTCAGGGATGTACAAGTCGCCCCTCTAGGAAACGCCCATCCTGCTCAGCACCTCGAGGAGGTCCCAGGCCCCCGAGGGTGCATCAGTGGATTTACCAAATAAAAATGGCAAGCAGCCCACCCTGATAACCTCACAGTAAACAGCTGCCGGGCGTGTATCTAGACCTGGGAGACCCGAGTTCTGGCTCATTTGTGCAGAGTAAGTGAGGTAAAGATAGCAGCCCGATGTGCCACGCATGGGCCTGCCCCTATAGTACGTCAATGTGGGGCAGGGGCCAGAAGAAGCCTGCAACCCACAGCGCTCTCTTCCCATGCTTGGTTCTGACTAGAGACACCAGCGCCCTCATGCAAATTCAGGGGGATGACCCAGAGCAAACCTTAGCAGACCCAGCGCATGCCCTCTGCGCACAGCTGCCCGGGCCCTGCGGTGTGCTGCGGGCCTGGAAGTGGGGACAAAACAAGGCAGGCCTGCTGACCTGGACAAGCCCGACCAGGGACGGTCAGCACCTCCAAAGGGGTTCGAATGCAAAGAGAACAAGGAATGCAATGTCTTCCTTCATAGACATTCTGTGTCCCTTCCCACAAATCACATATTCTCTTATAAACCCTGAAACATTTTCCTGTAAAGCAAGTTTTACAGCTTCATTTGTAAACTGAGGGCATTTGGAACCCAGGGCTTTCAAGTTCCCTCCTCCCCCAGACCCCATCCCGTGGATCTTAAGATCCAGTGTGTCAGGGCTGAAGGCTCCATGGCAAACACTAGACGGAGATAGTATAAAAGATGAAACAAAATACAAACGAGCATAAAGGTCTTCTATCTCAGCCTCTCAATGAAGACATGCACAGTGAGAAATTCTGGTTAACTAATGATCTGGTTCATAGAGTGGTTAGATTTCTCTTTCACAGGTGACATTGTCAGCTACTCAAAGTATAATAATACCACTATCGAAATTGCAACTAATATAACCATGAACAACGACTCAAATCATCTCCCATTTTCCATGTCCGTGAACTGTACACCTGAGAACAGAATTCACTGTGGAAATGCAAACACGCTGGGTAGGTCAGAGGAATTAATCAACAGTTTACCTAACTGTGAACATTTCAAATGCTGTTACTGTGGCCTGGACAACCTCTTCCAGGGGCTCTGATACGGTTTGTTTCCCACCAGATTCATTTTGACAGAAGCAGGCAACACCAGCCTGTCCTGCAGTTCATCCCCACCCAGAGACCCAGGACGCCAATGACAATTAGTGGCACTGACCTGTCCTTTCATGTCTGGAGCGATGGGAATGGTGGGCCAGATGGTCGAATAGATGCCAAAAAACACCAGCCAGATGAGCATGCTTCCCCAGACGGCCAGGTGACTGAACTGCAGGAGGAGACAGACACTCAGGCAGGGCTGTCTGCAGGCCTGGGGGCCACCTGACTACCCCTCACCCCCACCCCCCACCCCCTGCTGCAGGGGCCCTCGGTCCATGCCACTTTTCTTGGTGGAAAGGTTTCTATGAGTCACTGGTCATTGGAGAGTTTGAGTTCGCATTTGCTTATCTCAGTATTTAACGGTGAATTTAAGTAACTAGTGACCCCAAACCACCCAGAAGAGGAAAGCGCTTTTTGCACCACTGCTGATGGTCCCCCAGGCCCACCCCATGGTGCCAGCAGGCCCCCACTCATCCCTTACTGGTGTGCATCCCAACCTGGATCTGAATAAACAAGGCCTCATTCATCTAGTAAGAGGGTGCTGGACAGACAAAACGACCAAGGTGGTTTTATTTATCATTCTGAGACTTCAATTGTTCTTTTCCAAAGAACTTGAAATCTGGCGTGGACATATATCTTAAGAACACCACTCTGAGCATCTACTGGGTTGTGAATTTCTTCTCCTTTGTCCTCTTAATAGGATACTGCTTGACTTCCTCTATGACCTAATCCATCATGAGCTCTGTCAGCTTTTAAACAATCTGACCACTGCTCAGCGCCTGCTCCCACCCCCAGGCTAAGCCACCATCCCCCTCACCTGGCTTCACTGTCTCTGTCTCAATTCTCTTCTTCCATATTTACCTCCCACCCCTTTCTTAAGTAATCAGCCCGGAATTGAAGCCTTTGTAAACAGCAGAGACAACCATGAAACATTGGCCACAACCCTCAAGAGTTGGAGATAACTAAAAATGCCCCAAACTGGGGACTGATTAAATAAGTGATGGAATATTGATAAAACTCCATACTCTTTAATCATGAACTATGACTTTACAGAAGCATATTTTAAAGCATGTAAAATACTGATATATTTTTAAGTGAAAAAAAAAAAAGGCTACAAATACTCTATGTTCTGTAACGCTTATTAAAATAAATGCATAAAGTCTGGAAGATAATACAGCAAATGTTAAAAGTAACCATCTCTTGGTGGTAAAATTATGGAAATTAAAAATTCACCTTTCTGTCCTGTATTTTCTTTGTGTGTGTGTGTGTGTATATATATATATATATTTTATATATAATGTGGATACATCTTTGAAATGAGCCGTTAATAGCTTAGAGCTGTATTAAGAGCTTAGTAAATGATTAGGGAACTTTGGATGGCAAATGTGCCCTGATAAAGATCAAATCACAATTTTTAGATGCAAAAATTTAAACTACCGTGGCTTGACATTGCTTACTGTTTTCCTGGGTTTTAAAAAGATACTATGCCACAAAAATATCTATACTGGATAGAGAAATATTAATAATTCTATAGAAAACTTACTTTGGTCCAAGCTGTCGTCTCCAAACCAGCTTTCAGACAAACAGTAACAACAACATACTGTGAAAGAAAGTGGAATTTGGGAGATGTGTTAATCCTTGTATTTTCAGCCAGGAGAAACCCCACATCCTCCCCAGGGACAGTTTCTTCCCAGCAGCTGGACTTTGGAAGTGCCACCTTGGGAGCTAATTTCCTGGGGGTAAGTTTTAGGAAACTTACAGGCAGCATTAAGAAAAGCCCTCACTTCAGTGATTGTCTTCTCATAAATAATAGTTACTCCCACCTTTTCTTTAGCTTGGAAGATTAGGGAGAAATCACCTTCTCTCAACGTAGGGTTGCTTTTTTTTCATTGCTTGTTTTGATTTTTCACAAGTAGGTTAAAATGTTTATGTAAAGATTGAGGGAAGTCCGTTGATCCCTTGTCCTGAAATCTGAACTTTACATAAGTGAGTAAGTGAAGTCGCTCAGTCGTGTCCGACTCTTTGCTACCCCTACCAGGCTCCTCCATCCATGGGATCCTCCAGGCAAGAATACTGGAGTGGGTTGCCATTTCCTTCTCCAGGGGATCTTCTCGACCCAGGGATCAAATCCAGGTCTCCCACATTGTAGGCAGAAGCTTTATCCTCTGAGCCACCAGGGAACTTTGCATAAACTTCACTAAAATACAAGGTAAGCATTTTACAACCATTTTGAGCTTGTTGTTGTGCAGTTGCTAAGTCGTGTCTGACTCTTTGTGACCCCATGGACTGCAGCATGCCAGGCTTCCCTGTCCTCCACTATCTCCTGGAGTTGTCTCAGATTCATGTCTATTCAATTGGTGAGGTCATCCAACCATCTCATCCTCTGTCATTCCCTTTTCCTCCTGCCCTCAATCTTTCCAAGCATCAGGGTCTTTTCTAATGAGTTGGCTTTTCGCATCATGTGGCCAAAGTGTTGGACTTTCAGTTTCAGCATCAGCCCTTCCAATGAATATTCAGGGTTGATTTCCTTTAGGATTGACTGGTTTGATCTCCTTGCAGTCCAAGGGACTCTCAAGAGTCTTCTCTAGCACCATAGTTCGAAGGCATCAGTTCTTTGGTGCTCAGCCTTCTTTATAGTCCAACTCTCACATCTGTACATGATCACTAGAAAAACCATGACTTTGACTATACAGACTTTTGTTGGCAAAGTGATGTCTCTGCTTTCTAATATGCTGTCTGGGTTTATCATAGCTTTCCTTCCAAGGGGCAAGCATCTTTTAATTTCAAGGCCGCAGTCTTTAAGGAATCTATAATATATACTTCAGAAATTTGAAATAATAATGACAAAGACTTTATATAAAGGGAGAGAGAGGTAGAACTCACACACGTGCCATTTAAGAAAGATTCAATAAACAGGCAAACTTACAGTATAAACGATATTCCAACAAATAAATAGTCTGTGGCATGACCATTGGCCAACACAGTATCTGAAAAACAAAGAAGTTACAATTAACCTGTAGAGCCCTGCAGTCTGTTTTACTCAGAATGTAAAAAAGAGACATTTACATTTGTCACATCCTCTGTGGTTCTAATGCCTCCTCTTTGTAACTCTGAATTTCTTCATCTTATATTTTCTCCAAATGAAGCAAACACACAGTCAGGTTTCCAACAAACCAACCAACCAACCACTTTTCATACAGATTAAAATTTCTCTTTGTCTATTAGAAGAAGGAATAGAATAAAACCAGGTTAATCTATCTCTGGTTTTCCCTGGTGGCTCAGTGGTAAAGAATCCATCTGCCAATGCAGGAAATGTGCGTTCAATCCTTGGGTGAGGAAGATCCCCTGAAGAAGGAAATGGACACCCACTCCAGTATTCTTGCCTGGAGAATCCCATGGACAGAGTGGTCTACAGTCCATGGGATGGGTCACAAAGGGTCAGACATGACTAAGCAACTAACAACCAAAAACTCTATCTCTGTAGGTGCTAGTATTACACAGTCTCTGCGTGTTCATTTACCATTTGTCTTTAATTTTTGCTAAATTGGCACTGGAGGCCAAAAGCAGAGATAACTATGTGATACAAAATGAGCCCATGACGACTGCACTCAGAATTCTGGAGGACTTTCACTATTCATGTTCTCCATAAACTTCTGTGTGAACTACTGGGACCTGTAAATGCAAACATTCAATGCGAGATGCCTAGACAATATAACTAGGGTGCGAAGCCTTAATTTTGTAGCTTTTCCATTTTCTTCTTCTGAAGGATGACTATGACAACGTACATAATGATCACTAAGACAGAAGTGAAGGGAAAGTCCCTCAGTCGTGTCTGACTGTTTGTGACCCCATGGACTATACTTTCCATGGAATTCTCCAGGCCAGAATACTGGAGTGGGTAGCCTTTCCCTTCTCTGGGGGATCTTTCCAACCCAGGGATCAAACCCAGATCGCCTGCATTGAGGTGGATTCTTTACCAGCTGAGCCACAAGAGAATTATCTAGTTCAAGTCAGCTAGCCTGCTGTGAAAAGTCTGGTTTTTACCTTGAGGGTTGAAAATCTGTTTTAAAATCAGATATGGTTTATTTGCATGACACCGCCAATCTCCTTTGATTCTTTCTTTATACCCAAATTAGAAATGTGGCATATAGGCCAAGTAAATAGGGATTTTTGAGTTCAAATTTCCAACCCAGTAGCCGATGTACACATACATTTGTGCTCATCAATTTACCCATCTCTTTGTTGAAGAATCTGACTCATGAAAGAATCAAGATCTATTTAGTTTTGTCAAACACCATAATGATGAAGTACATCACAGGTAAAATATCATCGTCATGGGACCTGGATCCAGCCACAGGGTGTTCCCTTTCTCCTGATTCCAGGTAAGAAAATTGGTGGGTAGGGACAGATGAATCCTCAAAGAGACATCACGGGCTGTGTTAGCTACAGATCTAAACTAAGAGTTTCTGAACTACCTCCTGTTCGTTTTAGCTCAAGGTGGATTTCTTATCCTTAGTCTCGCCCTCTGAGTTCACAAATGAAGAAAAGACTTTTGATTCAGATGAGCAGTGATCTGAGGGCCCTGCTGCTGCTGCTAAGTCGCTTCAGTCGTGTCCGACTCTGGGCCCTGATGGAGTCTGGAGAAAATGGTGATCAGATGGAAGACTTAGAAGGGCTGGGAGGCTAAGCTGAAAACCAGGTTTACAATTATGGTTTGACAACTTCTGAATTTCCTTTTGACAGTAATATTACAAAGGCTGGTTGTAATTAAACATACAAAGCATTTGTCTACATATGGAGGACTTAGAATGTGTTTCATACTTCAAGAATATTCACTTAATGAACAGAAAACTGTTAATTCTACACTGAAAATAGAAATTATGTTACTAAGCATATGATGGGCTCTGTTCTAAGCACTTTACCTCCATGAATATGCTTACTAATATATGTAACATTAATAGATGACTATTAGCATTACTAATACCAACACTAAAATACCTCATACTTCTTTGATGTTCCAGCAATGCTATGAAATGGTATTATGACCTGCATGTTTCAGATAAGGAAACTAGGGCAGCAAAGAGAAGCTAAATGACATGTGAGGCCATACTCTGAGTGAGAAACTGTGAACTCTGGAAATAAGACATTGTTTTCACTAACTGAGAGACAGAAATGGACCCCAAAGTGGTACAGAATCTCTGTCACGTGAACCTCACTTTTATTTCCATCTTATTTCTCTCCTAGAAAGTTCCTTCCCATTAGGTGTTGGTATTTCAAAAGACTTCTCCTTAATCTAGTGATTTTCCCCTTGAAGTTGTCTTCTTTTATCCTTTGGGGTCCATTTCTCTCACTCAATTGGGGGGTGCTGTCCCTGTGACAGTGGGGTGTTCGGCAGCATGCCTGGTCTCTATCCGCAAGATGAGAAAAGCACCGACCCCCTGGTTGTGAGCCAATAGTATCCACCACCAAGCTGTGACAACAAAAAGTGCCTCCGGACACTGCCAATGTCCCTTGGGGAAAATGCCCCATATTGAGAATCAGTGTTAGAGGAAAGAAAACAGAGGAGCTAGAATAAATACAGAGAATACACCTGAAATAAGAGTGGCAAGTGAAGGGAACACCCCTCATCTGTAGTCAGGCCAAGGAGCAGAGTGTGTTGGGACCTCACAGTTCACACCATCAGCGGAGAAGCAAGCTGAGGCCTTGGTACAAAGAGATGGAACTGCCACTGCTTGATGGCCTTTAAAGGGGCAAACGCTGTGATCACCTCCAGGACCAAGAGCTCCCTGATGGAGACAGCAGCTCCATGGAGACCCTTAAGACCACGGACCACCATGCTGGGAATTTGGCACGAACGGTAGAAACAGGTAGTGAAACCCAGGGACCTCTTCCAACTGTAGCTTCTAGAATTTTATAAAGCATGTATTTCTACCTTGCCATAACAGTACAATGCTACTGGCATTAAATAACTTGCTTGCACCTGAGTTCATTTGAATATACTTGGATGCAGCACCACCTCAATGGACGGGAGTCTGAGTGAACTCCAGGAGTTGGTGATGGACAGGGAGGCCTGGTGCGCTGCAGTTCATGGGGTTGCAAAGTCGGACACGATGGAGCGACTGAACTGAACTGAACTGAAGATTAGTGAAGCCAAGATAACCCTACTATTCCAACTCATCATTTTCCAAGGATAACTCAACACTACATTTTAAGTTTCTGCTTAGGAAAGAGCATCTCCCAGCTCAGTCAAAACTAATACCATCTGGGAATAATTCATTCCTTGAAGGAGAAATTCCCAAACTACTTGTGATTCTGAAAAAAATCACAAGCCTTGGAAAAGATAGCATCCACTAAACAACTCATAAGTCACTGCTTGGCCCACCCTGTTGGGGAAATTCCCACAGAATAGCGTGTTCTCTTAAAGGTAAAATTTTGACTGCTTTAGAGGGAAATACCTGTGGGCGTCAGTTCTTGTTAAAAATTTGCCAGTAGCATCCTCCTGAAGAAAAGACACTAAGTCTTAAACAATCATTGGTGGATGAACACATTCATAAGCTATAGCTTGCTTATAATTCAAGGCTGGAAAAGTCCATTTGGACTGTCCACTTCATTATTTCTGCAGCACATTACTCACAAATTATTTCTTCCTATTTTGCTTAATTTTAACAGTACTGTTATAATCCACCACTCAGAAAAACAACTTTCCTGTAGCTTAGCTGGTTTCATTTTAGCAGGGTATTTAAAACTCAAGTGACTTTTTTTTTTAATAGGAGATAAAGAACCCCCAAATCAAAGTAAGTCACTGGGTTCCCAAGCCAGTCTTTAGAACATATTTATCCAGTATCTATGTAAGCGATGATAAGATTACTACAGATGAAGCAGCACGGGGGACACAGATGGATATATGGAGAAAGGGGGCAGAGAGAGGGGAAAGGACAGTTCAGGCACAAAAGGAAATCTGTCCACCTAGAGACGTGGAGGTGGATGCCTGCCCTGCATCAGATGGTGATGTCACCTGGAGCCAGGCCTTCCAGGTTCTGAGAAGGTCCCAGTAGGAGAAACCCATCCAACGCACAGGTGGAGAGAGGTGATCTCAACACACCTTTATCCACCAGCAGGACGCCGAGCATCTCCCAGCAGAAACCATCACCAGCACACAAAGGTCCAGCAGGCCTAGGCCAGGATGGGGGAGGGAGGGGGAGGGAGAAAGGGAGCGAGGGGGATGGGAGTGAGGGAAGAGGAGGGAAGCGGGCTGTGTCAGCACTCTCCTCAGCATCTCCTTGGACCATGTGAGATCAGCCAGCAGATCGAGTTTGAGGATCAACTCCCCTCAGAGGAGAGCTGAAACGAGGTGGGGCAGTGTGTGCTCCCTGTCCCCGTGGTCCAGGGAAAGAGCTCCGCAAGGTAAAAGAAGCCGTGAGAGTGGGAAAGATGCTTGTCTAACTTGTTGGTCACATATAGAATGACTTGGTGGGGCTTCATGTGGGGTAAAATCTGATATGATGATGGGATGACCGTGTGCATCAAAGGTGGTATTACAGGAGCCTGAAGCCCTGTCCTGAGAGCCACTCATTCTCCTCCAGGCAGAAATGATGCCATGGCTTCAGGACCCACAGACCCTCAGCAGCCGCCCAGCCTGTTGGTCCAGACTTACGTCATCTGCAAAGTCAGGCTGGAGGCAGGGACTGGCATGATGTAGGAATAGCCAAACGAGGTTGACAAACCCAGACACTAAACCGACTGGTGTGAACAATGATGACAAACCCACGTGGACCCTCCAGGGACTAGTGACAGCCCCAAACACTGCATGCAAAACGCTCCCCAAGAATGCGTGTGGGGAAAGTCCGTCTCATTTTCTAAACAGGCGGAATGATTGGGGAACTTACCTCAGAGGCTTCCAAGGGGCTAGGCTGATGACATCTTATAAAGATGCCGTTTCAATGAAATGCTCGTTAAACACATTACATTATGACCCGGCTAAACCACAAAAACGTATTCAGAGAGGGCTTTGACGAAAAGCAAAATCTGAAGCCTAAGTTACAGTGTAGTCTGTGCAGAGAAGACAGGGCTCAATAATCAAGAAAACAGATGGGGTGAATGCATAAATGTGTTTTTGGTGTAGTAAGAACCTGTGGAAGCCTGGATTCAGAATCACAGCATTGCCCACACATCTGACTCCAGAGGAAGAATTAGGGAGATGGCACCATTCCCTCAACAGACACCAGGGCACCTGTCAAGAAGTTTGGCTGGAGAGCAGATGGCAAGTCCCTCCTGTTCTCTTTCTTCTGACCTTTTGCTTCAGCAGCACCAATTCAGTGTGTGTGTTAGTTGATCAGACGTGTCCAACTCTTGCAGCCCTCCAGGCTCCTCTGTCCATGGGATTTTCCAGGCAAGAATACTGGAATGGGTTGCCATTCCCTTACCCAGGAGATCTTCCCAACCCAGGGATCGAACCTGCGTCTCCTGCATTGCAAGTGGATCCTTTAGCATCTGAGCCTCAAACCTTCAGTAGCACCAATTCAGAGCAGCCCTTGCTCCAGCATATTAACAGGCTCTCCTCTCCCCATCTCACTCTTGAGGCCTCTTAGGATGGCAGAGGCCCAGAGGTACAATGCCAACCAGCTACTACTGGATGAATATCAAGAGTGAAAATGTCTTCCAAGTGCAGAGAACTCACTTACAAATGCACTTAGAACTCATCTTGCTCAAATGTCTGCACTGTCTGTATGACAACTGAAATGATTCTTTTTGCTTCTGATGCTGTGTATTCATAAAGAGAAGATTCATTTTTCCCTTCTCTGTAAAGAGTGCCATACCTTATTGCAAGGCGTTTCTAAAAGGTAGAGTTTATACAAGTGTTAGTGATTATAATTACATTGAGAACCAGCGCTGGGTTAAGTTCCTGGTTATATAAGCCTTTTTCTGGATTTTCTCCTCTGTATTGACATTTCTGCTGGATAAAGTTAAGGATATGAAACTCAGATTTCAACCTTTCTCTTTTTTCATTCTTATTTACTAAAAATAGATTTTAAAAAGGAAGTGAAAATGATGGAAAGTAAACTCGACTGCCTGCAATGTCAAACAGCCATCTTGTAGGCACAGGCTCATTTCTGACGCCTGGGAGCAGAGTCTAGGGACAGTCTGAGGCCCTTCCTACCCTGTGACTAGTTCTCGCCAGTCAGAAGTGGTGGATCCTGTCCTGCCAGAGAAGGTTAAGAGCCATCAGTCTTCCTGGCCCTCTCCTGTCTCTGTGTGAGGCCAAGGGTGAACTCGGGGGCCATGAACAGAAGAAGCACCACTATGGAGATGAATCCAGGGCTTGTTTTAACCAGATGTCAGAAGAGAAATAGACATGGATGTGATGGTCATGAAGGACAAAGTTTATACTCAAGTTTGTCCCTAAAAACAGGACACACAGCATGTCAGGCTGGGCCACATGGGGAAACAGCAGGGTCAGGCAGGAGAGGGGGAGGAGAAAACATGACCCAGAGCTTTTATTTGGGTTTTCATGGGATAAAATGGACAAGGCAGGGTAGGTACACTATGTAAGCTTAGGGTTGCACAGTGTGAACAATTTCAACAGCCTCTGTGTTCAAGGTTGATCCCTAGCTATGTGATACCTGGTCCAGGGTGACTTAGGGTAAAGAACATTAGTCTGGTGTGAGAGAGTAAGATACAGAGATGTCTGGGGGCCCCAGAACTATTGGCTGGATATCAAAGGCAAGCCTGCAGGGGAGCTGTCTGCTCTAGGAATCAGCCAACCCTGGGAACACAGTCTCTCCAGGAACAGTTCAATTCAGTAGCTCAGTTGTGTCCAATTCTTTGAGACCCCATGGACTGCAGCACACCAGGCTTCCCTGTCCACCACCAACTCCTGAAGCTTCCTCAAACTCATGTCCATTGAGTCGGTAATGCCATCCAACCATCTCATCCTCTGTCTTCCCCTTCTCCTGCCTTCAATCTTTCCCAGCATCAGGGTCTTTTCTAAGGAGTCAGTTCTTTGCATCAGGTGGCCAAAGTATTAGAGTTTCAGCTTCAGCATCAGTCCTTGCAACGAATATTCAGGACTGATGTCCTTTCAGACTGACTGGTTTATCTCCTTGCTGTCCAAGGGACTCTCAAAAGGTGTTTTAACCACAGTCAAAAAGCACCAATTCTTCAGCACTCAGCTTTCTTTATAGTCCAACTCTCACATCCATACATGACTACTGGAAAAACCATAGCTTTGACTAGACGGACTTTTGTTAGCAAAGTAATGTCTCTGCTTTTTAATATGCTGTCTAGGTTGGTCATAGCTTTTCTTCCAAGGATCAAGTATCTTAATTTCATGGCTGCAGTCACCATCTGCAGTGATTTTGGAGCCCCCCAAAATAAAGTCTGTCACTGTTCTCATTGTTTTCCCATCTATTTGCCATGAAGTGATGGGACTGGATGCCATGATCTTCGTTTTTGGAATGTTGAGTTTTAAGCCAGCTATTTCACTCTCCTCTTTCACTTTCATCAAGAGGCTTTTTAGTTTTTCTTCACTTTCTGCCATAAGGGTGGTGCCATCTGCATATCTTAAGTTATTGATATTTCTCCCAGCAATCTTGATTCCAGCTTATCATGGCTGCAGTCACCATCTGCAGTGATTTTGGAGCCCCCCAAAATAAAGTCTGTCACTGTTCTCATTGTTTTCCCATCTATTTGCCATGAAGTGATGGGACTGGATGCCATGATCTTCGTTTTTGGAATGTTGAGTTTTAAGCCAGCTATTTCACTCTCCTCTTTCACTTTCATCAAGAGGCTTTTTAGTTTTTCTTCACTTTCTGCCATAAGGGTGGTGCCATCTGCATATCTTAAGTTATTGATATTTCTCCCAGCAATCTTGATTCCAGCTTGTACTTCACCCAGCCCAGCGTTTCTCATGGTGTACTCTGCATATAAGTTAAATAAGCAAGGTGACAATATACAGCCTTGATGTACTCCTTTCCCAATTTGGAACCAGTCTTTTGTTCCATGTCCAGTTCTCACTGTTGTTTCTTGACCTGCATACAGATTTCCCAGGAGGCAGGTCAGGTGGTCTGGTATTCGCATCTCTTTCAGAATTTTCCACAGTTTATTATGATCTACACAGTCAAAGGCTTTGGCGTAGTCAATAAAGCAGATGCTTTTCTGGTATTCTCTTGCTTTTCTGATGATCCAATGGATGTTGGCAATTTGATCTCTGGTTCCTCTGTTTTTTCTAAAGCCATCTTGAACATATGGGAGTTCCTGGCTTACATAGTGTTGAAGCCTGACTTGGAGAATTTTGAGCATTACTTTGCTAGCGTGTGAGATGAGTGCAACTGTGCAGTAGTTTGAACACTCTTTGTCACTGCCTTTCTTTGGGATTTGAATGAAAACTGACCTTTTCCAGGATCTAGGTGCCTAATACCAGGGCATCACAAATGCGGAAAATAGAAAACAGTGCCATTAGACCATGTACAATATACTATTCCATTTGATGATGACACGAGGTGGAATAAGCCTTTATTGGGCTAAGCCCTTGATATTTGGGGGTTGTTTGTTGCAGCAGCTGTTCCTACCCTAATACACCTTGATTCAACTTCTTGACAGAGTTCTGAAGGTGAAATCTAGGAACTCCAGCTCATACTTTTTACAGCATTATATCAAACCTAACTGTGTAAAATACATGTGACACTGTCCGGTTACAGAAGCTGTCAACAGTGCAAAATAGAAATGGCTAACGAATCATACTTTGGGATATGGAAGAAGTCCAAGTTGTACAGTTTATTATTATCTTGTTGAGAAAATATTGGCTTCCCAGGTGGCTCAGTGGTAAAGAATCTGCCTGCCCTACAGGAGGTACAGTTTTGATCCCTGGGTTGGGAAGGTCCACTGGAGGAGGGCACGGCAACTCACTCCAATATTCTTGCCTGGAGAATCCCCACGACAGAGGAGCTTGGCAGGCTACAGTCCATGGGGCCACAGAGTCGGACGCGACTAAAGCAACTTGGCACACACGCACGCACAGTCAGATAGACCAGGGAAGTTTTCATTAACACAATATTGGATCCTTCCAATTCTGCCCCCTTAGTAGCCCTCTAATCCGTGCACCTCTCTGACTCTGTCACTGCACAACCTAAGCAACAGCCAACCAGCTGGACGCCAAAAATCGTTCTGGCCAGTGTAGTCACCTTGAAATTCGTCAGCTACTTGGCTCTCTGCTTATAACCCATCAGTGGCTCCCGCTGAACTTATACTTCAAAAGGCTCACTAGTCCCCAAGTCTGATCTCGCGGTCTCCATCCTTTACCACCCGTAGGTAATCGATCTCACAGCCTCGCTCCTCAGTCTTCCACCCACACATGTCTTCTATGAATCACAGCCTTTTACCACGCTATTCCCATAGCCTGAAAACTCTCCCTCCCTACTCTGCCCAGCTCTCTCCTCCCACGCATCCTTTGACTGTGTAACACATCCTCAAGGGGGCAGTCCTCAAACCCGGGGCCAGATCAGTGGTCCTTGGAACGCACACCACTGACCTTGGTTGTCCTCTCATTACACTTTCTGTTCAGTCCTGCTTTGCCCCGTGTGAGCTCCACGAGGGCAGGGAATCTGCCTACTGCTACTTGTACTACATCCACCAAAAGGGACCTGGCATGAAGGACACAGTCACTTGTCTTTTTTTTTTTTTTAATGAATAAGTAATTGATTTTAAGAAGATGCAACCTCAGAGAACAAGGGCAATCTAACCCCAGTTTAGCTTAATGTGAAACTTACATGACATAAAAATAACCAAGTTTATAGTAGCAGGTATAGGGTCATAAATAATTCAAGCTAAAATTACCCAGTACTGCCATAGGCAGAGAGAAGTACCCTACATCTCATTTTATACAGGTATACTATCATTTCAGTTTATAAAACGTGTCTCGTCTCACAGCAGCACATTTATTAGAAAATATAACGTAGCCTCTCCAAAAATGTTCAGAGATCCTGCTGCTTAATTAGTGCCAATACAATAAGTATCTACATCACATTTCTTCTGGAAAGAAATGGGGATGGTTTCCAGAGTGTAGACAGGGAGGAATCAAGAATAAATCTTTTGGGGGGGCATTTTTCTCTGATGCTAAGTATACTCCTATCCTTTCCCTCTTAAATTCCATCAAGAAAAACAAAATCTGAAAATTTCCATTTTAAAAAATCAAAATGGATTTGCCAATAACCACATTCCACTTCAAGGAGGGTTGCTCAAATATGCATACTGGATACACCACTGGAAAGTCCAAGAGTGGCCCAACACCAAAGTCTTCGTGAATTTCAGTCCCTGCGAAGGTGACATCTCTGGTTTTAACCTAGAATCATGTTTAAGTTTGAAGGCTGGGAGCTGCAGTCCAGCCATGGCTGTGAGCGTAAGGTTGTGATGGTTGGAAGAAATCTGATTTACTACAGAATTGCTGGAGTGGAAAAATGTATTTCGAAACTTGAAATGAATCATCACAAACTCCATCAGCCGAGCACTGCTTTGAAAATTCTATCCAAAACCACACAGAAATAAGCAAAGCAAAATTCTTGGACGCTTCTTAAGGAATGATTGACGGGCTAACACCTCTCAGAAATGTTTCTGCCAACAATGATGCCGGAGGTGACCAGCTCTGTCTGTACCTAAGCCTCTACGCTGGGGGTAACCAGCACTGTCTGTACCTAAGCCTCTCTCGAGGGAGCCTGGAGAAAATTTCCTGGTAAAATCCACCACATTGACGATGCAGCCCACAGAGCATGAAACACAGCAACCAAGCTGCTCTGTGGATTTCAGGCCCCAGTCAAGCAAAGGTCCTCAGGGCTGAGTGTAGCCTGCAGCTGACAGACAGCTTCCGGCAAGACTTGGGGCTAGAGTTGGGGTGGAGGGCCCAAGGCACTGTTCTGTGAGATCAGGGTCCCCGTAGTTTGAAGATGCCCTTGTTTGTCTCAAATTGGTGCCATTTTCCAACACTTCTTGGGAGCAGGGTGAATGCCTCCTTCTAAGGAGTGGTTCAAAGTGTTAACAGGAGCTCATTGTTATTTAGGGCAATCAGCCCATGAACAAGTAATCAAATCAGCTGCCACATCCTGGTTCTTCCCAAACTTGCAAGCTTTTTGATTTCCTCCTCTGACTTCCTTCCCTCCACTAAAAAACCGAGCACACAAAGACCCGTGCTCTTGCCAGACCTGCTGCACTTCTCTACATGGCTGTCTTGTCTTCCTCGGAGGCAAGTCCGGGGTGTAACTCTCCCACCCCAAACCTCTCCCTGAAAAAGGTCCCCATCTAGATTTTAGTGATCTGACTCTCAACCTAACACTCCTGGGCTACTGCCCTCTCGACGAGGGTGCTGCTGCAGATGCAGAGGGGATGCTGGAAATGTGTGCAGTCACGTTTTGATTCGCAGCTGCACGAGGACAGGGGCAAAGGCGGTGGGGAGGGGGTTCACTGTCCACGGCCAGGGAAGCTCAGGGTCTGGAAGTGCTAACCAAAGGCTGAACAAGGTCCCAAGTCCATCCTTGCACCGCGATGGGAGCCACTGCCAGAGGACTCGCGCAGCTCCCGGGCAGCACGAGCCTTGTGTGCTTGCGCTCCCTGTCAGGAATGCTCTTTCTCCCCTACTTTCCCTACACTTCCCTTGCCCCACTTGCTCACTTCCTGCTCCTTTTTAAAGAAGCATATGTACTACTTACTTCCTTGGAGAAGATGCTTCCTTGACCCACTAGACTAGGTTATGTCCCGATATTACAAGCTCCCCAGCAGCCTGCAGAACACAGCACACTGGCCATTAAGCAATTACGTGCATAATTCCTGATCACCTAACATCTTCCTGATTATCAGCTCTGACCTCACAGAAGCCCCCAGAGAGCAAGACAAGCTGCGTTTTTTACTGTCCACTACGCCCTTGGCACTCGGCATATCACTGGTCTGCTATGATTCTGCTGAAGGACTTCTCAAAACAAGTTCTCCCCTTGCTAAACACATCCCTAGTCCCAGGTTTAACCCTGCTTAAGCTCCCTGGAACAGCTGGAAACCTAACCAGGACTCCTGCTATCAGTTTTCCTTCTCCTATTGGCCTTACAAGATATGATGGTTTTAACTTCCCAAAATTGCTCTGCTCGCAACACTCAGCTCAATCGAAATGCTACTGACTGTTTAATGCTTCCAAATGGAGTCTTGGCTTCTTAACATTGCATTGCAAGCTCTCTGTAGGCCAGCTTTCACCCACCTTCTCCAACTCCTCTGCCTTCCTCCCTGTAAGGAATGAACTTCTCAAGCTCTCCACAGCTGTCCTGAGTCACCCCCTTCATTCAGCTCTTCCCTCTAACCTCTGTCTTGCTCTGCCTGGACTTCCAGGCTAAGCCTACACGTTATCCCCTCCAACAAGCCATGAGTCATCCTAAATGAAAGACATCTCTCTCAGCCCCCTGCAATCTGAGAGCACTTCCTTTGGATTTTACTTGAGAGTTACTTTCTGCCTGTACTAGAATTATCCACATCCCTTACCAGACTTCAAATGCTTTAACGGGAAGACCCACATTGCCACATTTACCCACCACCCTTAGACTCTATCACAGGGCCTTGGACATAAATATCACATCAAAGAATAAGGCTGAGGGACATTGTAATCATGTTTGTACTAATAGTGAGAATTTAGAAATGATTCCTACAATATTCATTCCATTTGTTAGAGGACATCAACTAGTGACCAAGAACACCAACAGCCTTCTGTTGTTCTTTGCCAAATAGACTTCACACTTGCTATTCATTTCACCTTCAATAATTTCAGTCAAAAGTTTACTGTTTATAATATAACCAAAAGAAAACCTCTATGCAGAAGGCTTAATAAATATGAAATAATGATGCTAACTATGATGGCAATTAAAAAATCGAAAAAAGTCATCTTTTTGGTTGCTAGGCAAATTGCTAATCTGAATGAAGCATATAAGGTGAAAGACACTCAGTTGTGTTTGATTCTTTGTGACCCCGTGGACTATACAGTCCATGGAATTCTCCAGGCCAGAATACTGGAGTGGGTAGTCTTTCCCTTCTCCAGGGGATCTTCCCAACCCAGGAATTGAACTGGGGAGGATTCTTTACCAACTGAGCTACCAGGGAAGCTGTGTGGTGGAAACTAACTTGAAATTTACCTGGTGACACCTCTTAGGTAAACTAGTAACTGTTGGGGATCTAACTTCTTTTAAATACAGACCACATTGGGGAGTGGATGGATTTATGTGATGTGATCTAGGTAAACAATAGTGATCCCTCCAAAGAATACAAGCCACCATCTCAAAGCATGTAATGGTGACTCAGGATCAGAAAACCACCTGATCAGACGGGGTCACACTAGCTCCTTCTGAAGCGGGAAAGTAAAGGACCATCTTGCAAAACTTCTATGAGTCCAAAGCAAGCACTTCCTATTTACAGAGTCCCTGTAGACATATGAGAGTGGTGGGCCTAGATATAATACCCAGAGTCAGTACGAATACGAGTCTCTTCCTATGCACGAAACGCTGGGCTTGGCGACCAGAGGACACATACCAAAGTCGCTCTTGTGCTCAGCAGACAAATTGCCTCCCATCACCAGCCAGCCTGATACAAAGACAGCCACTTTATCACCAAACTGCCAGAGCTTCTAATACAAAGCACAGGCAATAGTCTTATATTTGTAAGCTCTTAATCACAAAATCATTTCAAAATATTGGGTTGGTCAAAAGGTTTTTTTCAGGTTTTTCTGTATGATCTTATGAAAAAATTAAAAGAACTTTTCGGCCAACCCAATAAATTAAAACTACTACATGTAAAGGAAATGGCAACCTACTCCAGTAGTCCTGCTTGGGAAATCTCATAACAGAGGAGGCTGGTGGGCTACAGTCCATGGGACCGCAAAGAGTCGGACATGACTGAAACGACTAAACAACAGCAACACGTAAAGATGAATCACAGGAAAGCTTCCCCATTCAAAGAATGACTCATCTAGAATGCCCCTTTGGGGGTGAGGCTAGAAGCAAAACATTTTACTTTCTGATTTTGAGACTTAGGCGTGGAGTAGGAAATGGCAACCCACTCCAGTAGTCTTGCCTGGGAAAGTCCATGGACAGAGGAACTTGTCAGGCTACAGCTCATGGGTTGCAAAAAGTCAGACACAACTGAGCACACACACAAGTGAAGCAAGAGACTCAGGGACCCCTGAAAGAAAAGGGGGTCTGATGAAGTAGAGAATAAGTCATAAGGTATATAACACCTTGGCTGTGCATGCATCTTCTCTAACAATCAATATTTCATAGGTTAAAGCTCATCAGTGAGGATGAATCACGTCCGCCTGAAGCACAAAACCCACTGACACAGAAACTTGGAAGAAGAAGCAAAGAAGCTCAGAAACTTTCTATCCTTTGGTTCTCTGAACAGTCAGAGGCCTTGTCTAGTCAACATTTGGAGTAACTTTCCCGGGGGTATTATTACGATTTGAGAGGGGTGATAGACTGACATTCTCGTAATACATTTTCATTTTTTGAGGCTAAAAGGTATGTCTCTTTTAAGAGGCCACATTTTGGATGCATTAATGAGAACAAGCACAGCCTCCTCCAGCTCAGCAAAGGTTAAAAACAACGGAATAGTCCGGCCTCCAACAAACTTTAAACATTGGTTGAAAAGTGTACCTCAAGGAAAAGAGACTTTCAGAAGACAGGGTATAAAATTATACTCTCGTGAGATTTGAGTTATTTGGCATAGAGGTGCGTCAGGCTTGGAAAACGAAAGCCCAAGTAATGAATAGAAAATTTCAAACTCGAGGGCAAGAGGCACTGATGTTTCATTATAGTAAAGTGCCTTTCTTCAAGATCTTTGACTCAAATGGTTATTAAAAATAAAGTTTCAAATTCTTAGTATTTAAACTCTCCAGGCAACTGGAAAGAAAATGGGTTCTTAGAGCCAGAAGGGGTGAAACCTACAAGCTATAAAGACAAGACTAGCTCTCATTAGATGTTACGTATGTTTTTCTTCTAAAATTTGTTCCTGTGATCTCTAGGCCTGTGGAACTGGGAAAAAAATCTGTGAACAACAGGCGTGGAGGGGCTGCAAAGCTACTTGCTGAGAGTTGAATCACGAAGCCATTACCTACCATGCTCCAGCGCTTTCATGGGAAACCAGAAGAGGATGAGCGAGTGGACCAAGGCGTTGATGCAGTGACCCCAGAAAACCTAAGGGAAAACAGACCAAGGCTGTTAGGAACTGCCCACACTCTTGACCTTGGTGTGGCTCAACAAGCCCCTCACCGTCAGGGATGCGGCAGCAATCCCAGCTCCAGAAGGCGGACAAAGCCAACTTCCTCCTTTTTAGCTACAAATGAGCTGGCTGTCTCTGGATAATATTCCTCGAGTACAAAGACCTAAAGAGATATTCACATATACACAGGACAATATACAATCTACCTACATCCGAAAAATAAATGATGATCCATTTCCTTAAGAACTGAAAGCAAGACAACGACATTTTACCATCACTCAAAAAACGGGGTAATAGGTCACAGTGGGACTGACGAGACTGGACCCATACTTTTGGAAAGCATTCAAAACACTTAACATGTGAATTCTCACACAGCACGCTCGCTCTCTTGTTTTACCCCCGAAAATCCTCCCATTTTCGGTTTTTAGGATTTAGATGAATACCATTCAGAGTTAAAGATTCTCTTTAACACTTGAAAGGTCAAACAACAGAACATTAGCTCCAAACCAGTAGTTTCTTCTCAATTACAGATTCATACATGCATTTCAACCATGCCTTTAACCCTGAGATGAAAGAATTACTAAAGCCAGATCGAATTTCTTTAAAAATCTACGCATCATACTAGGAACTGCCATATAGCTTGATCTTGACTAGTGATGGGACAACAGAAAATGATGAGAAATGATAAGACAATGAGATCTTCCTACTTTAATGTTCATGATTTCCCTATCTCTTCCCTGCCTTCTACATCCCTGGCCCTCCTTCAAAATGCCTGCAGGTTGGTCTCCGAGCACCCATATCTATGCTACCTTTCCAGTGGGTCCACTCCCTACCCCCACCTTATGCAGCCTTTGAATTCAAACTCTGTAAGTCACAGATTTGGTTCACATAAATGACGCTGAACAAAAAGACTATATTTCTCATGGACACAGCCACAGTGAACAAGGACACAATCAGTCACTCCCATCTCCTTGTGTGTGGAACACACGAGACCCAGCAGGATCCCTTGTATTTTTTCCAGATGTGGACACAGCTATCATGCTTTCCCGAACACAAGGCCGCTATCACAACACCTGGCTCAGAACAAGGTCTTCAGGGACCGCTCTTTGCCCAGAACTCCCGGATCACCCTCTCTCAGGCCCCAGTGGTGGTCACGCAGGCTGGTCACACGCTCAAGCAGCACCTGCTGTCTTAACTGAACAGGGCAACGAGCCTCAGTTCCAGCCCCTGAAACCCCTCCTGCATGAACACTGGAGATGGAAACACAGCAAATGCAGGCATGTGGGCATCTCTGCCTCCAGCCCAGCCGGGCACCTGCCCTCCTCAGAGTGGGTCCTCACCACTGCCCCCCAGACGTGACTGGCCAGCCAGTGACCCACCAGACCCCTTGGCTACTCCTGATCAGAGGACCCTGAAACACCTAAGCCTGCCCTGCTCAGCTCAGCCCTGGATCCCTACTCCTTGTCTGTCTAGATGTCTTCTCTTTACTGATTCTCCAGACTGAAAAACAACTGCCATGTGTGACTTGATTCTTGCGTTCACCTCTGGCCAATTCTCCTCACTGGCTGAAGGAATATTTCCCTGTCATTGAGAACCAGGCAGTGATGGAGCGAGGGCCATGCCAGGCAATGTGCTCGATGGGACAGGGGAGGATTGGCTCCTACAGGCCTCGGGGTGTGGGGGCCACTGGCCACGTGGCCATCAGGGGCACAGGTGGGGAAGAAGGCTTTGTTAAACAGGAAGACTGGATGCTTCCTGCCTGATCAAGCAGCTCAGATTCCCTGAGTGTGCTATCCTGGGGGAGGTCTGGGGCCTCGCCTTCCTTCAAGGGCCCCCGCTGAGCATCGGTGGGGTCACCAGCCATTCCGAGGGGTCCCATTTGCACACGTGGCTCACCTTGGTGTTGAAGCCCTCAGCATTCTGGGTGATCCTGTAGAGCTGGGGGAACCTCAGCATGCTCTCCTGGCTGCAAGACCTCTCGAAGATGCCCAGTGTGAAGGGGGGCAGTGCTGTGAAAATCTGCGGAGATAACAGCAAGCCATTAGCAGAGGCCCTTCCGACTCCTGCAGCCCCAGAGGTTCAGGTCAATGTGATGATGCCGTAACTTCAGGTCAAGTCCAAAGCCTAGGTTCAGGCACTCCCTGGGCACCCTCCTATTAGAGAAAATAAAAGAAAGGTTATTTTACACTATTGCCTAATCAGCATAAAATTGACACGAAACACTAAGACCAACATCCTAAAAATGTGATTGGCCAAGAGCTTTGGTTCAAGGAAAAACTGCCTTCCTTTTGCAGATGAGCTGTGACTTTGAACCCAACACAATGGGCTCTGTGTGGTGTGAGGGTGTTTTTCTGTGGGAGCTGAGGCCCCATTTACCTTGATTTTATGCTCACTTTTCAGGAAGCATAATGTCCTTCACCCACTTACTCAGTCATTTTACTGGGAATACATGTGGGTTAGATACGGTGATAACCCCCAGGAAGGGAGAGATTTAAAAACAGAAGAAGGAAGAAGGCAAAGAAGCAGGCCCCTGACCCCTTGGAACTCTGCCTACTGCAGAGGTGGGGAAGCGGCAGCTGGCAACAGGCATGGAACGTATACACACAGCAGCATGCTCTGCAAAGTCACTCCTGGGGAGACAATGCAGAAAGCGGGGGAATCAAGGAAGGATGCTTGGACCACAGAGCCTCTGGCCTGGAAGGTACTGCACCTGCAGAGTTTGGCGAGACGGCAAGGGGTGTGAATGGGAGGGGACAGAGGGCAGCAACCCCATGGAATGAGCACCCGTCTCAAAGTTCTGAGGCTCAAACACACACAGAACATTTTGGGGGAACTTGAGGTCATCCAGAGTGGTAGGGGACACGGCACAAGACAAGGCTGGGATGGCGACAGAATGACCTCTGGATATGCTGAGCAGAGGGTGCTGACCTTCGCCCGTCCTCCATAGCATGAGACAGGTTTCTATCTGTGTTCCAGAAAGAGAAAGCTGGGTACTGAAGCAGAGGGCTGGAACAAGCATGTCATCCCAGGCCGGCAGATCTATGGGCCACCTCCTTCTCGGGTGTGAGCACGGGTCGCTCTCTGCTTGGCATGGACCAAATCTATACCCCCCAAGCCCGCCAAGCTCTGGGGGCCGTGAGAACTGAATGTGCATCTCGAGAGAGTGCTGAGTGTACATCAGCTCCTAGCAGCCTAGACGTCTGGCCAGGGGTCAGGCTGGCCTAAGTCTGCTGGAACAAAGCAACCAGAGTGTGGTGGGGTGAGGCCCAGGAAACTGGCCGGCTCCACCTTTAACCGGGAGCAGAGGAGATCAGTCCTGGGATGTCCATGTTCTAAAGATCTCAAGGAGAAAAAGATCTCAATGACAAACACTACAGGAAGGTGCCCCACAGACATCTCAGAAGCACTGCACACTCAATGTATATATAAACTCACCCTCACTGTCAGGCTGAAGGAGCAATCCACACAACATGTCACAGCCGGCTGTTTCTTCTTTTCCTTTTTTCACTTGACTTCCTCCTCCTACCTACTTCAAATCCTCTGGCCCTCTGCACCCCCAGGCTAACTACCTGCCAGATATCTCACCTGGATTGTAGTGCACACACACACACGTCAGGGATAATTACTTGTTTTTCAGAAACAATCCATCATACACACTTTCTTCATTGTATTTTTCTCGTTAAACAAAACACCATGGGAAGCCCCCGAGTTCCCAGGGTTTGACCCCAGTGCAGTCATTTTCATGCTCACATAATAATTCATACTATAAGTGGACCATATTTTTTCAACCATCACCTATCGATAGGCATTCATCTTGTTTCCAGTTCTCTGTTGCCATAACCATCATGTAATAAACACCTAGAATATATTATAATATCTATCTTGTATCTTTTATTCCTCTGTGAAGGATTCTCAGAAGTAGGGCTGTGGGATTTTAAAAACAAATACATTTTTAACTTCATAGGATGCTGCTTGGCTGCTTCCAGAAAAGCTCCCAATGGTTTCTCTCTCCCTTTCATTAAGGACACAACCTTTCCCCTGCTTTCCTATCAGCAATTGCTTGTTATTTTCTATTTAATACTCTCCACTCAGACAAACTGAAGATATTGACTACTTCTAAAAATAAATATTCCCTGGACCACCAGTGAGTCTGACCATGTTTTCATGTATTTGCTGGATGTGAGGATTTGGAATTGTGTGCAGCATCAGGTCCTTTGTCCATTTTCAATTCATGGTTTATCTGCTTTTCTAAGAGTTCTCGAACTCTGTCTTTCTATTATAAAATTTCCTCCAAATACACTTTTTGTCTACTGGCTTTCTTTATGGTTTCATTTGTCATATAAAATGCTTTCAATTTCTATAAGATCAAGAATAGCTTCTCAACATGCAATTACGTCAGGAGTTTCTTGCAGGATTTTTATAGTTTCACTTCTCAAATTTATGTCTCAATTTTTTAAAAACTAATGTATTTATGCTGGATAAGAAAGGAGTCCAATTTGTTTTTTTCTGTATAAATAGCCAGTTTTGAGAACACAATCCAAATTTTTCACTACGCTAAAATATCACCTTTGATATTTACTTATTATCTTATTATTTACTTATTATACTTATTTACTTATTATCTCACATATTACAGATCTAGAAGCTAGAACTGGGATTTAGTGCTAAGTTCCCTGACCCAGTTCTCTCAGTACCGTCTTGATGAGGTTGTGGCAGCTTTACAGCATAGTTTGATGTTTAGATAAGTCTACCCTCTGTTCTTTTCTGAACATGCTTTACATATTTACTCTTAGGCAGGAACCTGTTAATTCCATTTATACTTCAATATCATTTTATGCAATTCCCTTCCCCTACTTTCTCCCCCACAAACAATCATCGCTCGGGATTCTAACTGGAATCACATAAATTTACATACTAATTTTGGAAGGGTTGATACTATACTAAGTTTTTTATGATACTGTGTGAAAGTCGCTCAGTCGTGTCTGACTCTTTGTGACCCCATGGTCTATACAGTCCATGGAATTCTCCAGCCCAGAATACTGGAGTGGGTAGCCTTTCCCTTCTCCAGGGGATCTTCCCAACCCAGGGATAGAACCCAGGTCTCCCACATTGCAGGTAGATTCTTTACCAGCTGTGCCACAAGAGAAGTCTTCAGTATAAAAATTATTCTATGAAATGTAGAGTTCTAGTTGCTATTTTGAAAGGAATTATTACTCTCCTTCCATTTCTAAATCTTACTTCTATACTAAACAAAAATAGCTAGTGATAGCCAGGTCAGAAAAAGCTATTTGTTTTCATGTATTTATTATGAATCTAGTCACCTTATTAGGTTTTCTTATAATTTTATCATTGTCTTAGAGTTTTATAACTTATAATCAAAATCTTACAATTTTATAATTTTCTTATAATTCTATCATTTTTTTACTGATACGTTTTGGATATTTTAGATGTACAGTCATATGAACATATTTACACAGCCATTTTTGGTTCACATATTTGTATAAGCACAGAAATATTTACTTTTTCCTAGTATTTGTAATAGCTATTTAATTTTCTTGGCAGTTGCTGAAAATTCCCAAACAATGCTGAATTATATAGCGATGACAGGAATCCCTGACTAATTTCTTATTTAAAATGAAACAGTTTTAGGATTTTACCATTTACGGTAGTATGGTACCAGTTTTTCATAAACAGTATGCATTATAGCCAATTGACTTCTTTCTTTATTATATTACTTAGATTCCTTATTTTGGGACTGGCAGTTGGATTGACTCAATAACATTTGCAGCATCTACTGATGGGATCACGTTTTTCTTCTTTATTTGGCTGTTACAGTGATATTTAGAAAGTTTTTTAAAGTTTTGAATCTCCTACATTTCTGAAATAAACCAATTGTCTGTCAAATATTTTATCCTTTTGATACACCATTGAACTCTATTTGCTGACACCTTATTTATAATTTGTACATTTCTGTTTATAAATAAAGCTGGGATCAGTTTTCTTCAAATTCTGCTAGCTTGATAAAATTACATTGGATACATTTCTTTATTATTAAAAAGTCATCTCTTCACAAAAAATGGATAAAATGTAACTGAAGTCCATTTGATCATGGTAGTGTTTGTCACTGGTGGCTTCTTTGGTCTCATTCTACCCATAAAATAAAATGATGTAGAAATCTGACTATGGATATAATTAACATCTAATAGGATAGCACTGATCCATGACTTCAGGATATGGAGGAATCTGAAGTTAGTTTCAGAGCTATTTAATTCAGCGCTGTGAGAGTTAAATTGGGAAACAAGTAACTTGCTGCTTTAGCTGGTTTGGCGAATCAAACATCAAGAGTTAAGTACTGAAGAAGGAAAATCAATTTGCTTGAAGAAAATGATAAGAGAGACCCCAGCCCAGAAAAGTGGTCACTAGCATTGTTTCAGATGTCACTAACTGCCTCTTGCCCTGGGTATCTGTGGAGCAACCTGGAGGGGAAGGAAATACTAAACAGAAGAGTAATGACAAAATTGGAATATGAGCTGGTAAGGGTTCCCTGGTGGCTCAGTGGTAAAGAATCTGCCTGCAATGCAGGAGCCAAAGGAGACCCAGGTTTGATCCCTGGGTTGGGAAGATCCCCTGGAGGAGGGCATGGGAACCCACTCAGTATTCTTGCCTGGAGAATCCCATGGACAGAAGAGCCTGGCGGGCTATACCCCAAAGGGTCGCAAAGAGTCAGACACAACCATAGCGACTTAGCACGTGTGTATGCATAGATTAGACAGCAGTGTTGTAGCCATGTTAAACTTCATGATTTTGATCATCATACTGTGATTACATAAGAGAACTGTCTTACCAGCTATGCATTTAAGGATAAAGCAGAAGGGACATGATGTCTTTTTTAAAGAAATTTTTTTCTAGTAAATCGCTTATTTGTTGTTTATTTGGCTGCCCTGGGTCTTAGTTGCAGCATGTGCAATCTAGTTCCCTGACCAGGGATTGAACCCAGGCCTCCTGCATTGGAAGAGCAGAGTCTTAGCCACTGCACCAGCAGGGAAGTCCCAGGGACAGGATGTCTTAACTGATTCCCAGTTGGCTCAGAAATACATGTGTTGCAGTGTGTGTGCACTTGACTATATGTGCATGTGTGAGTGTCTTGAGAGAGAACGCAAGTGAGGGCAAAATGCTAATAACTGTTGGATGAAGGTTTACAGTTCTTTGTATCCTTTTTACATCTTTTCCCTAAGTTTCTATTTATTTCACACAAAAGTGACCAAGACAATTTCCAAGGGGGCGAGCAGACTTCTAGTCCTCAAAAGCACTGGCCCTTCCAGTGACTGACTGCGAGGTCAATGACCCTCTGAGCCCACTGGACTTGACTGTCCCAATTCTCTGCCACCACTTCCTGGTGACAGACTTCCACACCGTGGCAACAGGGCCTTTTCACCTGGGAGTTAACTTCTCAGCTGCGATATTCTCTCCCCTCTGGATTTTTAAATTACAGTTAAAAAATACATCCCAAACCCTAGGGGGTCAAACTTTAATGTGGATAACCACTGCTAGAAAGTTTTTCTAAATTTTTGTTTTGTTTCTCAGTATCTCTGGGAAACTCTTTGTTAAGTTGGGATGGTACTCAGGAATCCACATTGTCAAAGAAATCCTGGTGATGCTCGTGCATGTGGTCTGGGGACCACACTGACCAAAACCAGCCCACAGCCCATCAGCATCTGATGTATCATAGCTACGAGTTTGCTGGATGAACCTGAACTGCCCAAGATGGCAGAGAACTAAGGAGAGGATTCAGTGCTCCTGCATGAACATGAAAACAGGGCTAAACTCCTTTTATTGTGTAACCAGGTGATGTGTATTTCAATTCTTAGCGCTAAAGCACAGCCTCTTAGGTCTCAGCCTTCCAGTTACTAATACCATACGTATGTGGGCCAGGGTTGGCCTTTTCCAATACTAAATCACTGTGGAGCTGTCAGTATATTTCCCCCTGAATGGTCACATAATTTTAACCTACTCAAAACACTTCTAAGTCTTACATAGTTAACAACCTGCCCAAGGAGAGGCCCTTTCTATGTGGTAGGTGGTTAGACTGGCTTTTCTAGCAAAGGTGATAAACGGCCATCAGTTCAGCTCTGTTCTCTCCACTTGTCACTTTTGTCTTTGGGAGCATAGTTATTAGCAAAAAATGTACTAGTGTACTTTGCGGTGAGTAACACAGTTATCAACTGATCAACCAAAATCTGAACTTGGTTCGGCACCATCTTAGTCTCTTCATCTGTTGAGCTCTACAGGGCTGAAGCTGTGTGTTCGATGTGTTGTATGCAGTATTTTATTAATATATAGTGCACCTACCAGAGTGGCTACTTAAAAAAAAGAAGGGACTGAGTAGATGGATGACTTGAATACCCAGCCACAAATGTATTTGCTGCTGCTGCGAAGTCGCTTCAGTCATGTCCGACTCTGTGCACCCCCATAGACGGCAGCCCACCAGGCTCCCCCGTCCCTGGGATTCTCCAGGCAAGAACATCGGAGTGGGTTGCCATTTCTTTCTCCAATGCATAAAAGGGAAAAGTGAAAGTGAAGTCGCCAGTCGTGTCTGACTCTTAGCGACCCCATGGACTGCAGCCTACCAGGCTCCTCTGTCCATGGGATTTTCCAGGCAAGAGTACTGGAGTGGGGTGCCATTGCCTTCTCCACAAATGTATATACAAACTCTAAATATTTATAGCACCATGATTTATATTATTGTATGTCTGGTAACTTCCATCTATGCCTACCTATGTCGGCTGTTTCAGAGTATAAACTCCCCCAAGGCAGAGAATGTCAGAGTAAGGGTCCAAAACAAAAGTGTGGAAGCACAATTCAAGAAAGGTGCCTTAAGTTATACCCCTTGCCAGGAAAACAAAAGTCTAAGTAGCTACTTAGTCATGTTAGCCTATAGTTGATACTTATTTTTAGCTTTTGAATTCATTACAGTCAAGTAATGAAATGAGAACTGGAAAATCATAAAAAAATACCAAACAAGCTGAAGACCATTTGCCACAGGAGCTGGGAGTCAGAATTCATTACTTTAGCACTAACTGTGGGAGAAAACATCCATCCACAAGGACACATATGCTTTTAAGAAGGACAGAAAGGACACCAGGTTAGGTTTTGTACATTCACATCTGTGTTGACGGATTCAGAAACGAAATTATGGAGCGGAATGAGTTTAGACACAGTTCAGAAATTTTTTTTCTGGAGCTGCAAACATGGAAATGTTGCCCAGGCATTTAGTCAGGAGGTAACAAGGGTCTATTATCAAGATATATGGGTTAATAATTTCATGGGGTTATTCAGGAATGATCTGCGATGATTGAAACCATGTGTGGGGAGTTTGTGCTTCTGCAGGATGTGTGGCAGCAACGGAGGCCCTAAAGATGTATGTGAGCCGAGGATGCAGATGAGGGACTTAGCTCCGCATCCCAGACACAAACAGCGTGGCCCCTCACGCTGTCAGAGGGAGAGGGAGAGTGCTTACTTACCACGTTGTACAAGCCGATGCACCAACGTTCAAATAAAATCTGCCCAGAAAATCCATTAACGAAGGCAAACCAAAGCTGAAAGAGAGGAAGTTCATGAAGTTTTATATCAATATTGACCTAAATGTTTCCATTCACTAAAGGAATCGTGGGGAATGTGGACCACCAGCTGGACACAGCTGCCGAGGGACACGGAGCCAGAGGACCGAGGTTATTCTTCCATAAAATACAGATTCCCAATATCACAAATACCAACATTTTAAGGAAACTGTACATTGAAGGCATTCATCGATTTTAAGAGGTAGCATGTGCATATTTATAGAAAAGCAATTTATGTTTAATTTATATCTAATGTTTCACATCAGCACATTCTCAATATGGGAAGGATCTCTACTTCATGTTCTTTTCCCTATAAAATTGACTTGATAAATATGACTTATCTTTGTAGGACTTTCAAATAGATAAAAGTAAAGAAGAAAAAAAAAGAACAAAAAAAAAACCCAGACACTCCACTGTCGGTCACATGTCTTCTTAGCTCATAAAGTACTTGTGTGCTCGGTCATGTCTGACTCTTTGCAGCCCCATGTACTGTAGCCCACCAGACTCCTCTGTCCATGGAATTTTCCAGGCAAGAATATTGAAAGGGGTTGCCATTTCCTCCTCCAGGAGATCTTCCAGATCAAGGGATTGAACTCACATCTCTTGCATCTCCTGCCTTGGCAGGCGAATTCTTTACTACTGAGCCACCTGGAAAACCCAATTTAAAGATTAGCCACCCCTAAAACAACAGTTTTATCCACATGGCCTCCCTACCATGTGAGGCCTCGGCAATCAGTACTTCAACCAAACTTCCAGTGTAATGAGAGTCCAGATCTATACAAGATTACAAACACAATTATAAAGTGTTTTAATGGTCTTAACCTAATTTTCCCAAGATTGTGTTATACTTTTCTTTGTCCTTTTCTCAAACAACTGATTGAACATTGATAAATACCTAGCAAACAGAACTATTTTATTGCTTCAGTTCAATACAGTCGCTCAGCCATGTCTGACTCTTTGTGACCCCATGAATTGCAGCACGCCAGGCCTCCCTGTCCATCACCAACTCCC